>QTSX02005049.1:0-345851 GCA_014839935.2 Entomophthora muscae
CGCAAAAAAGACAAGACCCTACACCATGATTGCACAAACCCTGCAAGCAGGACAAAAATAACAAGAGAGGCCCTTGCCCACCTGAGAACAACAATTAGTCCAGTACAGCACTTGGGTTTCTGACAACCTTACTGACGACACCCCCAGAGGAGGCAACCTTCAGTTGGGGGGTGTTGAAAACAGCGGGCTCAACCTGCCAGCAAAGGTTCAAAACAAGCGGGTTTGTGACCTGCAATCTGATTACCCGTCCACTTGAAGCCAGACTAGGAAGTCAACTCAAAGTGCCAAGTCCTTAACATGAACAGATGATGGTCCTTCCTGGTGAATACCTCGTTTTGGAGCTTGACTCATTACCAGGATCAAGCCACCCCTTCATCATCCAGCAATGTGATCAACACCAATCATGTTCCTGTTATCCTTGATTCCCATTGACTATAATTGCCACCTCCCAATAAAAGATTATTATCTAGCTTCTAAATAATACTTCCCTTTTAACTCTGCTAAAAAGCACAGTTACAACAATAAATATGAGTCACCCTAGATGATGAAGAGAAGGGACCTGATAGAGCCCTTGTGTTGTAAATTTACCCCCCCCTTGGCCTTGGATAGGACAGACCCCTGTAGTACAAAAAGAAACCACCAAGTCCAGCTAAACCCACTCAATTCACTCCAAAGATTTGGCCCACACACTGTTGATGAAAGACTTGTAGTGGCATACTCTGTGGATTCTCCAGTCTTCACTGCTCCATCTATAGAGGAGACCCTAGATCAACTTGAATTGTTTATTATCTTGGTGTCAACTGTTGTTAAAGAGTATTAGAACCACCCCATCAAATTGGCCACATCAGTTTTCTCAAATCAAATGTGTTTCAAACATTCAACTCCATCCTGGCCAATCAAATGATGGTTTGTAAATTAGTGTGGAACTCTCCAGCTCGCTGGCTTTGCCAGCAAAAATTTCACCCAACCAATAAGGTTAAGCAAACCATATCAGGTGACCACACATCCTGAAAGTATCCCTTAAGACCAGGCAAGGGACTTTAGTCCCCTGCTTGCTCATTCTTTACAAACATCAAAGTTTATTGGCTTTAATTTAACATTTTTGTTGTTCTTTTTCTTCAATATTGAAGCTTTCTATATTTTGACGTGTTAGTATTAGTCTTTAATACTCTTATCTTTTCCCCCAGTCTCTTTGATTCCCGTTTCTCCCTCAAACCCACAGAGACTATTGTTAGGGTATAGTAACTTACTGGCTTGTTTTTTGCTTTTGAACCACATCTTATGATCTAGTTATTGGATTTAAAATTAGAATAAATTCCTATTGCTACCTGGAATTCATTTGGTTTTTGCTTCAATACAAGCCTGTCTTCCATACTAGTTTTGTTAATGCCTTTTAGGGCTTAGTACAAGTTTATCCCCTGGCCCATACCTAAATTCTTGCACCTAGATTAAAGACTACTATCTAGAGTCAATTTCCCTTTGAATTTTGGCACTTCCACCACACCAAAAGGTTCAGAATTTTATGCAGATTCAAAAAAATGATAATCCCAACTTTAAATTTCATAATCTTTCTTTGGCCCCTGTGTTGGTTCTTATTTGTGTCATCTCTTCTGATCTTTGGCATTGTCTGTCTTTCTTGGCACATAGTGTGAGAGAAGATCCTTCCATACAACTATATTTGCTGGATGATCTTCCTGGTCAGGCCAGCAATTTCCTCTCCTCTGGTGATATTCTGGTTAAAAGTCTCACATGTGAAAGTTTGGAGTTGTACTCTCCTGTTTTTGACTCAGATGCTTCCCTCAATAGGAAACCTCCTGTGACCCTCCCCCAGTTGGCCAAAGAGACCCTGACCCTCGTCAGTCCCCAGATGTTCCAGAGTATAGCCCCTCATGTACCCCCTGGGTGCTCACTGGATTGGATTTGATGGGTTTGAACGCCTATTTTCCACAAGTATCCCCAGTGTTTTCCCTTTGATCCCCCTTTCAGAGCAACCATTCCAGCAATTCACTGGATAGCATCCTGGTGGTTTGTCTTGCTGAGATGGGAGCCAAACTTAGTAAGTTTAGCCCCCCTCTTTCACACCTTGGCCCCAAGATTTCTATTATGGACTACAGGACAGCCCAGTACAATGTCTTTGTAGATATTTTTCAACAGTGAGATACAAGGATGCTACTTTTGCTACTGGCAGGCCATTGATGGACGTCTTAAGGGAAAGACCCTTCTCAGCTCTCTCACATGATAGTATACAACTGAGAATGTGAAAAGTTGATTCAAAAGTCTGTTTCTCTGGCCTTTATAAAGCCTGATATTATTGGGCAAGGGTTTGAGCTTCTCTGTGGTAATTATTATGCTTTAAGCTGTGAAGCTGAGTTTGAACCTTCTTTGACTACTATGAGCCACTTTTTTTAAGAAAAACCAAGAAATTTCTTTATTGGAAAGTTGAGGTATCTATCTGGAAGTGCCTGTTTGACTACTATGAGCCACAGTGGATGGGAAACAGGGTGGTCAGCTACTATGGCAAGCCTACAGCAAAGGCCAGCTGGGATTGCAATCAGGCTGTTCTCAAGGAATGAAATGAGTGCAACATCTGGCCATGGAGGTCTGGCATACATCTTGAGACCTCCTTTGGTGCAAATCCTAGGTACAAAACCTTTTTTGAACACCTTAAGGCTAAACAGGGGAAGACTGTCTCCTCCCTTTGAGATATGGGAAGTAAGAGCTCCAAAGAAGAGAAGGCAGCACAAGGCTAGCATTCATAAAGTGAGATTGAGACATCTGTCAAGAATAAGTACAAGCTATCTGAACTTGGGGAGCAGATAAGAAAGATTGCCACTATATTCTTTGGAAGCAGACCTTTAGCTTCTTAGTTTATAATTTATATTAATCAGCTATCTTTGATACTTTATTATAGCATTTTAATTTTTTAAAATAATAATACTATTTATATAGATAGCTTAGAATTGATGTTAGAAAGAAACAGTAGGGGTTTATATAAAGATTTTATGTGAAACCCTGGACTATATAGCTTAAAAGCTGTTTTGGTACTAAAGTATATGTAAATTTTGGGTTGTTCTGATGTCAACTAATTTTTAAAATAGGTATACATCTTTATTTTTTATACATATATTAAATTTTATCCAGGTTTTTTTTGAAAAATAGTTTGAGCAATTTTTTGCACTATGCAGGATAAAATGAAATAATTCCATAGTGAAAATAGTTGATTAAATATCAAATTATTCTTGAAGTGTGCTTTTATTAAATTTTCAATTGTTTTTCATTATCTTTTACTTTATTTTGGATCCTACATGATCATATCCCCCTAAACAATCCTTTGGGCTTTTTACCAAGTAAAATGATCAGCATTTGATTCTTTGCTTGTTAAAAAAGTGTCAACTTTCAGTGGGCTACATGCAAATAAAATTAATCTAGAATTTTCTAATGTATGACCTGAATATAAAATTGATTTTGGAAGTCAACCTGCAGAAAGTTTTAATGATGATAGTTGCCAAGTATTTCCACACTAAAGCTACTCTAAGGAGATGGAAGGAGAAACTCCAACCATTGTGGCTGTATACCCAAACTGTATTATTGCCCCATTTGGTGCTATGATTTCAATTGAATGAAAATTATAACCTTCCTATTGATCAAAATGATGAACAGGAATTAAACTCCAGACAAACTGACCTGCAGGCCACCAGCACAGAAGTCTAATTGCCTACCTGCCCATTTTTTTGGGCAACAGTCAGCATTTAAACTGTCTGCATGTCAATTTTCAAAATTAATTTTATACCCAAGTTGACACATTAGAAAATTCTAGATAAAATTTATTATCATGTAGCTACTGGAAGTTGACACTTTTTTAACAAGCAAAAAACCAAATGCTGAACATTTTACTTAGTAAAAATTAGGCTCTAAATAGTTTTTTAGGGTAATATGCTCATGAAGAATCAAAAAATAAAATAGAAATTTTGCAAAATTATTAAAAAATACACTTCAAAAATGATTTACTATGAAATTAACTGTTTTTACTATAAAATTATTTTATTTACCATATAAAGAGTGCTTAAATTATTTTTCAAAAAAACTCTTAATACAAATTAATTACATTGAATAAAAAATAAAGATAAATACTTATTTATGAATAGTTTATATAACAGCAACCCAAAATTACATATACTTTAGTACTAAAACAACTATTTAAGCTATATAATCCAGGCTCTAGTATAAAATCTTTATAAAAACCATTAATATTCTCTAAAATTTAATTTTAATTATCTAGTTAAATAATATAATTAGCTTTAACATTATAATTCTATAACAAAGTATCAGAAAGAGCCAAAAATGTTTATATAAACTAAGTTAAAGGTTTACTACAAGAGAGTATAGTGGCAATCTTTCCTATCTGCTCCCCAAGCTCAGATAGCTTGTACTTATTCTTGAAAGCTGTCTTTATCTGCTCTTTGTAAATTATAGCCTTGAACTATTTTCTCTTCTTTAGAGCCCTTACTTTCATATTCCAAAGGGAGGAGACATTCTACCCCTGTTTGGCCTTAAGGTGCTCAAAGAAGATGTTGTACATGGGATTCACAACAAAGAAGGACTTTAGATGTTTATGCCAGTTTTCCAGGCCCAGTTTTGTATTCATTTCATCCTTGAGAACAGCTTGATATTAATTTTAGTTAGCTTTTGCTATTGGCTTGCCCCTGGAGCTGACCACCTTGCGCCCCACCCATTATGGCTCATAGTAGTCAAAGAAGGGTTGGAACTCAGCTGCATGGCTCAAGGTATAAGGGTCCTTACAGAGAAGCTCAAATCCTTGGCCAACATGCTCAGGCTTAATAAATGCAAGAGAAACAAACTTCTGGATCAGAAATTTGCATTTATCAGTTGTATCTTGTCATGTGAGAGAGCTGAGGAGGGTCTTGCCCTTAAGGCGTCTATTAATAGCCTATTGGTATTGAAAGAAACACCCTTGTACCTTGCCATTGAAGGGTTTTACAAAGGCATTTTATTGGGCTATCTCATAACCCATGATAATTCTTTTGGTGCCAAGGGCTCTATCTTGTTCCTTCTCTTCAGCAGCTAGGGTGACTTCATCTTTATCAGTGTCATCAGGATTGGCCCTTGTTGACGGACCAGGATTATTTCCTGTCTCAGTGGGAATAGCTTTAAGGCCCTCCTGTAGAATCTTGAATGCTATTAGGTAAATATCTTCCGAGGCTCCAGAAAGAAAAAAATATGCAAATGAGAGGACTTTATCATCAAGTTGAGCATGCACTACCCACAGCTGATAGAATAACTTAGGGCATGTTATGAATGTCCCATCACAGAGCCAAGTCTCAGTGGCACACAGTTGCTCCAGATTCTTATACATGGCATAGCATATGATTTTTTCTTTTGCACCAGGCCCATCATTGTGAAAAAGGAACTGTTAATTGTCTTGGGTTATATGTAACTCAGTAGTAAGGACCAGGTCTTTTAGTTGAGTTGCACTTTTTCCAATTGGGTTTAGCTCTTGGTGCCTATCACAGATATACTTAACAAGTTGTTCATAGTCAGGGGCAATTTTAATATTCTCTTTGCTCAAGTGCTTGGTGGTCTTTACTGCCAGGTGAGTTGCTTTATTGTCTTTTTGATACGGGACCATTTGGAATAGGTATCACTTGAGCAGATTCTCAATCAAAGTGGTGGGAGGCATGTAGGTATGTTCCTCCTTTCCAAGGTAACTTTATCCTAACCTTGTGTGTCTAGGTGTACAGGGCTGCTTCTGTCTTCAAAAATGAAATGTTTTCTCTTGCTTTTTTGCTTCTGATTAGTGCAGTTAAACACATAACCATCAGTCACTATGCTTGGGCCACTTTTGATTGACATCAATGTAGAATATTTTGGGAATCTCTTTGGGATCTTGAAGGAGTCCTTAAAATTGCAAATATTGTGTGCCTTTATTGCATCCCATGAACCAGGAGGAACATGTTGAAAACCAGGAAAGTACTCACGTTGCTCATCATCTTCATGTTCACAAGGAGAGTGTGGTGATCCACATGTGTGCAGTTTGCAGGCGAGGGTGAATTTGGCTTCAAATAAAGACAATATGCTAAAGAATGACAATGTGTGGTCAGATAGCAACGTTGTAAACTAGTAGGTAACATAGAGCTGCTAGGGGTAAGTGAGTTAAGCCTAGTAGGTAACTTGGTCTACTGGGAAAAGTGGGGTAACCCTAGTAGGTAACATGGTCTACTAGGGTAAGTAAGGTGAGCCTAGTAGGTAACATGGTCTACTAGGGTAAGTAAGGCCTGCCTGGTAGGTAACAAAGGACTACCAGAGGCAGTTGTTGCCTCCACCCAGCAGAAGATGTTGGCTTCTTTGGGCTATAGTACTTTACCTAGCAGGGAACCGTGGCTGCGGGAGGGTGAAGACTGAAATAGCAAGCATGGAACTTTGTCTGTCTGGGAGGGAGAGTAAGTTTGGACCCCTGGCAGGTAACGCGGGCTGCCAGGGAGGGGAAGAGCTCTGAGGGTTCAACATACCCTAATACACTTGCAGGAGGTCTGTGAGCAAGCAACCTGCCCAAAAGACTGGCAGGATGTCCTTGTTTATGCCCCTATAGGAGCTTTGGGGAAACCCAAAGTGAGCATTGGAGGGTATAGGCATGCTCATAGGTGTCACCAAGGTGGCTTGCTCGGGGAAGCAAGCTGCAGAACTTGGTGTGATCAGGCCTCTGGGAAGTAGAACTGATTACTCTGCGATTGAAAGTCCAGACTTCATCACCTGGATGAGTAAAGACAACACATAGACATAGATTTATGGTTGAATGGCCTAAGTGGATTGCCACTTGCAAGGGCCCAGTCAAACGCCAGTTCAATGTAGACTCATGCCTTGGTCTACAAGTTCTGGTAACAGGGGCTGAGATAAAGAACCAAGGTGGTTCATGGAATTAGCAGAGAAAACTAGCAAGAGGTACTGTTTGGTCACAGTGAAGGCTAGTTGATGAACTGTTAATTCATATTGAATGGAATGGACCAATATGGTTTAGTATGTTAAAGGAACAAATGAAGTTCCTAGTGTGAAACTGGTTAAGGATAAGCAGAAGGACAAGAAGACAGGATGAAGGACTAGAAGATCATGGTGTAGGATGGCCAAAGGACCAGAATTTGGTGCTGAAGAACTGAAGAGCTGAGAGGATGACCTAGCTGGACTGAATACAGAGGCTGGAAGAGCTGGTTCAGTGGCTTTTGAGAAGAAATTTGGATATAAAGTAGCAGTTAAAGAATGATTAAATACTGCCTGATTATGATTAAAAAAGGATTAAAAATCATATAAGGGGAAAAAAGAGGAGGAAAAATAACCTATAGTTTATTAGAACTATAGGTTATTTTTAGGAAAAAGATTAAAGAGATAAAGGACCAGAAAGAAGCTGGAAGAAGAACAGAGAAATTGTGAGGGCAAAAGAGCAAATTTTGCCAAGAACAACTAGGGAAACAAAAGGACGAGCAACAGGCAGGTTCAAAGATGCAAAACATTGAAAGAAACATGGAGAAACACGGAGAAACGTTGAAAAATCAAAGGATCAAAAATTGCCTAAGTAAAACATATGTGGAAGCGCTCAAGATTTGCCTGGGAAACGTGACAGGAATTACGGCAAAACCGTTCAAAACGCGGAGCAGTGGTTTACCCAGAGCAGGACAGCTTGGAGTTCAAACCAGGGTCAGGAAAAGGTCATCTGGATAAACTGTTTTGGAAAAACTGTTGAAGTGAGGCGTTTGATTGGCTGCAACCCGGAGCCTACTTAATCAGGTTAAAAAGGGCTTTAACTTGAGAGTTAAACCTAAAAAATGGGTAGCAGAAGCAGAAAATTCAGGGCTTTCATTGGCTGAAGTAAGTTTGAAAGTTTAATATATTATAGAAGAAGAAAAACAGGATAATTTAAGCTTTAAAGAACCAGAGTTCTAGGAGAGGATTTTGGTCTGAATAAGGGGCTATAAAAGGGAGAGCTATCTGAGACTCTTTGTGGACTGGATCAAGTGGATTACAAAGGTCACCAAAGCTACAGAAGGAGCAGAAGACCAAGGATAGGAAGCCAGAGCCAATTCAGACCACAGGAGCTTAAGATTAAGACAATGGAGCCCACAACAAAAGTGCCAGAGCCCAAGACCAAAGCAAAGGAGCCCAAGATCAAGGAGCAGGAGTCGAAGACCAAGTACAAGGAGTCCAAGATATTGTTAAAGGACTCCAAGTTTTGGCATAACCCCTTTCTTATTCCCTACCCCAAGGCAATATCTCAGAAGGTTTCTAAGGGGATCTTCCTTCTGACAGAGAATAAAGCGCCTATTACAACCTCTATCTGATTTTCCTGTGTGAAAAGAGTATATAAGTCTCATGAGTCAATTGCCCCATATTTTCTATTCCAGCCCAAGGGATGAGGAATCATACCGCCTAGGGTGCAGGAAGTTTGCCTCTAGTAAATCTTCCCAGGAGGAGTGGGAGAAGGTGACCAGGCATTTGGAGATGTCAAATATAGGAAGAGAGTTCATTGGAGAAGAGTTTGCAAGACTACTCCAGGATTGGTATTGGCCTACAGGTGGGCTGGCGCCTGCTGAAGTCCAGGTATACGGTGGAGACACTCACTTGGTGATTGGAAAGGTACTGGAGGAGTTTGCTCTTATTCAAGCCAAGTATAAGCTTCTCACCAACCCTTCACCCCTGTTGGAGAATGACAACTCCTCCAAGCCAGTCCCTGGCTACAACCCAGGACACACTATGGGGACTGGTGACCAGGAACCCCACAGAGAGATTTCAGGGGATAGTTCAGGAGAAGACTTGAAGCTTGCCTTTTTTCTTCTTGTTGACGGGATTTTCTTCTCCCTCAGACTCATACTAGCTATGGGAGGTGAAACCATCATTAGAGTCCTTCTCAGAAGCTAAAGGTGTGGGGTTTTCTTTTTTGTTTATCTTTTTTAAAATTTCTCTTATCTACTTTATTTGAAGATGAAGAAGCCTTAGACTTAACAATGTCCTTGGCAGTTTTTTATTGAGTTGTTTATTAGGCTGGGGTTTCTTTGATTTATCATATAAAGAAAAAGGGTTTAGATAAATAACTGTGAGTAAAGTATAGAAAAATGAAATTTACAGCTGAAAATATACCAAGTTGTAGAGAATTATTATATAGACTATACAAAAACCTTTTGAAATTATTAAGATATTCAGTTCTGGGGATTTTTATTAAGAAAAAGCTTGACAAAACTACATTTAAATGTTTAGTGTTGACATTTTAAGTATTGACATATAGTAAAAATTTTATTCTAGAAAGTTGGCCTAAAATATTGTCTTAATTCTGACTGTCAACTTGTAGAAAATCAGCATTATTGAGGTAAATCACTGTGTAAAAAATATATATCTTAATTAAATTAAGATTGGGTTCAAAATCTAGTCTTAAATTAGGCTATTTGGGATTTGGGCTATAATAAAGTTATATTCATATAACTTTTAAATACTAAGTGCTACATATTGTAATAATTAGCTTTATTATAATGTGAAGTTTTGGGGTTTTAATCTTATCATTCTGTAAGTTGAAATTGTTTAGCTGTGTCTTTTGCTTATTAGATTAGTAAAGATGACAACTTTGCCAGAGTTAGACTTCTTTTATAGTGGAGTTACTATTAAATCTTGCTTAAATTATGTAATTGTGGTTGCTTAACTTATTCCCCTTATCCCACTTTTGCTTTTGTGTTGGGTTTCCTTTGTGTCAAATTTAAATAACACTATATAAATCCTATTTTTAACCTATACAATCTGGTTTAATCCAATCTTTAAGGGTTAACCAGAACACGTCCAGTGGTTTCAGAGATATAATAAACCACTAATATGATATAAAAAAAGGTTGAAATTTTTATCCACTATACAGTAGTTTTAAAAGCTATGGCAACAAGCAAAAATACTTTAGATTTAAACAAAATGATTTCAGATCTGACAAAATCCAAGTCACGCAAGATTCAGGATTTAATTAATATAAATAGTTTTGGTTAATAAATGAACTGTCAAACCAAAAACAAAATTTCACTAACCCATTATACAAAATTAAAGCAAACATCAAGCGATGTAGTTCAAACCACAAACAAAATGAACTGACACAACAAGTGAAATGGATGGATGCTATTCCGGAGTATATTATAATCCAAGCAGGATTCATATGAGGCACCAACAGAAGGACCAAAATGAAACAAAATTTGAGCAATCTAGAAGCAAGATTTGACAAGCACAAAACAAAATGAACTCACACAAGATGTGTAGTATGAGCAGCCTAAAATAGAAAAATAATAGTTTAACAGCCAATCAACAGCTATTCAATTGAGGAACAGAGGTATTTTATCCATTTTCATGTCTCCAGATTTGTATGAAAAGGTTTTGAGAACCTTCCAAATATGGACTCAAGATTACAATAAAAATAATTCATTAAATTTTAAAATTTCTACTTTTAGTGATTTTATCCTAGGTTTTTTACAATGGTTTTTACTAGCAACATCTTCAACGGCACAAGCAGCAAAGCCAGCTTCAATGGAGGCATGGCTCAGAACGTGGAGGCACCCGTTTACACCCAAGCCTTTGAGGCAGGTAACAAGGAAGCTGACCTGTTACTGTCCCCCAACCCATATGGCTTTTGACTTGTTTGAGAGTCACTTAGCGCCTAGCTCTGCCCTTGCTCCCACACCCACCCCTGCACAAGCTGCCTGTCAACCAACCAATCAGGATGGCAACCTTGATTTGTAACAACTTCCTGCCACCAGCCAACCAGCCCCCCTACAGCCAATCAGGCTTCAGCTCCCCCGTCCCAGCGCCCCAAGCAACAAATCATCACTGTCCAAATTCTTCAGGAAATTGTGGCACTCAACCTGCAGGTTCTGTCCTGGGATCAGATAGCCAGCCAATTACAATTCACCCAGGCTACTGTCATGTGGGAATTCAACAACCTGATGAATAAGGGAAATCTGATTGGGACGGCAAAGAAGCCAAAGAAGGCCACAGAGTCCCAGATTAATGAGGCATAAACAATAATGCTTGACCTCCTCCAGCGGGACCCCAAGCTTTCCTTTTCCCAGGTCCAAAGCAACTTGTGCACCATAACATATGGGTGTCTGAGCGCATGGTGCAGCTCTGGATGTATGGGAAGGCGGCTTCAATTAGGGTTCTTACAAATTTTGCCAGCAACCAATGGGATGGCGCTGAGGATACCCCATATGACACTGCAATTGAATCAACCCTGGTCAGATGCTTGACAAGTCTAACAGATGACATCATGTTTGTCTTGTACTACAAGTTATTGATTTCATTTGACAATTTCAGTGAGCAAGGAAAAGCTGCCACCAAGAATGGAAGGAAGAAGGTCATTAAAGGGACATTCATTGGTACATTTCTGGCTGTTTCAGCCAAGTTTTTTGTCTATTATCAGACAAACCCTGATTTCATAAATGGGTACTCATACGGCCAAATCCTTGTTGGATTGCTCAAATCCTGGGATGGCTCAAATTCCAAATACCGGGTTTTCTTGAGCCACCAGATGGAGGGTAGCTCCACCGCCCTTAAGGCCATCCAGGAATGCAAGCACCAGGCCTCTGTGTACCCAGCTGGTCACGCTGACGTCCATCTGGAAGATGTTGTGTTCTTTAATATTGGAGATACACTCCAGGAGCACCACCCTCAGGCTTTCAACGACCTCTATCTTGGTGTCTTTGATCAAAATTTTCTCTTTAGCTGCCAGATGGTGGCTGACTTGTTTGTGAAAATGGTTTTCCATGTGAACATGGACAACCAATAATGTAAGGATAAGCGCCTCCCACCCCATGCCACAGCTACCTACCAGCCCATCCAGCCAATGACTGATGAGGAGTACAATGAGCAGTATATGGTGGCCATCACATGCAATCCTCCTGCCTCCACCCCCGCCACCAACACCCCCCACCCGCAAACCCAACCCATCCAATCCCAGACCCCCCAGCCAGCACCACCTCTACATCTTCCTTCCTGCGCCATTCTGCCTACTAGGCATCACTCTTCCCCGCCTCAATAAACCCCCTGGTCCCAAAAAAATTCTATTTATATTATCTTTTTTTGAATTTCAATTGTTCATTTTCTCTTTGTTTATAGTTGGTTTTATTCTTTATGTTCAGCTTATTTCTATAAAATCATATATTTACTATGTTGTGTATCTAGATCCAGAACCTGGTTATTTTTAGCACTTAAACATAGCCCCTTGTGAAAATATTAACAACAATTTGGTGATCAGCTAAATTTGAATTAGAAAATTATAGTGTTAACTGTTTTTAGATAAAGTTATTACTGATCCAAATTCAAAACCTTAATGATAAACTTTAAGCCAATCAGGAGCCAAGTGATAAAGTGATTTTTGTGGCATAAAGGGTCATTCAATAATTTTTTGATGCATGTGTGCTAATTAATATGATTTTCTGGATGTTTTGCCATTGTACGCTATTGCCGCTGTGGAGAGTTGTTGATGGACTAGTGCCCAATCAGCTGCTGGGTTAGCACTAGTCCATCAACAACTCTCCACAGCAGCAATAGCGTACAATGGAAAAACATCCAGAAAATCATATTAATTAGCACACATGCATCAAAGAATTATTGAATGACCCTTTATGTCACAACAATCACTTTATCACTCAGCTCCTGATTGGCTTAAAGTTTATCATTATGGTTTTGAATTTGGATCAGTAACAACTTTATCTAAAAACAGTTAACACTATAATTTTCTAATTCAAATTTAGCTGAGCATCAAATTGTTGTTAATATTTTCACAAGGGGCTATGTCAAGCGCCAAAAATAATATGGTAATCAAGGAAACAATGCCAACACAAAGCAAACAACACATATCAAGATGAGCGTAAAACATATACACAATGTGTAAAAAGATGGGATAATGTAGTAAATGGAAAAAAAAGGAATAAACAAAGAGGCAACAGTATCAAAATAATACAGAATTTATTGAGGCAAAAGCTATAAAAACATATGGAAAGGTTAGTAAAAAATCAATGAGAGAATTGAAAAGGCTTCTGAAGGACCTTGACTTGGCAATTGCCAAAATAAAGGACATTGACTGCAAGTCAAAGCAAAGGTGAAGTCTGCCGTCCTCACTGGGGACAAAATTGACAAGGTTTCTGCAAAGGCACTAATGTCAAAAATGCCTGACACCCCAGAGAAGACAATTGAGCAGTTACTAAATATTCAAAAACTGTGGTCAAGGGGCTCCAGTTCAAGGCATACAATCTTTCCGCGCCGTCCGTCTGGTTTGATGACCCGGGGATGTATGCCCACCTCAAACCTGCCAAGCGTGCCAGGGCTGAGGGTACCAAATTGCCTGCACAACTGCTTGCGCCAATAATGGCAAAGCTGGCAAAAGCTGCTGGCAAGGAAGAAACCCAAGAAGGTAACCTAAAAAATTATAATTAATAAAAATTCTTAAATACTTACCTTTTTTTTTAGAAGATGTTGATGGTGAACTCTGCCAGGTCCTGGTCCCTTTTGTCCCCCCACCTTCTATGCCAACTATGCTAATCATGTGGCAAGGCTGCTTTTCTTGTCCCCCCTGTCTTGCAGGAGCTTGAAGACAGGATCCATGGTACATTCCTGATGTCTAGGGAGGCGTTGGCTGGGCTTTTGCATGGTTAGGGGGCATCTGAGTGGGCAGTTACTGCCTACAAGGATGCCCAACTGGTCTGCCTGGACCCGGTTAACCTCGGTGGAGTTTACTGTGTAAACTCCATTGAGCTTGTTTGGGAAGTCCTGGCAACGCTCCCATTCAAGAATATACCAGAGATGGGCGGGGCTCATACTGCTGCTTGCTTCTGCTTCCTGGTGGAGCATACCATCTCTTACCTGTTGGTGAACTTTGGGCGCGTGGTGTCAAAATTGGCTGTTGCAGACGCAACAGCCGTAAAGAAGACAAAAATCCTCCTGGTAGACTTTGGGCTGGTCTGGAGTGCCAACAAGACGGGGTTCCCTGCAGCTATGGAGCTGACCTTTGCCAAAACCAAGCATGAGAAGAAGATTAGCGCTATATACAACAAATTGTGTGAGTTTACAGAAGCCTTTGCTGGACAAAGGCTTCACCTTGTTATTTACCTTAGGTATCTTTTCTTCTTTGGGATGAGCGCCAGTGTAGAGGACCTAGAAGGGGTCCTTCTTGGGGTCAACAAGGCCAGGCTCTCACTGAACGGGAAGAAGGTCCCCCCTGGGTACAACTTGGTGGATCATGTCATCCAGGACGCCCTGGTCCTGGCTGGCATCTTCAGGTTTGCAGCCCCGCCAGAAAAGCTGCTCCTCCATTCCCACCTCACCATCCTTTGTTTTACAAGCAGGCACAAATAATTTAATACGGGTTTATCCACTGTACACAGTGTGGCGGTGGAGGTTGTGCACCACGTCCATTGCAGGGTGGGTACATACTGCCTGTTAAGCCTCCAGAATAATGTAATAAATTTGACCATTATTCCCCTTTGTTGATTGGTTAGACAGTCAATTGCCATTTAGCTGGCTTGATTGAAAAAAGCATCAACTTATCCTATCCCTTGGATTCAGCCAATTGATACACTGATGATTAACCCAAAGATTGATCCTGATCCAAAAATGGTCCGCCAATTGGACTTGACCTGAACAAACAAACTTGATGTTGCAACTGAACCAATGAGAGTTCAGTACTTGGAATTGGGGAAGACAATAGTCCAATAGGAAAGGACATAATAATAAGAATAAAGTCTTTTTTTGTAAGATATTGTGGTTAATATACTAAATGGGGAAGCCACAAGGGGGTGGCATAGTGGAGAGTTCCATGTAGGGTTTGGAGCCAAGGAATAACTTGTGCGGGGATCAGAAGGTCAAATTGGCAACACTCCTAATTAGGATGAAGTGCCTGCCATTCAACATTGCCATCAGATCCATTCATAATGTTAGATACATCAAGGGGCAAATCATCAAGTGCCCCCTGTGTATTGTAAGATACGTTAGCAGGCAAGGTTCAAACCTCAGTTGCAACATTGATCCTAGGCCACAATCACAGAACAATTAATAGATAATAAGATGAAGTACTCAAGAATATTAATGCAAGTTGGTTTACGCCAAACATTTGCACCTCCAGATACCTCAAATTCTATGACTGATATAGAAGGTTGTTCAGAAGAATAATACATGATGCAAAAACCCAATAGACAGGGTAACTAAACTCAAACATGCATAAACTGGAAACAAGATGCCGCCAACACGCCGTTGAAGTAAGCTGAGGCCCGGTAATCTAATGAAGTCCCATGCAAGACTGACATGGCTGCCTAGCTCTGAAGGCTGAAACTAGCAGTCTGGGGAGCAGATAGACTGACTAGTAAGAGTTAGATGCGTCAGATGACTATCTGGTAAGAGGGCTTATTCTCCCTATATAAAGTGGTCTCCTAACTAGAGATCAAGAAGAAAAATAACACCATTGGCTTAGAGATTGAAGATATCTAAGTATAGTATCACTACTAGCTGACGCCTAGTAGTCAGTTGTATCCAGATAGAGTTTGCCATTGTCTATCTGAAGAACTGTGTTTCTTCTCCTACAGCCTTAGGACCCCGCCAAGCCATAGCATTTCCTAAGATCCAATTGGTAGCTACAGACTGTTGTCATACAGTCCCATATCAACACATATAATACAGTGTCACTTAATAAAAGTAATACCTCAAGACCCCAAAATCTTGACAGTGGTGCTCACTACAAATACAAGCTGCCATTGGAGTCAAGTCAAGGCGCTGCCTTGTCTCTTTCCTACCCCAGCTTTATTGATAAGTATGGGGGGTTGTATGGAAACTAGTCTCTGCCTGGCAATCACACCACACAGAGCTGTTGAGCTCCATAATGACTGCCTTCATTTGGACTCCACCTATGCACCAAGACCACACCAACCTTACCAGTATTCTTTGGAAGAGGTTTTTGCTATGCTAGGCGCACTCCTGCACGGTCTTCAACACAAGGGGGCCCAACAGGAAGCAGATTTCACTCTGTTTAGTTATAATCTGAATACCGCCAACCTCTAGACTGCTTATTGCCAGTACCAGGAGGCTAAAAGCATGCAGATCAGCCAGCTACTGAACAAAGAAAATGGGCAAGTTGAAGACTTCCTCTCTTACTTTGTTCACCCAAGCATTAAACACTTGCAGCAACTTCTTGCAAGACAAAGCTTGGAGCTCACGGAGCTAGGGGTCAGCCGGAATGAATTGTAGGAAGCCCACTTAGCCACCATTAATAAGTTGAATAACAGCTTTAACTCATTACAGGGTATCCTTAGAAGCCTTTTTGAAACCACCAACCATGCCCACTTCAGAGTGGATGAGATAGTACAACAATTCAACTCTCAGGTCAGGCAAATTGTTGCCAACTGCTTTGAAAGCACTGGCATCACTCCACAGTGGATCACCAACGTGACAGACCACTGTATCAGCCTAACTCAAAGGGTTTACAAGTTGGCCAAACACGTGACACAAAATGGAGAGACCCCTGATAAGGAATCTCTACACCGCATAATGGACAACACTGACAAGAGAAGTACCAACTGGTATAATGAGTTGGTGACATACATTAACAAGCTGGCAAGTAAGCTTGACAGCCTGAGAAATGGGAAGTTCCCTCCCCAGTTGATCATTTCTTCCCAGGAGCTTGCCTTGGACCCTCACAATTGTTTCCTGTACCACAACGCCTACGTAGACAACAATAATGATCTTTGGGAGACCATTGAAAGTGTACGGGAACTGGCCAGCTTGCTGTACAAGGTCTTGAGTCCACACGCAAACATATTGCCCACTTGGAGGAAGGGTGCATGAAGGACAAGCAACGCCAGGGTACACTTACTTCTATGGTCCTTATGCTGGAGGAAAATCACAGCAACCTACTGGAACTGCTGGTACAAGAACAAGCAGCCAGAAAGGAGATGGAGCTCAAATTTGCTACAAGACTAAGCAAACTTGAGACGCAGGCTTGTGGAGCAGGCAGTAGCAGCTCTAGACAAGGCCTGTACCCCCTTCCTGCCTCTTTCTCAGAAAGGAAGAAGACTTCCTCTCCCAACTACTTCCATGAAGTAGGATCTAATCATGAAATTAATGGCTCTCAGTACACATGCAATGTACCTATGGGAGTTGCAGCACTGCCTCCTCTTACACCCATGACTTCCACCAGACTTCCTTCTATTCCCACCAGAAGACCACTGGCCACCCCCATAGAAGAGACTCTGGTACCCAACCACAAGTTCAAGCCATTGAACTTACCCAAATTTGATTGTAATGGAAACATCAGAACGTTTATACAGCTGTTGGAGATGTCCATGAGAGGGTCATCAGACCACATGAAGGCCACTACTCTCATCAATACCCTGGACCCCGCCAGCATAGACGCCATCATGCCTCACCTACCACAAGAAGAGTGGACGTACACAGACGCCAAGCAGGCAGTCATCAACAAATTTGGTAGCAAGACAAAACTCCAGGCCAGAAAGGCGAAGTTTAGCAATATCTCCTATAAAAAATACAAGACTGTCTCCGACTTTGCCAACTGTTTCTACCACAAGGCACAGATCCTCCTTAGAGCTGGGGTACTTTCCAACTTGGATTGCCGCATCACTATGAGCAGAGCCTTACAATCATATTGTGAGCTTGCCAACGTGATGTATCCAGCACTTGACCAGTCCAATGAAATGCAGAGAATCACTAGTTACCTCAGCAGACTTGGGTCCCAGTTCAAAGCACCTAACAAGGGTCAGTCAGGTAAAAGTTTTAACAACTTCAAGGAACGCTCTCAAATCCCCAAGCCAACTGAGTCCACTTCAGACGCAGATAAGTCAAAAGGAGAAAAAAAATCCTATTACAATTCAGGCAACTGCAATAAGTGTGGAAAGAGATGTCACTTTGCGGCAGACTGTTGAGGGGGAAAGCCTAGTCCCGCCTCTGTCAATGTGGTCACAGTAGCCAAACCTACAGAACAGGGAAAAGGGAAGGCAGGCCAGTAACAGAATATACTGGTCCTGCCAATACCCTCCCTATTCCAAAAGATCCCAATTGAGGAACAGCCAGCCAGCGTCCAGAGTTAGCCCTACGGTCTCTATGCCTGCCTGCAAAGAGACAACACCTACCCTGGCAAAACCCACAGACACATCCACGGCCAGCAACCAGCCCCTTCCTGGTCTCTTTCTACCGGAAAAGGACTTTGAGGAGGACTCTATCCATAAGCTAGTAGCAGACAACCTGTATGTAATTCCCACCCAAGGGAGAGGCTGCCCCAGGAAAATTGACGCCAACATAATAGAGACCGTCTTAAAGCCCTATGCCACTCAACTTCAGGAGGTATGTACTGGTTCTAACCCAAACATGTCCAGCAACCTGCCTCCACTGAAAGGTGTACAGTTCTCTATGCCACTGGAGACCATAGAAGCCAAATCCCCTAAGATTGGCCAGAGCCTCTGCCATTATTTTGATACCCCAAGACCACTGGGTATCCATCTATTAAACCTCCAATCCAAATCTTATACCAAATGTACTTATACTGATAATTCTGTGAACAAGGTAAAAGTACGGGCCATTATAGATAGTGGGGCCCCCATCAATATAGTCTCAACCCGCCTGGTGAAAAGACTGGGTCTGGCTTCAGACGTGGCCCACTCCAAGGTCTATGGTACTGCTGGCATCCATACCACTACTTTAGTTGGAGCATACATTTCACTGCTAATGAGATTTGGGTCAATTGTGGTTTCTTTGCCTGCTGTGGTCTGGCCCAGGCAGAACTATGATATACTGATTGGGACAGCATTCCTTTGCAAATACAGGGTTAAGCTAGATATGGAAGTGGACACCTTGACGCTTCTCAGTCAGACAATCCCACTATACTACTCTAAGGAGAAGATGCCACCAAAGGAAACCAAGAGCATCTACCTAGTGTACAAGAACAGAGTGGTAGCAGTACCCTATCATATCAAGGGGGAAAAGGACAAGTGGCTGCCTACGCAAATAAAGGAACACAAGGGCATTCCCCTCCAGTTGAGGTCAACCTTCACACTAAGAAGCGGCACCCAGATGGTCATCAACTCTGGTTTAACCCTAGACATACCTGAAGGACTCTACGGGGAGATCCACCAGCCTTGGAGCCACTCCTGTTTCAAACCATGTGTTGCCCCTGGAATCATCATTCCAGGGCAACAAGAAATTCATGTTCTTTTGGCTAACTTACAGGAATTCAACCTAAAGATCAAGAAGCACCAAGTAATTGCCTTTGTACACCTCCTCCCAGTAGTTGAATTAGATGAATTTCATTGCATTGGTGACTTTTTCAACACGGGGCTCCCAGACCAGGTTGAAGCCTCCGCCTATGCAACAACTCCCTTGGCTGACCTATCCTCCTTGCGAGAGGAAGAATGCAAAAAGGCCAGTGCGCTTTTTGAGAAATATTGCTGCATTTTTTCAGAAGATGATTTTAATCTAGGATGTGCCACAGAGGTTACCCATTGCATTGACACTGGTGACCAGAAGCCTATTTACCTACGTCCTATAAGAAGGTCCAAAGCCAGCAAGGAGGTAGTGAGCAAGGAGATCAAAGAGCTTTTGGATAGAGGCATGCTTGTGCCATCTAAGAGCCCTTGGGCTTCTCCTATGCTCATAGTCAAGAAAAAAGACAGTAGCAACAGGGTTGTGATTGACTACTGCTGGCTCAACTTGATAACAAAGAAGGATTCATACCCACTCCCACGGATTGATGATGCCCTAGACCGTCTAGGCGGAGCCAATTACTTCTCTGCCATGGATCTAATTTCTGGATATTGGCAAATCAAGTTACCGCCTGAAGAACAGGAGAAGTGCGCAATAATAACCTCTCAAGGTTATTTCAGCCAACATGCATGCCCCAGGGTCTGTGTAACGCCCCCGCCACATTCCAACAAGCTATGGATTCAATTCTCAGAGACCTTAAGTTGTCCTATGTCCTGGTATATTTGGATGATATTAACGTATTTTCCAGGACTTTCAATGAACATCTAGATCATCTAGATCATCTAGAAGCCATATTCAAAAGACTGGCTGACACCAATCTGAAGATAAAGCCTCAAAAATGCCAGTTCTTCAAAGATCAACTCCAATACCTTGGCTTTGTTGTAGACACAACTGGACTTTGCCCTCAACCTGCTAAGGTTGAAGCCATCACAGAAATGAAGCAACCCTAAAGAAAACACAACATACAGGTCTTCCTAGGGATGGTTGGCCACTACTGACGCTTTATTCCCAACTTCTCCTGCACTAGCAAGCCACTATTCAACCTCCTCAAGAACAGGACTACCTTCAAGTGAACAACGGTGTGTCAGACTGCATTTGATTCTCTTAGAACCAGTTTTTTGTCAAGCCCTGTCCTGATGTATCCGGACTTCAACAAACCCTTCATTGTCCACACCGACACATTGT
This sequence comes from Entomophthora muscae, assembly GCA_014839935.2. Classification (NCBI taxonomy): domain Eukaryota; kingdom Fungi; phylum Entomophthoromycota; class Entomophthoromycetes; order Entomophthorales; family Entomophthoraceae; genus Entomophthora; species Entomophthora muscae. Next base: position 20,467 of record QTSX02005049.1, read on the forward strand.
TGTCAGCAATGGGAGCAGTGCTATCCCAACACAACAATCAAGGAGCCAAGCATCCTGTGGCCTATGCCAGCAGGTCCCTTAATGTCCATGAGTGAAACTACACCATCACAAAAAGAGAATGTCTCACTGTGATATATGCCTATAAGCAGTTTAGGGTATACCTGCATTGTGTACACTTCACTGTGGTAACGGACCATGCCAGCCTTAGTTGGCTTCAGAATCTCATAAAGCCCAAAGGACGCCTTGCCAAATGGGAATTGAAACTCCAAGCCTTTGACTACAAGATAGTTCATTGCCCTGGAGCCAGCCATCAAAATGCTGACTGTTTATCCCGCCTACCTACTGTAGCACTAGTATCCTCCCAAGCAGACAACATGTACAACAAAATGGTAAAAGCCACATTTGACAATGAACCAGAGGAAGTCCAGGCCATTCTGAGGGAGCCTAGAAAAGACTGCCGGGTAGAGAACAATAAACTCTACAAATATCATAAAGGTAAAAGTACTTATTCCCTCAACTGTCAGATAGGCCCAAAATTGTACTCGCTACCCACAAGGCAGTAGGCCATGGGGAATTCCAGAAAACCGTCACTCAGCTACAACTCCACTATTATTAGGAGTCTCTTCTGTTTGACTTCAAAGAGACCCTTAACTGCTGCTCCAAATACCAGAATGAGAAACCATTTGTGGGCCGCCACCAGTACAAGAAAGTGAAACCAAAATTTTCTTGGCACACTGTAAGCATAGATGTCATAGGTCTGCTCCCAATGTGCGTAGGACGCCTCCAATACATCATAGTTGCCATTGACCACTTAACCAAATGGTTCAAAGCCAAGCCACTACAGCAAGTAAGCGCCAAGTCAACTGCCACCTGTATCTTAGAGTGCATCATCTATTGACATGGATGTCCCCAGTTCATCCTCACGGACAATGGTATCAATTTCACCGCCAATGTCATTCCCAAGCTGAACAAGCTCATGGGCGTGAGGGGAGTCCTCTCCACTCCATACCACCCTGAGTCAAATGGTATTATGGAGAGAGTGAATGGAACATTAGTCTCCATCCTGAGAAAATTAGCAGATACCCGTACCTCAGAATGGTACCTATTCCTGCCTGCTGTGGTCTTTGCCTACAACAACTCCATCCACAGCACCACTAGGTTTTTGCCCTTCCAGCTAGTATATGGACGCCACCCTGCTATTCCAACAATCCTGTACTCTGTGATGGATGATCCCAAAGATATGACTTATAAGCAGTACCTAACTAAGTTAGCCAAGACGCTGATCAAGATTCAAGCTGAAGCTTTCTTAGAAACCTCCTGTCCAGAACAAAGGGCCAGATGGCCAACAACACAAAGCGCTGTCCTTTGATGGAATTCAAAGTGGGAAGCCAGGTTTCACACCACAACAAGGTCGTGGGTTGATCCCATAAGTTGGATAGCTTATGAGAGGGTCCTTTTGAGGTTATAGAAAAAACCTCACAGGACGCATATACTATTAAGAATCTGGCAGACGGTCAAATCATAAATTGAGTACACGCCAGATTTCTTAAACCTTTCTTTACTATGCCTAGTATTGGAAGCAATTAAACCTTACAAATTATATATGAAAACTAAAAATGTAATTTTATAGATAGGTATTTATTAGAAGACTATGGATTGCCTTCTTGATATCAAGAGCCCTCTCTATCTTTGTCGTCCTCATCCTGGTCCTCTTCAGACTCTTCATTGTTGCTAGGGTCCTGACTCACTAGAGTTTGCTGTTCTGCTATTTCTACTGAGCCTGAGAAGACTTGTGCTGTCTTCCTGACTGGACCACGCTACAAACAGGCACAAAAGGGAAAGTACGCCCTCTGACAAAAAAGGAAGTAGCCATCTTCAGCCACACTCTGCGCACTGCAATTGGCTGTTGCAAGTACTGAACCAGTGGAAGAGGAATGGTGGCCTGCTGAGCGTCCATTTGCCAAAGCCTGGCATCCAGAGGAAAACAACAAGAAAGAGCCATACAATCAAGCATTAAATTGGAGATGTACCAATAGATACACGGTAAAGGATCTTGAATCCTGCTTATCTTATTTTGATACTTTTCCCAGTGCGCCGCCATATCATTGAATGTCCCCATAGGAAGACGTAAGTCTGGGGTCAAGAGTAGATCCCCACACAAGGCCATTCCACGGAGAGCTGACTTCTTGTTGCCGCAATGAAGAGCCTCCCAGGCCCTTCTGGTAGCCTGGCAAATGTGGCTATCCCGCGCATCAGAGCTCTCAACTCCCAAGGAATCATATACCTTGGGAAAGGGATCCAAAGGGAGGATTCAGCTTTTCAAGACCTTGAGACCAAAATTGAGGATAAACCCCAAAATTGGCATATCTATTGCTCAAACAGTTGCTGGGTCCTCTAGAAGGCCTGTCAATTCATGCAAGAGATCTTGCTGAGAGGACAAGTTGTCTACTGCGTAGAACCCACCAGCAGTACTTGTGATCCTCTTCTTCAAGTCTACCTGGGGACCTTCTGGGTCACCACAAAAAGGAACAGAGGGATAATATACTCACCCTGGGATAGATTTTTGATGGAGAAGCCCTCCTCTCCCAGACAGAACTGGCTAAACACAGATTCTTGTGTTCCCCCAAAGGTGTCATATCAATTGCTGGCTAGACTTACATCCACTTCTTGCCCCTCAGTTGCATGGCTTGAGACCCAAGTAGCCTGCTTAGGCAACCGCTCTTCAACGGGTTCCTCAATAGGACGCTTCCCATAGGTAGACACAGCATTCTCCTCCAACTGCTTGCTGTCTTCTTGTATCCCCAATTGGAAAGGGTCTTCTAACCCTGCAAACGCTGATTCTGAGCCCCCATCTCAAAGTCCTTGGATCAACGCCTGTCTGGCCTTGAGCAAAAGGCTGTAGAACACTTTGCGCTCTTCTTTGGACATTTTGGCAATGTACTATCTAGTGTCTGTCTTGCTAGTGTAATTGATGTAGTTTGAAGTATTGCCCATATGCAAAAGGCCTCTGGTCTAGAGAAGAATATATGGTCAAGTCTAGCCGGGGGAAATGTCAAGCCTCCGGAATAATGTAATAAACTTGACCATTATTCCCCTTTGTTGATTGGTTAGAGGGTCAATTGTTATTTAGCTGGCTTGATTGTAAAAGCATCAACTTATCCTATCCCTTGGATTTGGCCAATTGATACACTGATGATTAACCCAAAGATTGATCCTGATCCATAAATGGTCTGCCAATTGGACTCAACCTGAACAAAAAAACTTGATCCCTAGGCCACAATCACAGAACAATTAATAGACAATAAGATGAAGTACTCAAGAATATTAATGCAAGTTGGTTTACACCAAACATTTGCACCTCCAGATACCTCAAATTCTATGACTGATATAGAAGGTTGTTCAGAAGAATAGTACATGATGCAAAAACCCAATAGACAGGGTAACTAAACTTACACATGCATAAACAGGAAACAAGATGCCGCCAACACGCTGGTGAAGTAAGCTAAGGCCCGGTAATCTATTGAAGTCCCATGCCAGACTGGCATGGCTGCCTAGCTCTGGGAGCTGAAACTAGCAGTCTGGGGAACAGATAGACTGACTAGTAAGAGTTAGATGCATCAGATGATTATCTGGCAAGAGGGCTTATCCACCCTATATAAAGTGCTCTCCTAACTAGAGATTGAGCAGAAAAAATATCACCCTTGGCTTAGAGATTGAAGATATCTAAGTATAGTATCACTACTAGCCAACGCCTAGTAGTCAGTTGTATCCAGATAGAGTGTGCTGTTGTCTATCTGCAGAACCGTATTTCTTCTCCTACGGCCTTAGGACCCCTCCAAGCCGTAGCATTTCCTAAGACTTGATTGATAGCTACAGACTGTTGCCATACAGTCCCCTATCAACACATAATATAATGTCACTTAATTAAAGTAATACTTCAAGACCCCAAACTCTTGACACCGTCAAACCCATTACAGGTGCACTTAATTTTATCTCTATATCAATAAATATATTTATACTCTACTATATTTTTATATTATAAATAATTTTTCAAATAATATTTTAGCAAACAAGATTTGCAAAATATATTGCAGAAATGGGTTTCAGGAAAGTATAAAATAGTGTGGTAATAAAATAAATTTCAACCTTACAATTCACGTTTAATTTTTATAAGACTATTCTATATTTATTTGACAAAAGTGATATAAATATATTTGTGTGATCCAGTATTGAGCGTTTGGGATTACCTCAGATGGCATAATAATAAAAATATATAATAAAATAAATAAATTACTTACATCTATTGATGATCCTTCTGAATGTGATTGTGGGCGTGGAAACATCTAAATATAAAATGATAATTAATAAATCTTGAATAGTAAATTAGAGAATATAAAAAAGAATTGGATACACTAAGCCTTTAATTGATTGGCTGTTTGGCTAGGCACACGGGGATGAACAAATCAGCGTGGCCATAGAATTTGGCCATGGTCTCAGATGGGAGGGTATGGATCCCGGCTGCAGCAAATCAAAAAGGTCCTTGGTCCCTGTTGGGGTTCCTTGCTTGACAACTTGCTTGAGCCACCCAAAGTCTTCCTCAATGGGATTTAGGAAGGGCAAATAGGCAGGGAGGAAGAGAAGGCGCAAATTTGCTGTGGCCAATCGCTGGGGGCCCACTGCAATGCTGGTGTCAATTGCTGGAAATTATTCAAGAATATCTGCCACCTTGTGGAGACCAACATTGTCCAATACAATTACGTTGGTGAAGCCCGGGCTTGTGTGCCTCAGGTGCTCCTGGACCAATCAGAGAAATGATAGGAAGGTCTGGCTATTGTGGGATCCTAGTATCATTTGGTACAGCTTGAACCCCTTTGGACCAAGGAGAGCCACCATTGAGTATGCTGTGGCACAGACTGCAGCACGCCAAGCCATCCTATCATTGGAGCCTTTGGGGACATACCCATACTCATTGTGCATCAATGAGGCAAATGCTGATTTGTTGATATAATAGAATTTCACTGTCCCCTTGGCTTTGAGGGCAAAGTACACCTCCACGTAATTTTTCCGGATGTCAATGTTGGCTGGGCTGTTTCTGTTATAGGGGGATACCCCGAGCTTTTTCCAAGAAAATTGCATTCTCTTCACCAGATGGTAGTAAAAGAAAATTGAGGCCTCAATACCAAAAGTAGATTTAACCATGTCCTGTATATTTGCCAGTTCAAGATGGCAGTCCTGGGTGATCCACTGGCTGATTGCCCATTTGTGCTCCTTGGTAAGCATGGTTGACACACGCAAGGATTTCTCCGTGGCAAGGACATGACCAGTATTAATGAATTTTTGGAAGGTCTTGCTGGCGTAGTTGAGATCCACTCCAACAATGGTCGCAGCCGCCTTGTAAGCACTCAATTCCCGCATTAGCTTAAGCAGGATGATGCGTTTGATGTCAGGGATGCGCTTCTGGGCGGGCTTTTTAGCAGCAGGGATTGACTTGTTGGCATTGGGCACAACACAGGGCATAGGTACCTTGTTGTAGAAGGCTGCAACCTTTTTTAACACCAGCTGTCCCTCATTGGTTTGTAAGACTGGGGCTCCTTGTCATCCTCCTGATTGTCATCACTGACATAGGGCTTGTAGCTAGTATCAAGTACAGGCTTCACCTTCTCCAGCATGGCTGACGGGACCAACTCTTGCCGGTACACAACGTCAAACACATATGGAGTAAGTTCTACCTCCTTGTTTCTAACTTTCTTTGTAGTGGTGACCTTGGTTGGCTTCTGGGTCAGCTTTGGGACCCAAGGGTTTATGCTCCGCACCCTAGCAGCTTGTGCTCCTTGAACCGGCTGTGTCAGTGCAGCGTCACTATGGAACTCTCCTCTCCTGCCTCCCTCCTAGTAGGCACTTGTGTACTACTAAGTCTATTCTTTGACCCACAGGGGCAACCACAACCACGGCGCACAACGGGTGCAATGGTAGTCTGTTGCTGTGTTTCTTCCATTTTAAAATTTAATAAAATATTAAATAAAACTTAATTAAGTTACTCCCTATTTTTAATTTTTGCTTTTATCTGTTTATGGATATTCAATTAATATTTTTCCCACCCAATATCTCAATTATAGATTTTTATTTCTTAGTTGTTTTTGGTTTTACAACGCCCATTTTAGAATACTCAAAAAAATACACCCATTTTCCTAGATTTTACTGCCAAATTCAAACACCCAACACAATATTTTTAAAATTTATGTTTCAGATCTTGTGTCTTATTTTAGATATCTTGGTATCATTCATGATTATAATCCATTGCACACATTGCGTGAGTGATTTTGTTTACATAGTGAGTTGCTATTGTGTTTTGTTTTTGGATTGAGTTTTGACACACCACGCTTGGGTGTATTTTGTCACCAATTCACATAGTAAACATATGGGACATTATTTTTCTTGTTATGCCTAGGCGCCAGATTGGTTATTTTATAACTTAATCACATTATTCATATTCAAATTATTCAGAAAGAGTAAAATACAATCAATCCCAAATATTTAATTGATCTTGGGCTTGGGTGATTTTTTAAAAAATAATTCATTGATTTTATAATTGAAAATTGCAACTTATAGTACTACTGAAAATATCTTAAGTGCTACTACAAACCAAAAATATTTATGATGAGTTGCATGGGAGAGTAATAGCAGCCCCAAAGCTATAAATGCTATTACCCTATCTTTGGCTCATCATAAATATTCTTAGTTTGTTTCAGAAAAAAAGGTTGTTGTTTTTGAAAGACTGATAACTCTATTTAAAATACACCCTCTAGTAAGCTGCCCTACTTCATGAACTTGCCCCAATACACTACTAGCATCTTCTGATATTTTTGTTTCTCTGGTATCATCACGTGATTTCAAATGATAAAATATCTCAGAATATTCTGAGAAGCTTTCAAATGTTAAAGGTGAAGTATATAACTTCCCATCTTTCATCAAATATGAAAGATTAATGCGCAGATTTTTAACTTCAAGCTCTCTTTTTATAGGCCTAAATTTCCTTTCATAAATATAAAAAAATGCTTTTTGGGAAACAATTGAACCAGTTAAAGATGAATTGTATAATTATTTTCTTCTTTCTTCTTTCTCACAAATATTTTTTAGATCATTAATGTTGTTAATATAAAGTACATTTTCTTTTTCCTTTAAATTTTTTGATATTACACCAAAGTGACCATCAACAATGCTTTTTCCATGGCATTCAACAAAACGGTTATATTTTATGGAACCCTTAATATATTTAGGTGCCTCTTTAAATAAGTAATATAAAAATTCATATGATCTAAAATGATTTCCATTATCTGTCCATACTTTTATATTTTTTATTTTTTTAAATCTATCTAATTTAAGAAGACTTATTAGACATTCACCTGAAAATAAAGAATCATGTGATAATATTTGAGACAAAAAATCATGATATTCATATTTAATTTTATTGTTTTCTTTAAAAACTAATGCAAACCCTAATAATGAGATTGGTTTTTTTGAATAAAAACAATTATTGGTCTCAATTGGACCACCTCCAACCTTTAAGTTTTCTTTATAATCTATAACTACAACACAAGACTCATCATCTAGTTCATTAATATCTTTTTTATATTCACAATTTTGATGAACATAAAAGTCTTGGTGCTGATTAATAGTCTTTAAGTCATTGTCTATAGATTCTGGTAATGGTAAGTTTTTACTTTCACATTCTTCCTTCTTTTTTTCTAGGGAATTTTTTAAATTACAAATATTGCACATATCAGTTTGTTTTTTACTTTTTATTATATTTTTAGGGATTAATTTATAGTAAGTAGAAATTGAAACTGAAATTTCATTTTTTATTTTCATATTTTCATATATTTCTTTTTTTGTTTTAAGTAGAGAGTATTTAATTTCAGTTGAGTAATTACTCATCTCTTTTTCTATATCTTTATAAATTTTTTCAGGCACTTTATTTGTAAACTGGCTTGTTTCAAAAGAATTTTCCAGCAATTTTTTAATTATTTTTTTAGTTATTTCTTTTTTTTAATGAATAGTTATTATTTTTTTGGCTTTTTTTGTTTAAGCTTACATTTTTATTTTTATTTATTTTTCTTGAGTATTCAAACTCACTTTTGGTTATATTAAACCCCATATCATTAAGCTCTTTTAAAGAGTAACTGGAAGTAACCAGAGATCGCAAGGCTGGGAGATGTTTTTGGGGAGAAGATTTCATGAGATCCTTTAAGTTTTCAATGAACTCATTGCCTTTTTGATTTTGAATAGTTGGCAGGAACTGAGCTTTCCCAAATTCAGTTTGAGTAAGGAAGTGCTTGATGAAATTATCAAGATCATCACCAGCAATAAAGAGGAATGCCTTTTTTAACATTGCAATTCTCTCTCTTTTTGTTGAAGCTCCCAAGGAAAAAAAGGGTAGCATGGAAGAAGTAAATTTAACTGAGGACATGGTAGTATTTTGAATCTGTAATTAGGTCAGATCTTTGATGTGTGCCTTAATGATGGAGTAGTTATGATCAGAATGTGGTCTTTGAATTGGGTTATTTGGATTAGAAGCTTTGTGGTACTTTAGCTCTTATATACCAAGCTAAATGACACCATTCTGAAAGAAATGGTGTGATAGCTTTTATTATAGTTTGAACTTGAATTTATGTTTGCAGAAATTAATTAAATACCCAGTTTTCATGCACAAGTGATATATGTGAAGCAGCTAAGCATTATTATTACATCATATCCTCTTTGTAATCAATGCAAATCAATTAAAATGATGTATTCAGTTAATTGTAACTCTTCCGCATATTTTTAAAATGATAAAATATTAAAGAATTCCATTTAATGAATGCTCAATTTGAGGTTCGAAGCTCACTTGAACCTTAAAATCAATCTAAACAGTGATAAAAACATCCTAACTTCAAACTATCATAAAATCCTAGAGAATTGAGCTTTTTAAATAAAATAAAATGCGAAAATAAAGCTCTCAATCTTATCTTTAATTTCGTCAAATAAAAAACATCTGTTGTGTATTCAAAAAAAAGTATTTATTAGCTTTGAAGTAATCTACTTTATATCATTAGATATAATCATATAATAAAATCTGGATTATGCTCTTTTAAATTACTTTTGCTTTAATATTGAGCATAGTATACATATTAAAATTTTTACACCAATAGAAAGATAAGATTCTTAGCTTCATTTTGATAGTTTACAGTGTGAAAAAATATTAATTTTTCATTGAGTTATTAATGTTTTAAATATAAATTGTGTAATTAGTTACTTTTTCAAAATCGAACTGTGTTATGCTGCGACTTGAGCAGCATGTGCATTAGAAAATGGCCTAATCTCTAAAATAATGACCCATATGTACACCAAAAGTCAACTCACTCCATTTTGTTTGTGAATCAATGTATTTTGGATTATATTTTGAATGGTTTTGCTTTGCACGTGAGCACTTCTTTGCTGTGGTGCTCCATTTTGCCCATTAACGCCAATAAACCCTGTTAACAGAGTGTATATTTTAAACTTGAGAGTTGGATTTTGTTTAAATCTGAAGTATTTTTGCTTGTTGCCATAGCTTTAAAACTACTTTATCTAAAAAACTATAAAACAAAGGGCCAAACATAAGTATAAATAACTTCTTATAAGTGAAGATATTCCTGATTACATTTATTTTTATTAAAAAATATAATAAACTGTTAATCTATGTCAACATTGTGTAGATTCATTATTGAAGTCAGGCTTAAATTTAAAGTAGAATAATTTGACATTTTAATAGTGATTTCCTTCCTATTTTGTAGTTAAAATTAAGCCTATTCTTAATTGATGTCAACATCAGCTTTGTTTTCTCATTGATTATCAATTATTACTATGAGATACAATATAAAAATTAGTTTATTTAGCAATTGTCTAGTTGGTTTTGATCTAAGTGCCAAATTAAATTCAACTGTCTGAGTGTCAACAAAGTGTTGACACACAGATAGCTTAAATACTGGATGTTGCTGTTTTTTGAATCTGGAAAAATGAATGATTTATATTCCTCCACCACCTACAAAAACAAGGTTCAGGCTCCCAATAAGACAACTACTGGGGCCCTGACAAGTGTGGAGATCAAACCAGAGCAGCCTAGAGACCCATGATCTATGCCAATGTATTGGCCTGCAATGAGAATGTGAAGAATTGTTGATCAGGGATTTTAAAAAGCTTAATTTATTAAGCAATTTCTTACAAACCAGAGAGAGGAATTCAATTACTCTCATAGATGTTAGGTCATTCATCACATAAATAAATGCATAAGTAACACATCATGGCTTTACCAACAGGGATGGATTATGCCACAGCACTGCCATCCTTTAAATGGAGCGTGGGGCACCAGCAGCTTTTAAAATATATTTCACAGTGACAGATCAATTAATTCCCAGGCCAGAGCACTGCTACAATTAACATCAAGGTCTGAGGCGCCAAAATTGGTTCAAATTACAATTCAACTTTCATACCAACTGGAATTTTGAATAAAGAAGCTTCCATGTACCAAAAAGGAGCACTGTTGTAGCGCTAGCAGAGGGAGCTCTTATGATAGGCGCCACAATACTGTGGGTTGTGGCTTAAAATGGGATGCTGCCCCTTTTTCTGCCAGTGTGGCTAAAACTCTACAGTGTGCTAAAACATCCTAGAAGACATTGACAGCAACTAATGATGATTAAATAGAAAATACCCCTATATAAGGTGCTGGCAATAGGTATCAAAAGGGATCAGTATCATTTTTCCTATCTGAATAGGACCTAGTGAAATATACTTTCTATCACAATTGCTATTTTTCAATGTCCTTAGAATTATCATATTCAATAGCTACTAGTAAGCTTGTGTCCCTTTCCACTAATACTTTAGTTGAAGCTGCTGGTATACATTGAATTTCAATAGAGACAATTATGACCCAGTTCAAACCATTAGAGAAACTCATTCTAAGGAACTATATTTAATAAGTATTTGAACCTACAAAGACCTGGTCAGGCTACTTGCATAATTAGCAGAATGATGCCCAAAGTAGTTGGTAATACAGATGAATGTTTGGCTCATGAAGAAGCTTCCAGTTCCTGCTCCACCTTAAAGCTGCAGCATCACAAGTTATACACCCAAGATTATCCTGGGTCAGGGTCCCAGGATTTTGTTCAAACAAAAGATGGTATAAAATCCCCCTGAAGTAGAATAATTGATATTATTTTGTGAAAGAAAGAGTAAATGGATCTTTTTGTTCATTTAATTGTTACCCTAATTTTTTTCTAGTTTTCTATCACCTAAACATCAATCTGTTAAGCCCAGTCACCTCTCTAGATAGTCCAGCTGTCCAGACTAATGACCCTTTGCTCAACTATTTTATATGACCAGGATCACCTTACAGACCAGTGAATTTTACAGAGTATCCCTCAAACCAGACTACAAGTATTCTACTATTGTCATAAATTTGGGCTATCTAAACTAGCTAAATCTATTAGCTAAAGTTTATCTTAACTAAACTATATATAAAATATACTAATATCACTAAACTATTTAAGGCTTACTAAACACCAACTTCACCTGCTAAATAAAAGGCAATATAAAAGTATAAGTGTTAAGTGTAAAGTTAAAAGCTGTTTTTATTAAACTCATATGGGTTAACAATAAGCCTGAGTATTTTAGCTCCACCAGTTGGATCCAATTGCAATTGAGGAAATCAACTTAAGGAATCCATTTTCAAATTGTATCAATGTATTATTTCCAATTATCTCAATAGCAATTAGAGTGAAGTACTCAATATTGCAACAAATATAAAGAAAATTCTTCTGTCTAAAACATTAGCTATTATCAGAAAACACAAAAACGTTAATAGAGAAGAGATTTGGTAGTTTATCCAACTTTGGGGGTTCAACAAAAAGTAAAGCAATTTACTTGCATACTTAGCCCCTATGAAACACCTCTCACCCATAAGCACAACTTTTATTTTGCCACCCAAAGAGCACCTTCCAAACAGCTATTTATAATTTTCTACTCTATCCTCACAGGGCTTATAGACTCTATGATGCCGTCTGCGGGCCTATAGTCCATGATAGGATGGTCTGTATTGTATCTTACCAAGTTAGTGCCAATCCCTTGGTGGGCCTTGCACACTAATACCCTGGTCTGCCCTGGCTCCTTGCCAAGCATCCAAGCTTGTATTTCTTGATATAATGAAATATTCAGCCAATATGATTGAAAGCGGATGGCTTGCAATAAATTTCATATTTTTCAAACTCTTTGATAACCAATCAAACCAAAAATGAGTTTGCAACAGATGCAGCTACCTTAATCAGATCCCAAACAAGCCAATCAATCACTAGGGATTTATTTGAGGTGTATCCACTCCATGTTTCCAGCATCTTGCCCTCTAGTTTCAGCCATGAATTGGGGGCATCCTAAATGTTCAACCTTTTCTCTTGTACTTGAGGCTGAAGCTTTCTGCAGGCCTGCAAGAACTCATTTGATCTACCGCCTAAATGGCAGTAAGGCCTGGAGCTTTGTTGTTATAATTGCTTTTTGCCCACTTAACGTTTAAAGAGCCCCCCTTCTTCCAGAGCTAGTGCCCCAAAAGTTTCCTGTTCTACTTTTGACAATTTATTACATACTTTCTTAGTCATCAGTAGTTTTATGGGGGTGCTTCCTACATCATAAAGCCTCTTAACATTCCCTGGATTTTCTTATTCTATTCCTTGTTTATCTCTACTGACGCTGATTTAGGGTTCAAAAATTCTGGCCCTGCTCCTATTAAACCATCTACAGACTCTGCTTGGTATCAATTTGGCTCACACCGCCTGAATTATCCCCATGTCAAATCCACCTGAGTTCCACATGCTGTCCATCCTAATGCTCCATGGCAACTCCCAACTTACACCAGTATTCATTATCTTATAAGCCAATACCCCTTCTGTGGGGAGATTCTTTCTGTTTGACATCTGATCAACATGTTGAGGATAGGGATACCATTAGGATATCAACCGGGGAAATTATTCCCAAGAGCCTTTCTAAACTCTATTGGGGTAGGATTTCTAACCAGTGGATCCCTGGTACGCCATCAGCAACCCAGCCCCAGATACAAAGATTGCAACTGCGCGGTGTGTGATGGGCACACTGAGACCCAGTTTGCAGGTGGGCCCTGATGCTGATTGACCCAGGGCTTACTTTTCAATCACCCCAGATTAGTTGGGCTTGTCTGTTGCCCAGCTATCATGGCAGGTATTCCCAGCTATGAGGTTTGGTGTTTGCCATTTATGTGTTTTAAGTTCTAATGGAAGGGGATAGGGCTTTACTATAAAAAGTTAAACACAGCCCCAGGATGTATATACCAAGTGGTATTGGGGTCCTGATACCAGCTGGGCTAGAATACAGTTGGTTGTGCGACCACAACTGCAATGGTTTCAGTTTCTTGGTCCATCCTTGTAGGTAGCTTTAGAGGGATATATATTGCTAATATGCAGGCCCAGAGTGCCTGAAACTATCCTCTGTGCTGATATTTAGATAATTAGTTGCTGAACCTAATGACTTGGAGTGTTTGGGAGTTAGAGTTGGACACAGTTTTCTCTTAAAATTCCAGGCAACTACTTGGGTGAATTAATAGAGGAACTAGTGCAGAACATGCTCGCCTATAGAAAGCATAGTTGGGGGATCCTTATCTGGCCTAGACGCTCTGAATAGATTATCAATGCACTAGGCTATCATTGCATGGAAGTACAGCTCAGGGAAGGCTGGAGATGGGCTGAAACATTTTGGCAACCTGCCTTTCCTCAGCCTTGCTATGTGGGCGGATCCAAGAGGCCCAGAAAAGCCATTGAGGGATGACCAATCCAGTGAAAATCTCTGCAAACAATCCAGTTCAAATGCAGCAGAGCATTTAGAAAGCAGGGGTCTGTTACCGCCTTGATAGGGTTGAGGCTTGGGTTTCCAATTATTTCCTTTGGGTAAAGAGCCTAAAGCTTTACAAATAAGCATTGTATAATTATTAAGACAGTTTAGGCATTTATTAAAGGTGAGGCTGAAAGCTAACTCTACATGATAAAGGAAGCTTCATGGGCTAGCTTAAGCTCTGTCAGGGAACGTCCTAGGGAGAAAACACTTGTGACAGGGGCTATATATTTGCGGTTAAAGGGTGGCACTTAAGACATCTGGGAGAGGTATCTTTTATTGACAACCTGAGCTGTAAATATAAGAGTCACATTGGTATTACTAGATAATTTAATTGTCAGAAAGGTGATAGATTGGATACCAATCTGAAAAAGAGCATAGGACCACAGCTGGATAGAACTATAGCTCAGCATCCCAGCAAGGTAATAGCACTATCAGCTGATATCAGAAGATTTCTATGAGGATCTCCCTTCTATATAACAAAGGCTATCCCAACCCCTAAAGCTTTAAAAAATTCAATAGCTCAGAAACCTTTTGTAGCATATATTGTCTCATGCAGGCCAAGAGGGACATTGTAGGCAAAGGTTCAAGAAGCTTGCCAGTAACCAAGCTATGATGAAAACAGACAATAATAATAAAGGTTTAACACTTTTTACAAGGGCACACGAGCTTCTCTGAAGTGTATTTGAAGAACAGATGCATGATCTATAAACTTCCAAAGAATGTTAGACATATGTGGAAGTCATGGTACATTGGGAATATTTCAGAATGTTGTTAGGAAAGCATTGGAGGAGTTTGCAGGCTTGCAGGCTCATCAGAATTCTCCTAAACCGGAATGGGTTCACCTGAAAGATATCACCCCAGACCAGTAAATCCCTGGCTTTGACCCAGGACACACCTTAAGAACTCTAAAGAGCAGGCACATCAAGGTACTGTGCCAAAATTATCAAATTAAGCAGGTGGAAATCTAGGCAGGGGTTCTCAGCATGAAAGGGGCTCATCCAAGTGTACCCTGGAGTGGTATATAATGGAAAGTAATATAATAGATCAACCAATATATTTCAGAAATTGTTGTGTTCCCTTAAAGACCTTTAGCTTTAGTTCTTCTACTTCTGCTTGGAGCAGGGAAAGGTTTGAAGTCTCTGGTTGAAGAGTGATATTTGGATAAAGAAGATCCCCAAGGGTGTATTGAAGGCTCCTAAGGTAATCTGGAGGTAGCCAAAGGTTTCCCTGAGGGCTCTTTGGAAGAGGTCAAAGATGTGTACAACAAGGTGCATTGGGGTATTTCTTGGGTGGATTTATCCCTGCTCAAGGAAAGCAAACACTTAATGGGATGCCTGTAACTTGTTGGAGGGGTAAGATGAAGCTATTTGCAGTGGAGGTGTGCTGTATGCAGGGGCAGAAAGGGTTCAATCCAAGAGAGGAGAAAGGTGTGGAGGTGGTTGTGGAACGGCCAGAAGCCATTAGGGAGCTGATTAATAAGACTTCTATGTAGAGCTAAACCCTACCAAAGTTCTGTGACAGGACACATCAAGCAGCAAGAGCTGTTGGTGGTGATGGGTATGTTAAGTTGCACCTGGATTTCCTGAAGCCTACATATACCTATACCAGGATAAATCCACCTTCCCAATACACACCGCTATTTTATATAACATAAAGTTATACTTCATTAAAGTACATATCTTCTCTTCTATATCTTGCTTTGCCTAAGCCTTCTCTTTATAGGGGTATAGTATCTCTGTAGACATGGGGACTTTAATTTAGCTAAATCACCAAGTTATCTTATTTATAGATCAATTGACATGGGGGTTTAGATGCAAGCTTGGCTAAAGAACCTGGCTCTGGAGGTTCAAGCCAAGGGGCCCGCCTTTCCAGCCAGATCCATGGCTTACCAAGGGCCAACCCAGCTGGGGGTTATCCAGTATACTTCTCTGTGTTAGAAAAGTGTGGATAAGGGTTGGGTGCAAACTGGGGTTAACATTGTTGGCTGCTTGATTTTTATATGGCAATGCCTTCCTGGTTGACAGATGGGTTTATTGATGAGATCTATCAAAGTGTACATGGGATAGAATCTTTTCTGTTTGGCACCCAGAATAGTCTTTGATGCTTGGATCTGTGGAATCTTTTTGTGGACTTATGGTTGGTCTTAAAGGGCTGAGAAGAATGGTAGCTTTGGTTGAGGCTATAACAGGGTGGGCTTTAAACACTTGGGGGAACAAGGTGCTGGTAGGGATGGTTTTTCTGTTTGGGCCATATATTCCCGCAACCAACAATGGATCTGGGTTAAAGGAGCTTCTATTGCACTTTTATATTGGTTGGACTTTGGGGTATCTGGTTGAAGGTCTCATTTAACATCACCACTGGAATAGGAATAGGAACAGGAACAGTGATTGTGTAAACACATGCCACATTACCATTTTTTTGCATGTTTTGGATTGGGTCACAAGACAATATGGATGGGTTTGCTTCAGCTTTTGGGGTAAGTCACAATTTGTGCCTCACTCTGTTGTGTAGATCAAAGAATGTTGAGCAACTTGTGATATTGCTGATATGTTCAAAGCTACAGATAGATGTTATCCTTGCCAATGTACTCTATCTAATCCTATGCAAGAGCACTACAGACTACAATAGAATAGAACTTATAAGATAATTACATTTATTGATACTGGAGTACAATCTAGCCAGCAGCTGCAATCTATCCAGGTGTAACTATGAACTTGTTGTTGTCCTTTCAGGTGTCTATATCAATATATACTGCAACAACCCTTGTTCTTGTCCTTTCAGACAGTTCTCAGTGGCTACCTTTGCAATAGGTCTATCTTTGCTGGCTACGCCCACCCTGATTGGCTGTCCTTGGCACGTGATATGCTACTGGCCTTAGCAGGCGTCCATGGCACTTCAGCTACAGCCTACGCTCTTCTTGAGCTAGCCTACTGTCATTTATCAATTGGCTGTATTTTACACGCCTATTATTGCACTGGGAAACTACACCATATTTAGTTGATGCTTAGAAATTGTCCTTGTTCAGCCCTCCTACATTGGAAGGTAGAATACCGGTATTCCATTTACAGGGCTTAATCAGTGATCCTTTTCTGGTTGGTGAACCTTCTGCTTATTAATGAACAAGTCAAATTAAGGATTATACACTGTATAATAGCAGACTCAATCCATTAGTGACTCAGAGGATTATCCACCGTGTAATACTGACCCGAACCAATAAGGAACCCGATTATATGCCGTGTAATACTGATCCAAACTCGGTATTTCTTAGCCACTGGTATATCACTTGTTTGATATGGACATGTAAGTCCATCAGGCTGTGTTGAGCTGAGTTGATACAACGTCCAGTAGGGTAGGATAGGTGATATACAATTGATGATTTTGTGATTACATGCTGTGTATTCAATGAAAAACACTATATTGGCTAACGTTTATACGGCGTATAATAAGTACATCAATTATAATATAGCAAGCAATATACGGCTTATAATTGTATCACATTGGGACAATCAGTGATAATACGGCGTATAATTGTTACATCAATTATAATAAACTACCAATTACATGGCATATACTAATTGCACTTGATGTAGTGATACCCAAATGATAATACGGCGTATAATTGTTACATCTATTATAATAAACTAGCAATTATACGGCGTATAACTGGGAGTGTAACTGAGTAAGATCTGCATGCATGATTAGCCTGATCATTTTCGGTCAACCAGCCTAATCTCACACAGAATATAAAGGGAAGGCGGGTTTTAAATATGAAACAGATGATTACATCTTGTGAAGGGGCAGGGGATGTAAAGTTAGCATGGTTCTCAGGGGTGAAACCAATGGTGTCATTTTATGCAAGGTGCAGTATGTAAAACTAGAGTGAGTTCAGTTGTGGTACTTTATTTTTTAAATTGAATTTATGAAAGCTTTGCCTGCCATTACGTCCCAAAGATAGATTTGATTATACCACAGTTTGCTTTAGATAATTTTACCAAAGCACCAATCAAAATATTTATAAATATCTAATTTAATTGAAATGAATAGCTTGCATACTTATGATTGGACATGACACAAAAAGCACATGAGATTGTGCTTGCTCACATCACAATTCATGCATGCTGTGCTATGACTTTAGGAGCAGGGCACAAAATGTGGCAGTTGCAATTGTGAATTGCCCCTAAAAATATGAAGCAAATATGCATGGATTGCAATATGACATGAAGGTCACAAAATGATCTTTGCCCAGCTTCCAAAGCCACAAAACTAATTGTGGCAGGCAAAGCTTAGCCACGGACCCAATCATGTTGATTTTGGTGCCCATCCCAACCCTAGTCACTGATAATGATGTGTTGTAACTGTGCTGTTTTAGAAAGTTACAAGGGGGAAATGTTTGGAAACTAGATAGTATTCTTTATTGAGAGGTAAGTATTATATAGTCATTGTGGATCGTGGATAGCAGGAACATGATAGTGTTGATCACACAGTGGATGGTGAAGGGGGCGGCCTGATCCTTGTAATGAGTCAAGCGCCAAAACAAGGTATCCACCAGAGGGGATCAGCTTCTGTTCATGTTGTATTTGGAAATTTGAGTCAACCTCCTAGCTTGACTTCAAGTGGCTGGATAATTGGATTGTAGGTCATGAACCCGTTTACTTGGAACCTTGCTGGCGGGTCAAGCCTGCTGTTTCAACAGATGCTTCGGCTCAGCCCTGGTCAGGTTTCGGCTCTGGGCCGCTACAGTCAAAGCGGGAGCATTATATATCTAAATATGTTTTAAATAAATCTTTGGTATGGGTGGCTCAGAGCTAGAAACTGGCCGCGGTTGCCTGGGGCTTGGCCGAAGCAGCCCTAGTCACCGCCCGTGTGAGATAGTTCTTTAAAAAACCAGTTTGGATTGCTATTTTATATCGTACTCTCGGTCCATGGCGTATGCCTTGAGATGATATTCGATAGAGCCGGGTTGGATGGTGGAGATCAAGAGATTTATTAAAGTTTCTGGGGGATAAGATAGTCCTCCCAGTAAAAAAAATTCCGGGCGACGTTTCGAGCCACCGCTTCGAATTTTATAGTTCGTATCTATGACCCCTAATCCATCCCCAACCCGCTAGATTACGAGATACCTGGGCGTTACACGGTGCCAAAGATGGTCTTAAAGGCAGAGCTGTGCTTCTCGAACCCCAAGTAAAACTTCTTGGAGTTTGAGCAGGACCTATCCTCGCTCTGGTCGGTACGGCATATCCTTGCTCTTCCCCTGTTGATGAACATCTCCGTGTGGGTGTGCTGGAAGTTCATGAACATGGGTGGGGTGTGGGGCACGGGATCGTCCTCATTGACAACGCGTATTTTGCACAGGGGTTTCAAGTTAAGCCATGTCGCGAATTCCTTGTCGCCCACCCGAGGCTGCCCATACGTGATGAGCCGGATACGTGGCCATTTAATTTTTAGCTCGGCTTGGAGAATTGCAGCTGAGAGAAGTGCTGCTGCCCCGCCAAGCGAGTGCCCAGTGATGACAAGCGTGTAATCGGGGTGGGCTATTAGATGTGACTTTAGCTTCTCGATGTAGTAGCCTTTGAGGTGTTGAGCGACTTGGTTGAACCCGGAATGGACTTTGCCAGCAATAAACTGAGTCTTGCGAAAACTAACGTTTAACCACCAATTTTTTAGGCTATGTTTAGTTCCACGAAAAGCAAGGACGATCTCTTTCCGTTTGGAATCTACAACCAAAAGAGCCCTGGTTTTGTTATAAGGATTGTCATGAGTTGACACTTCATTCTTTCTCCCCAGCTTAAGGCAATGGCCACAGTCCCACCTCCTGATAGCAGCATCTTTACAATACGCCAACCCAGCATATGTGGCATAGTATTCAGCATCCTTTAAAGAAAACGATTTGCAATTGATATGGTTGCTCGTTGGGCCAAAGTCATTAAATTCCACTTGCGCGTGCTTCTCAAGCTGCTTGAGGTAGGCGTAAGTTTCTTTAGCGCCCTCGCGGCTGACGGCCGCTGCCAGGATGCCGGTGCACAGCAATTGCCAAGCAGTGAAGAGAGCAAAGAGATCCATGACGTCCCTGATCTCCTGCTCTCCATTTAAGCTAGCGCATTTTGTTTCAGCTCAAGCCTGGGTAGTGTCGTGACCAAAATTCTATCTCATCTGATTAGACTCCAGCCTACTTGCACGTGGATTTAAACACGTTTAGTTTACGATTTATTTGGGATAGTGTGAGATGTTGCTTGTACTATGTTCTAAATTAATGACCCACTGTACCACGTGTCTTAAAGTACTATTTGAAACATAAGATCTATTTTTACTATATACCCAAGATATATATTTATACAGGTCTGATTTTAAACTTTATTATCCACGTCATCAACTGCTGCACCAAAATCTATTGTGCAATTTAATTATAAACAGAATTAGGGATTTAACAATCAACTCCATATTGAAATACAATTTAAGTCAAGTCCATTCAGAGGGCGCGTTCGGAGAAGGATAGCGCACCGCTTGCTTTGGTTCATGTGGAGTTTAATGGGGTGGTACACAAAAGTACACCTGTCACGAGGTTCTCAAGCGGGGTTTTAGAATATAGCGCTGTGATGTAACCGCCAAATAAATGGACTTC
The DNA here is from genome assembly GCA_014839935.2 of Entomophthora muscae. Taxonomy (NCBI): domain Eukaryota; kingdom Fungi; phylum Entomophthoromycota; class Entomophthoromycetes; order Entomophthorales; family Entomophthoraceae; genus Entomophthora; species Entomophthora muscae. The sequence goes on from QTSX02005049.1 coordinate 41,012, forward strand.
AGGCATATATCCACTCCATAAAAGCATTCTATCATTCCACACCGATATCATGCTTCTCCCTCCAACTACCCCGTATTCTGCATATCCGACAGTTAGTTGATAATATATAGGTTATTTATAAAAGTATTTTGCCATATTTTCAATCCTATACCGAATAGCAAGCAAGAAAGACTCAGACCAAAGCTTATTGTTACCTTTTTAACTTTAAATAACATTCTAGGCCCTGAAGGCCACGGCTTTTTGAATCGGTATTTACTATTAATCTAGAAATTTATTAACCGTTGTCTCGTTCAGCTTTGAATGCATGCATATAACTTGACTCGTTCCGGTATGTTTTATCTCTTGGGATGCATATATATGAATAGATCCAGACGTACCTTTTGAGCAACTTTGGTGAGAATGCACCACAAAGCTCACTCCGATTTCTTGAACCTGCATATATAAGCCCAACCTTGGATCAACTTTCACATCCGTAACTTACCGAGCCAATCGGAAGCCATTAGGAAATTCTTGACGTGATGAACTGTTGTTTCAAAAGCCATAATCCAGGATCATATGGAGCTCTGGTAAGAGTTCCATATAATATTTGTACAAAGCCGTAGTTTGGAGGATTTGGTCAGGTGACAATCCCACCTAAGCGTGATGCAGTGCCATCAGCTAATAAGATCCAATGCTGTCGCACCAGGGAACCCCAGATGGAACCCAGCCCAATTCTACCAAACCCAACGGAACCTAACCCTGACCACGCTCTTGCTTTACCACCAACCCAGCGATAGCTAGCCCATCAGTCTAAGAAATCTGTGGGTACCCAGGTTACCGCTAGGGATGTGGCAAGTAAACATACCCCCTTCCTTCTTGGAAGACATCCCTCTGGATCAACTCCAACCCACTTCGAGTAGGATCACGAACCATCCAACTCTGCTGAAATGGACCATTTTGAGCCACCATTGGCTGATTTGGTTAAGACGCGCTCCCAGCTATTCATGGACTGGGTGGGTTCCAATCCAGGGACAGATAGGGGTTGAACAAAATCAGCATACTTTTATTTTATTTAAGAAATTTTGTTTAAGAAATTTTATTTAAGAAATTTTAGGCTGTGATTACTTATAACCTATATTTTAAAACCCAACCAAATTAATTCCTGTGCTAGTCCAGGATAGCTATGTCAATAAAATCATCAAAAGATCTACCAGCAGGATATCCCATGCCAAACAATAAGGCTGATACTTCAGCCACGTCCACCTGAGGATCCCTGCCAAGGTTAAAATCCTGATGGCCTCCCCTACCAACAATCAATAGCTGGAGAAACCTCCTTCAGCAAATTCCTCTATCCAATACTGATCCAAACCTGGTTTGGGATTGGTCCAAGGATCATCTTCTGGGAATCCAACCATTAGATCCATCACTCTTGTTCACTATCAGAGTCAGATTTAGAGTAACCACCAATCATCACTGAACATAGCAGACAAGCCCTACCATGGAGAAAGGGCTCCTATCAAGTGTCACACTCCTATTCCATCCAACCTTGTCCTTGTAAGTCAGCTGATCAGGATCACAGCAAGGATCATTGACCCATAGTTAGACCGAGACAAAACCCTGTACATCCAGAGAAGTATTTATGTTATCACTTGAGGGTTTTACAGTTAAATTTTAACCCCTTTATACGAGACCTGTCAGTCAGCTGGCACATACACTTATGAAAGAAGCTATACCCTGGAGATAGAACATCTCATGCAAACTTCAGGATTGCAGATTGGAGAGCTGAGCTCCAGCCATAGACACCAGCAGATCAGCTGGGCAGAGAGTAGAGTGCCATGTAAACCTGCCATCCCACCGGGCAACATTTGTTTAATCAGGGTTGCTGATCCCAAATATTGGGGCAGATGCTCCAGCCCAGGTCAAAAAACCTCATTGGGCAAGTGAGGGTACTCAGACCAGGAATGGGGATCCAGATGTCCAGCTGGATATCCTCCTGGATCCAGGTGAGCTGAAGGTAGCCCAGAATAGCTAAAATCCCCCAGAGAAATCTTTGGAACCACTGGTGAGATCAGAGCTACAAGGTGTCAACAAGCTTCTGTCAGCCTTGCCAGTGTAATCACATCCACCTGCCCCATGTAAAAGAGCCCTACATAAAATAGGGTAGAAGTGAGCTTGTACCCTGCCAACTATCAAGAGCCAGGCTACAATTTACCAGCAGCTAGAACCTACCAAGGTAGCCAAGGGCTTGCCTCTGGGTTCCATATTACCCCTAGCTGCCTAAATTTTGACATCCCCCAGCCAAATTTCCAGATGATCCCTGATGGCGGCCTCCTTAGCAGCCCTTCTCCTGCTGGTCCCACTTCATCTAATCAGCTTCCCTGAACTTCTTTCTACTGCTGGTTCTCCCAAGAGTACATGGCATCCTGGCTATGCCTGCACCTACCCTGGGCTGGCTGTAGGCAGCTGCTATCCAGCTTCCCCTGCTTTCCTAGTGGAATGCTGGGGAGTTATGCTGCTTCTTGGCGGATGTTTCCCAGCCATCTAAACCTGACCCTCTGGTTTAGGTAAGATGCTAGGGAGGACCACTTTGTTTCCTTGGGGTCCTGATCAGGGATCTGTAGTGGACCACCCACTGTCTGGCTTGAAAGTTGTTGATATGAGTTGGGGATTTTACATTGTATAGCAGTTGATCTGGTTCAGTACTGAGCTAAAGATTGTACGGCAAGGAGCTGTGGTTCCAACTGGTACTTTGAGGTAGACCTACCTCATGGGAGTATGATCAGGTATCCTGCCCCCCTGGCTGATGGTAGAGCAGAGGTCACCAAAAGATATGAAGGACTTGTGAACTGGATCAAGAATGATTGGCTGGCAGCTGCATGGCATGGGGTTGGCATATTTATACTGGTAAGCTAGGGGTGTATGGGGTATGGCTGTTACGCTGTTATAATTTAGGCTCTGATTGTATGCCATGCGGCCAGGAGGCTGATCAGCTACTTGGCAAGCAGTTATACAATGTATACCAGCAAGGGTCTGGGAGTGATGGTTAGACAGATCTTCAATAATCAACCGACCTAGCCCCACACCTATTTGCTTGCAGGGATATCTGGTCCAAGAACCAGGTTTTGGAGCATGAATGTATGGGTCTGGAACAAGTTTAACTGCTGGCTGCCTTGGAAAGAGTACCAGAGGATCTGTGTAGATCCACCCCAGGCTTCTAGAGGACTCCCACCCAGCTGAGATCAAGGATCCTGGATCAAGGCGGAATATCTCTGGCCCAAATTGAGCCCAGCTTCCTGGATAGAGATATGTGCCCATTCTACAGGAAAGGGGTGGGGATGGGCAGGCGTGCTTGGGCGCCCCCAGAACGGTGCAGGCCTAAATGAATCTTTTTGAGATGACAAACGCGTAAACAGCCCCAGGCATTGGCTTTAGCTATACTGTAGGGCTACCATGTTTTCTGTGGCTGTCAAGAGGAGAATTGAACCAGTCAGGGAGGTGAAAATATTGACCCTGCACTGGGTCCCTATGGTGACCAAATCAGCAACATAAATATAGGGTATCTAAACCAATAGTGGTGTCTGCCAAGATTCACCTGTATTGTGATGGATCCAGGTCCAACCAGTCCAACTTGCCATTATCTTGCCCTTGACTCTTATTGCCATTACCTTTCTGTGACAAAGCTTCAAGAAGCTTTGCCTCCAGGGAGGCAATTTTATGGGACAACTTTTTGTTGTCATCCCACCAACAAACCATGATCTTGACACTCTTTTCCTCTTAAAGCCTCAATCTCATAATTTTCCCTGGCTTTCACTTGTTGTAAAATTTTGTCAAATCCTACTAACAGGTTCCAAGAATCCCACACATAGATCTGGTTTTTCTTGAGCAGGAGTCCCTTTTTTGCAAAGTAATTGGAATAAAATTCTTCAAAAGCAGCTGTTACTTCCACCAAAGCCTCTTCAGACACAGTCTTGGTGACCTCCAGACTTGCCCAAGCTTCCCCCAACAAACTTGTAGGAACTTCTTTCTTGGCAGCAGCAGTTTCTACGCAAAGGACTCCAAATTTTGCTCTTTCAAACAATAACAAAGAAGAAATAACAATTGAAAAGTAATTGAGGGGAAAGCGTCAAAATCAACAATATATTTTTATTAAAGTTTATCTGTTTTTATTTTTATATCATTTGGGGGCATATTCAGCTGAAACCCCTCCGTTTCCTGAATCAACCTCTGATTCATATCATGTGGTCTATGGCATTTGAGTCATCCAAACCTAGATCTTTACCTAAAAGATCCCCTATAATTCTCAGCCTATTAGAATTAACCTACAATGAGAAGGAGTTACCTGACAACATTTATCTCAATGTTTTAATTTGGCATGGATTGTCCTCAGCTCCTGGTGCCAAAACCCTGTGGAATATACACATTCCAAAACTCAGCTATCAATTTTCTAACTGGGAACCAGCTGATCAAACCTGAATCCCCAGACACCATTGCCTTTATTTATTTATCTTTACATTTAATGGTTTTTTGCGTTAAAACCCCATTAAAACGCTTTGAAACTCGAACCAGGCGCCACCACAGTGCTTTAAAAATCAATTAGGCGGTGTGATGGCGCTTCTAACCTAATAAATTTTCCAAAAAGGCGCTTTTAACCCCAATTTGAGGGTTTAATTATGATTAAACTTAACCAAACTTCTTGACACAGTCAAGGCAATTAAACAATATAATTAAATGCTCATTAATTATATTCTCATGGATTTATTAATTAACCTTCCTGTTAATTAAATTATTTTTTAGATGCCTAGTCCCCAAGATTGATTTGCCAATCTTGCCTCAATTTTACTAGGTAGCCTGGCCTAACTAACCACTCATATTATGTTCTTTTATTAAACATAAATATCCAGTTTCTGGGAATCTTTATCTTAAGAATTCCAGTCAACCTTATTTACATGAAATAAACAGCAAAAATAGAACAACTTTATATTTTGGAGTATTTATTTGGCTAAATACTCAACAATGACCTTTTTACAGTCACATGTATGTTGTATCTAAGATGTACAATCTTGAGCAGAGGACAGGATGGTATATTCCAGGTACCTATTTTTTAAGAGAGTCTACCAAAAAAATCCAATACATCAATGGATAAAATTTAGATTGCCCATCCAGGGCCAAAAGTATTAAGCCTATAAACTGTATAGCCCAATTTGGAATAGATGTGAGGAACAATAGGCTCTGGGTTTGCTATACCTGAGAAATTAAGGATCAACCCAAATAGATTGTTTAGCTAAAGCGATCTAAGTCAGTTCTATTCAAGATCCTATTTGGAAGCAAGATGGATCCATTGCAACCATGGTACAGCAGAACCAGTGGAGTATGTTGCTGACAAGGACACCCTTTCAAGCCAATGAAAAGAGCAGCTGTTGTCCAAGAGGCAGAAAGAAGGACTAGCTTTGATCCAGGGAGTGGACCCCAAGCCACACAGACACAACAACAAGCTCATAAATCTCAGACCAAGTGAACATGTCAGGAAGCCAGGCATAGGTAGAGGCATTAGAAAGCTTGGGACAGGGTGTGGCTGAGCTGATGGGTAAAGCCCACCATAGGATGGGTGCTAACTTGACAATTTAAGATACTGATCACCCGAGTAAGGACTGGGGTCTAGAGTTGGGCACCATGGTGACTACCATTCCCGTCAAAGTAATGTAGAGTACTCCAAAAAGTTGAGTGGATGTGGTCTTGGCAGTAGTGGAGGATTCCATTGGGTGATCCAGTTTTGGGGTTGAGGGCAGAGTCATGGGGACAAAGTATGCTGGCAGATAATTGTACTTGTCTTTGAACAATAAGGGTAGCACCTCAATCCTCTTTCCTTTACGTCATATGTATTTGGTCTCTATAGTCCTTTCCAAGGGATCAGAAATGAAGATGGTCTCTAAGTTATACTCCAAGTAAGTGGGGTTAGGCAGGTATTTGGTAAAATGCACAGGTCTAAAGGGGGATCCAGGGGGGCGGTATAGTTCCTGAGGAGGGTCAGCAGGTTGGTCTCTGAAGGGGGTGGTCACCTGATTGTCTACTTGGCCAGAATTGAGATGAAATATCACTAAGACTAGATAGGATAAGATTTGCTCAAACCAAAGGTTCATAAAACTTTATTATCAAAAATGACAATATGGTCATCACCATACTGCCAGGGCTTTTATACCATGGGTTTTTGCTTCTTTGGTTTTTGCAGGGTTCAGGTTTGCAGACAAGGCACTGGCGGGTCATGGATCTTGGCTTAGGGTCTTAAGAGCAGCAGGTCCTGGTTGGGCTGGCTCTGGCAAACAGAAGTGACAATGCTTAATTTTGCCGCTGTTGTTCACCATGTCACCTGGGCTGGCTAATTGCATTCCCTTTTCTGGACTGGGGACTGGCAACAGCTGGTACTTGTTGGCAAAGCTAGTAGTAGGTCTTTCCACAACCTCCTTTAGGCAGGCCACCTCTGCTGCGTAGGTATGGGCCTTCAGTGGCACCGGTTTGGCAGCAATCTGGCAACCAATCATTGAATCCTATATTCTTAAGCGGCGGGTTGTGGTGTAATTTAACTATTTGAGTCTGTGACTTAATGGGTTGGCGGATCCTGGGCCATTCTGGGGGGCTTGATCCGCCTTCAGAGGACTGGGGCTCAACTATTGGGTTTTCAATACAAGTATTAAAATTTCATTTGTGACAGAACAGGTAGTATCAACCCTAGGGTACCCAAACTGTCCAGAAAGGCGGCCAAAGTTATCATTAATAGAACAGTGAACCATACCACTACTGAGAGAGTGTCCCTGGTATGCTCTAATTTGTACTGTTGTGATGCAGTAGCTGTCAGTCCAATGGAGAAGTTGAACTCATTATGTACTTTAGCTACTAGGCTTATGATATTGATCTTGACAAAGAGGACAGCAAGGAGAAGCAGCAGCGTTGTTGAGCTGTGAAGGGGAAGCAGGTTCTAAAAAAGGTTACCCTGCTCTACAACCAAGTGCCTGGCAATATGTCTTGGTTAACACAGATAATTTTTGCTTTCCACTGAAATACCAAGTACTCAGTGATCCTGAACATCAAGTGTGGGATATCCATCAAGCTTATCAGGTAAACTTTTGGCTACAAGAATCTTGCAGCAACTTTTGGAGTTTTAGAGAAATCTTCACACAGGCTGTATAGCTATTATCTGAAAACAGGACAAAATCTTGTTATGGAGGAACCTAAGAGTCTCTAGGCGCTACTAAATAAAGAGCACATGTTGGTGACTAAACAGTGGATCATCTACAACTACCACCTTGAACTTGAAAGCATACAGGCCATGTTCAAAGCTGTATTTGGCCTTGAGGCCTCAGCTTAATTTTACTGTTGTGTGGTCAGAGAGCTCAATCTTTCCTGGAATAAGATTCAGTGTAGAGTATCCAGGAAATACAAGCTTGCCTTTTCATTACTCCCAGCCTGACTTGCTTTTTGGTATAACTGTATATACTCTATGTGAGCTTCAGTGGGGGGATTACAGGTGAGCAATCCTGGTATTCAACTCTCTGCCACCTGGTGATCACTTCCATGCTTTTCACTCCTCATGGTTTTAGATGCAGATTATCTCTTCTATTCCATGGTAGTCTTTTTCCAGTTATAAGCCAAAAACATAAAACTTAAAATGATTGAGGAAAAATATCACAAATGAATCTTTGCTTCTAATAATAAACTGAGGTTGTAAGCAGAAATTGAACCCTGGTCCTTGCAATCTGCAGCCTGCTAGCCCAGAGGGCCAAGGGCCTGGCTGCCTGCATTTTTTAGGACTCAAGCCAGTGGGTTGTTTGATAAGTAGCCCACCAAGCCAAGGAGACTCAGTGAGATTAGAAGGTGCCTAACTGAAGGTGCACCACCAAGGACCCAGACCTACACAGAGGCAGTGGCTTCCCAAAAGGGGATCTTGGTGAAATCTGACATCACCCCCTGTGGTGTTCCTGGCTGCCAGTCCCCAAAATATGTCCTGGGTCATAGCTAGGGACCAGCTTGGAGAACTCGTCATTTTCTAGGAGAGGGTGTTGGCTAGCTAGAAGTTTATATTGAGCCTTCACTAATGCAAACTTTTCAATACTTTTACTATCACTAGGCGGGCATCCCCACCATACACTTGTACTTCAGTGGGTGCTAAACACTCTATAGGCCTGTAATAGTCTTTCAGCAACCTAATAAACTCATTTCCAATGAACTCCCGTCCATATCTGTCATTTCAAAGTGTCTAGTTAGCCTTTCTCACTCTTCCTGAGAGGTCTTACTAGTGACAAACCTTCTCAACTTTGGCAATAGGTATCTTCTTCCCCTTGGCCAGGGTAAAAGATGGGGGTAATTCACTCATGAGGTTTATCTGTACTACTAAGAACTTTTGGCATGGGTCAAAATAGGCTTTTTTCACATTCAGAAGGAAGATCCCCTTAGAAACCTTCTGGTATATTGGCTGGAATACTGGGAAAAAATAGGGTTTTGCCAATACCTTGGATTCCTTTAACATTATCTTGGACTCCTTGTACTTGGGCTTCTTCTCCTTGGTCTTGGACTCCTGCACTTGAGTCTTGGACTCCTGCACTCTGCTCCAGCTCCAAATCTTTATCTCCAAATCCTGCTCCTTTATTTTGGGCTTCTGCACCTGTATCTTGGGCTGTATCAGTCCTTGCGGCCTTTTAAATCCACTGTGTGAGTTCTTAAAAAGCTTCAGATAGCTTCCCCTTTTATAGCTCCTTGTTTCAGTCCAAGACCTCTCTCAGAACTCTTGTTTTCCCAGGCTTAAACTATCCAGTTTCTCTCTCTCTACAATATATTAAACTTTATTACTTACTTCAGCCAATGAAACCCCTAAGTTTTCTGCATCATTATCTCATTTTTTAGGCTTTAACTCTTCAGTTAAAGCCCTCAAAACACTGATCAGACAAGCTTCAACCTGAAGCAAATCAAATGCTTGGATTCAATGGTTCTGCCAAACAGTTCACCCAAAGAACTTGCTCTTGACCATGGTTTGAACCCGGAGCTGTCTCACTTTGGATAAACAACTGCTCTGTGTTTTGAATTTTTTTGCGGTAATTCCTGTCACATTTCTCCGGCAAAACTTAAGAGCTTTTGCCTATGTTTTACTTAAGGGATTTTTGAGCCCTTGATTCTTCAACGTTTCTCCAAGTTTCTCCGCATTTCCCAAAAATTTCAGCACTTTGAACTCACCTGTTGCTTGCTCCTTGCCTTTCCCAATCACTTTGGCAAAATTCCAGCATTTGTTTTCACAGTTTCTCTGTCCTGTTTCTGGTCTCTTTCAGCCTCTTCATACTCAATAAAATTTTAGTAAATTTACAGTTCAAGCACTGTAAATGATTTCTTCTTTCCTTTCTTTTTAATTATATGATAATTAACTTAATCTTTTATCATATCTTTTGGTAGCCTTAATTAATTCTTTAATTGCTTCTTTCTTATCATTTTCTCTTACAAAAGTCCAAACAAGCATCCTAGCTCCTGTATTTATTCCAGCTAGTCCTTCTCAGCCAATTTCCAGTTCATCAGCTAGTCCTCCACCAAAACTTCCTGGTCCTTCAGCTAGTCCTTCACCATGATCTTCTGGTCCTTCAGCTATCTCTTTCTCATCCATCAGCTAGTCCATCAGTCAATCCTTTCCAGTCCATTAACCAGTCCTTTCTAGGCCATCATCTAGTCCATACTATGAGCCACTGTGATTCAATTGTCAGTCCCTGTTACCAGAACCTGTAGAACTAGGCATGAGTCTACATGGTTACTGGTGTTTGGCTGGGCCCTTGCAAGTGGCATCCACTTAGGCATCAAATAATAGATCAACATGTCTACACAGTTGTCTTTACCCACCCAGGTTGATTAAGTCTGAGCTTTCAGTTGCAAAGTTATCAGCTTTACTCCCAGAGGCCTGATCATACCAAGTTATGCAGCTGCTTCCCTGAGCAACCAACCTGGTAACACCCCTGAGCATATCCATGCCCACAATGTAGCTTTAGAACCTTCCAAAAGCCCCCAAGGAAACACAGACAAGGACACCCTATCAGTTTTTTAGGTAAGGTGCTTGCTCACAGACTTTCTGTAAGCACATAATGGCACATAGCTATTTTAGCTCCTCCCTTTCCTGGCAGCTAATGTTACTTGCCAGGGTCACATCATTTTCCAGCCCTGGTAGCCCACGTTATCCACCAGGGTAGTCCACTCCCACCCCCTAGCAGCCATCATTCCTTGCTGGGTGGAGATACCTAACTAGCCCACAGCAGCAAAAGTTCCCTTCTGGGCTATCACATTCCTCACCCCTAGCAGCCATATTTCCTGCTGAGTGAGAACAACTAACCAGTCACTAGCAGCCAAAGTTCCCTGCTGGAATGATTCACCACTTGCCTCTAGTAGTCCTTTGTTACCTACTAGGAAGGCCTTACCTTCCCTAGTAGCCAATGCTCAAACTAGGCTTATACCTGTCTCAAAACTACAATACACTGTCAACTTTCAGAATAGCGTATTTATTTGAAGCAAAATCAACCCTCGCCTGCAAAACTGCTTCCATGTGGATTTTCACCCCCTCCCCAATGAGCACCAACTAGTGTCAACTCTCAGCCTCCAGGAAAATTTATATCTGGCTGGGCCACCTGATTTTAAGAGCAGAGCTAGGAAAAAGGAGTTTCTTGCATGTATTTGCCAATGCCCACCAATCAAGAGCTATCAAACCTGATAATTAATCAATGAATCAGGTTTTTTACATTAGAATACCTGAGGGATAGGAGCCTGTAATTGCTGAAGAATCCAGGAAAGGTAGTATAGAATTCCCAGCTATATTGTAGATGGCAGTATAGCCATTACAGTAATAAAGTGAAAATGAACCAAAGGTTCAAACTGTGAGAGAGGGGGGCTAAACTAAATAAGTTTGGCTCCCATCCTGGAGGGAGGATTCACCAGAACGCCATCCAGTACAAGACTGGCATGGCTGCTCAAAGGGGCATCCATAGGGAGTCGTGGCAGACACCTGGGGGAAGTATGAGTCCAAACCCATCAAAACCATTCCACTAAGCAACCAGGATTCCCGTTTGGGAGTGAGCTCTGGGGGACCCAAGCCTTCCTCTGAGACCAGGACATGAGGATCCTCAGGGGAGAGGAGCGTAGGGTGGGCCAGACTGGGGGGAATAGCGGAGGCTACCTTGACAGCAGGGAACTCTAGATCATTGCAGGTTAAGCTTTGCACCACATTTTCACTGGTAGCCTAAATTTCCTTAGTGTCTGCAGGGATATCCTCAAAAATATTTAAGAGCTGGTTGGGGTTGGTGCCAATGTGTAGAAAGGAATTAGAGATATGACCCCAAAGATCTGGAGAACTAGACTAGATCATTACCAGGGCTGGTGCCAAGGTAAAAGCCACAAATTTTATCAGAGGGACAAGCATTTTGGAGTCTGAGGTTAAAACACAACAAAATTACAGGCAGGTCTGCAAATTATATAGTAAAATTCAAAAACAGGGGACTCTTTGATACTAGGAATGCACAGAAACAGGAACTGCAGACTAAAAGACTCAAAAAGGTTTTAAAAAGGTATATTAAAGCGTATAGTAAAGCTTGTATAGAGCAGGTATAAAGTTGAAGAGCAAACAAAAGCAAAACAAGAACAAAATCAAATTTAAAATATGTAATTATATTAAAATAACTACTAATTTCTAGAATCAAGTTGTTTTCTTCACAGCAAAAGGGATAAGCCTTAATCTTAACGCTAACGACACAGTTAGGAGAATTGGAAAGAGCCAAACAGACCCAAAAATGAAAGGGAAGGTAAGGAAAGAGGAAAACTTTACTAATAATCTTAGAGAAGTCAAAAGGGTCAGCAACAGACCCAGAGAAACCACTTAAGTTTGAAGAAAAAGTCTAAACTTTATTTTGTAAGAATGAGCAAGCAGGGAACCAAAAGTCCCCTGTCTTGCTTTAAGGAAAGCCATTGAGATTAAAAGGTCAGGTGACCTCAGCCAGTCAATTGATTGGGTGAGGTAGAATTTTCGCCAATAATTTCAGGGATTTTGGATGGTTTCTCATTAATTTCTGGCCCAACCTCTGATTGGTTAGTGCCTAAGGAACACTTCTGAATGCCATCAATTCCAGTTGAATTGAGATTTAATGCTTTGGTAGTAGTGCGAACTGATTGCTTAGGCCTAATTAATTTTAAATGTGGTCAAGCCCAAGCCAGAAAATAGTCCAAATCAATCAGGGATTCCTCCCAAGTGGGGACAGAATCCAAAGCACCCTTATTTACCACTTGAGAAGGGTATGCCAACACAAATCTCTCATCAATTGTGTGGACTAAATCTTCAAGGGAATTGAGGGGCTTGGCCAGCTTCTGAGCAGACTTTTTTGTGCAACGCGGGAAGATTGTCCTATCCAGGGCTAAAGGGGGGAATGACTTTATACAAACAATTTATGCCTTATCTAGCTCAAGTTTGTTACCATCTATACACAATTCTCATATGCTCTAGGCCCACCAGTTCTTCAGCCAATCATGTGGCTTCTCAGCCTGCGTTATTCTGTCCATTATGAGCACCTTTTGGTCTCATCCATTTCACCAAGTATCAATCAAACCCAGCTTATTCCAAATTACCTTAGAATAGATATTAATTGCCGGCCCCTTGGAAAGAATCAGAGAGCCAAAATCTTCAACAGCAAATCAATTTGAAGCACTGTGCAGCTGTAATACCCAAGAGCAGTGAGGACTATCTGTAGCAAGTACGGAAGGAGGTTGACAAACCAAAACCCTTCCAGAGCCTTGATGATGGGGTATATGGTCATCATCTAACGCAAGACCTTGGCAGGGGTGTTGTACTGGACAAAGCTGCCGGCAAAGTCCATCAATATGTATCACATGAGGTATAAAAGCCAACATACAAGGTGGAGTAGGGTGACACCAGAGGAGGCCAGGGACCACCGTATGAAGAATTGAGTTGCACTGGTTCCTCATAGTAGCTTTTGTAATTAATGACATTTCAATACTTATATTGAAAACCTGGGAATCAAACCCTGGGTCTTAGAAAAAGCCTTGTTATGACCAGGATAGACGAGAGCCAGCCAGACTGACAGTTGGGCCAACCCTGGACCACCAATGATATCTTGTCCCAGCCAGGAGGAATGGAAACCTGCCAAGTGTCAAGACTGGAGGTTTGAAATCAACATTGGAAACCCCGGAATCAAACCCCAACCCTACAAAGGCTACTTGAGTCACACAAAATGAACAGGAACCCGCCAACTTGTTAATTTGCAGACCCAAGTTGTCAAATTAGTCCAAGACCTGCCAGACTCTTGAAGACAATTCCCCCCAATGGACATCAGATTGCTATTAACCACGTGCCACTAAAGACCCAGACCTATGCTGAAGTTGTAGCTTGCCTAAAGGAGGTTACAACAAGACCTACTGTTAACTCTGCCAATGATCACCAGCAACTGCCAACATTTTGTCCAGAGAGGGTAGTACAATTGAACTACTCAGGTGACATAGTGAACATTGGCAGTGGAACAAAGTATTGCCACTTATATTCACCAGAGCAGGCACAATCTGGATCTGCTGCCCTCAAGACTCTAAGCCAAGATCCATGACCCGCCAGTGCCTTGTCTGCAAACCTGAACCCTGCAAAAACCAAAGAAGCAAAAACCCATGGTATAAAAGCCCTGGCAGTATGGTGATGACCATATTGTCATTTTTGATAATAAAGTTTTATGAACCTTTGGTTTGAAAAAATCTTATCCTATCTAGTCTTAGTGATATTTCATCTCAATTCTGGCCAAGTAGACAATCAGGTGACCACCCCCTCCAGAGACCAACCTGCCGACCCTCCTCAGGAACTATACCGCCCCCCTGGATCCCCCTTTGGACCTGTGCATTTTACCAAATACCTGCCTAACCCCACTTACTTGGAGTATAACTTAGAGACCATCTTCATTTCTGATCCCTTGGAAAGGACTATAGAGACCAAATACATAGGACGTAAAGGAAAGAGGATTGAGGTGCTACCCTTATTGTTCAAAGACAAGTACAATTATCTGCCAGCATACTTTGTCCCCATGACTCTGCCCTCAACCCCAAGACTGGATCACCCAATGGAACCCTCTACTACTGCCAAGACCACATCCACTCAACTTTTTGGAGTACTCTACATTACTTTGACGGGAATGGATGACACCATGGTGCCCAACTCTGGGCCCTGGTCCTTACTCAGGTGATCTGTATCATACATTGTCAAGTTAGCACTCATCCTATGGTGGGCATTACCCACTGTCCTGGAAGTACCCTGTCCAGAGTCACCTAACGCCTCTGCCTATGCCAAACTCTTCTGGAAAAGGCCCAAAGGTGGCAGGACCTGGTTGATAACCTCTAATCCCAAGGCAAGCTGTGAGCACAGCTGTGAAGATGATATGGCTCATCTTCACTGGGTTAGGGATTAGGGGTTTGTTAAAGGCAAAGGTAACCTAGTTGCTAAGTGGTAAGATCAAACTGATATAATAGAGGGGGTATTCTCTCAATGATAGCACAACCTATCACTGAGAGGAGATAATTTATTTATAGTATCTCTCATTGTACAAAGTTTTGCAAGTGGGAGTAAAAACAGGGAATTGGGGACCTTAAAAGTCTGGATGATGCCATCTGATTGGCTGGAGGCAAGTGGCTGAGACCCAGGAGGCTGGTGGGCGTGGTAGACGCCTGCCCAACTGTGGTGGGTGCCTGCCTGGATGATAATTTATTCCGGCCTCAATTAAATACTGTTTGGATTTTAATTATTCCATTCTTGCCCTGATTTAGGGTTGGAAAATCCTGATGTTACTGGGGTCCTCAGGACAAAAATTCCCTTCTTGTAAGGTATCATGGTCTGGGGAAGATGATTGTAAACTAAAGTTTTTAACCCAGAGACATTTATATTAGTCAAATACAAAAAGGTGGGCAAGGTCTGCAGTAGCAACTGAACTAAGGCTCCTAAAAGCTTATAAGAGGTAAAGTAAGGACTAAGGCGGTTTATTAACCCTAAAAAGATAAAATAGAGTCCAGTCTTAATAACAGACAATTTGGTCAAAAGGTCAATTTCTAAGTCTGGGAATTGTTCTGCACTAGTGGGAGGATTAAAGCTATCAACAATCAAGTTGTGTGTACTACTATAAAAACTACCTAACTGGTGAAGAAGAAAGTCAAATGGAATCATGGGATCAAAGATTAAAACCTAAACTAAATTGGAAATAAACACAAGCCACAAAACCTATCAAGTACCTTTTTGAGGTGAAAGTCAAACAATCTCAACTTATTGTTGAGACTGGAAACCAAGCCTTTTTATTGTGTTTGTTTAGTGAGTGCAAGGAATGGTGTAAAAGAGTTTAACCAAATATGGCTAGAAGACATGCATAAAAAAATAAAGATAAATTGATGTTGTTTGACATTCTAACTTAAATAAGTTAGCCTTAGCTAAAGGGTGATCAGGAGGAGGAGAGCAGTTATGGCAATGGCTTGTGAAGTAAGAACAAGCAAAAATCAAGGAAAAACGGGTCCAAAGCCTAGGAGAGATGTAATCAAGTGAATAACAAAAGGTAAGAGTTTCAGAGCAGCTTTCTAAACTTCAGCGTACAGGTCCGTGGTTTGAAACCAGGTGCAGAGGTAAGAGATGTTCAAAAATGATACTAACCAGTATTTAGGACATAACTGGGCTTAAACAAAACCTAATTTAAAGCCCAAAGGTGGAAAATGACAGAAAGAAGAAGGGGGTCATGAACAAGGTGAAATGTTGGCAATCCTGAGAACTTGCAAGCCAGAAAAACAAATAAGTAAATAAGCAGAATAGCAGCTATAGAAAAGGTGAATCCTGACACTTCTTGTTCCAAGTTGGAAGAATTGTAGAAATTTGACTAGTATCAGGAATATTCCTGACAGCAGCCCAGACTCTTCTGTTATAAGTACAGATATCTGTCCATAGCTAGTACCAATGAACCCTCCCTTGACTCTGGGGCTCAACTCCTGCAAGATTTTGTTGTTGCCCCCTGAGACTACTTCTACCCAGCTTTTTGGAGTATTATATATTACTTTGACGGGGTTGGTATACTTCATGATCCCCAGTTCAGGCCCTTGGTCCTTTGTAAGTCATCCCTTTCTTACATTATCAAGTTGGCTCCTATCCTGTGGTTTGCCCTACCCTCTGGCCCAGCAGTACCACATCTTGCATTAAATAATGCCCCAGCACTTAATAACATGACAGGAAAGCAACAGCTGTCACATAAGCATATTTATTTATCATAACCATGTTTTCACTATATACCATTTGGGGTATAATTGGCTAAACCCCTCTGGTTTTGGAGCCACCCCTGGATCCCTATTCCATGATCTATGTCATAGTATTGCTATTCAACCAAGACCTTTACCAAAAAGATTGTCACATCCCTAATCTATAAGACTGTGCCTGAGTAAATCCCAGAATCACCTGATTCTTTCTGTGGACATTCACTTCCATGGTGTAAAGCCTCCCAGACTCCTGGTGTCAACCCCCTGTGGATATTTATTCCTGATATGAGCTTTTGTTGTTCTAGCTGGGAAACAGCTGATGGATTCTAAATACCTAGACGCCTGTGTCTTTAATTAGCGGTTTTTGAGATAACTGATTTTTCACTATCGATCACCAACAGAATGGTCTGAAACTCAAACCAGGTGCCGCCACAGTGCCCAGGAGTGTTCTAGGTGATGCTTTTAACCCCAATAAATTTGCAAACTAAGTGGGTTTAAACCACAGTTTAGGGGTTAAATTTGACCTTTTTTCTTGAAACAGTCAGGACCATTAAACCCTATGGTTAAATCCTCATTAGTCATATTCCTGGATACATGTTAATTAACCTTTTTGGTTAATCAATCGAGTTTGAGACACCTAGCCTCATAATCTGGATTGGTCAGTTGATTCATATAGTCCCTTGATTAGTATGATCTAATTGATTCCTGGGTACTCCATCGCCACAATGGAAAATCTCTCCAAGACCAATCCTATTGTTTTGATCTTCAACCTATGAAGTTCATCATGATTCAACCACTTTGTTTCCCACAACCCAAGGTGGCTGTAGTACGGTCATAGAACTTTACTTATAAGTGAATTAGATTGAAAGAAGGCAGCTTGGAAGAATTATACTTGTGGATGATCTTCACACTGGGGTTGAGGATAAGGTTGCATTAGAAAGACGTATAAACGATGGAAGCAGCTATGGTTTATATCCATCCTGGAATGGAAAGCCTCGCTTCAAGTGATTGTTAAATATCATGTCGGCTCTTGGAAGCGAGCATCTAAGAACTCTATGGTGAGATTTATTTAACTTTGATTGGTAGTTTATAGGACATTTCGGCATCCCCTGTCACCAAAGAACATTCTGAAAACCGACCTGTGCTTCTCAAAGTTCAGATCGAATCTGTTTGAGTTCGAGCAGGCGGGATCTTCAGCAAGGCGAGTGCTGCATAACTTCGGGGTTCCGTTGTCGATGAACATCTCTGTGTGGGTGTGCTGGAAGTTCATGAACATGGGTGGGGTGTGGGGCACGGGATCGTCCTCATTGACAACGCGTATTTTGCACAGGGGCTGCGCGTTAAACCATGTCGCGAATTCCTTGTCGCCCACCCGAGGCTGCCCATACGTGATGAGCCGGATACGTGGCCATTTAATTTTTAGCTCGGCTTGGAGAATTGCAGCTGAGAGAAGTGCTGCTGCCCCGCCAAGCGAGTGCCCAGTGATGACAAGCGTGTAATCGGGGTGGGCTATTAGATGTGACTTTAGCTTCTCGATGTAGTAGCCTTTGAGGTGTTGAGCGACTTGGTTGAACCCGGAATGGACTTTGCCAGCAATAAACTGGGTCTTGCGAAAGCTCAAGTTTAACCTCCAATTTTTTAGGCTGTGTTTAGTTCCACGAAAAGCAAGGATGATCTCTTTCCGTTTGGAATCTACAAGCAAAAGAACTCTGGTTTTGTTATAAGAATTGTAATAAGTCAATACTTCGTCCTTCTTTCCCAGCTTAAGGCAATGACCACAGTCCCACTTTTCGAGGGTGTCATCAGTACAATACGCCAATCCAGCATATCTGGAATAATATTCGGCATCCAGAACTGAAAAGGGGTTGCAATTAATCTTACTGCTCTTTGCATCTTCTCTGGTGCCTGCGCGATCGATAACTGCTGCCAGGATGCTGGTGCACAAGATTTGGCAAGCAGATAAGAGAGCAAACAAATTCATGCCATCTCCAGCCTATCGACTCTCCATTTAAGCCTCAGGATTTCAACTTAAACCTGGGTATGTTGTAGTGGGGAGAACAAATGCGCTGTAATTTAGATGCCCGTTCACCATTAATTTGCTCCGCCATGCTTATATCACTTTACTTCCTAAAGTCACCTCATAATCGATTACGCATTTGTCTAACCAATCATCTAAATATCCTTGCAGTAAGGAAGTTATATAGATCCAGTTTTTATATCCAAATTATTATTTATCAATAAAGTCAAGGTTGCAGAAAAATCTTTATTTCAATCTTGTTCCCAACTCGGAGAATCCACTTTTCTTACAACCCGAAGCCCCAGACACTGCCGCTATCGCCTTGGAAAGAAGGTCCATTTTCCAAAGCCCTTATTTCTGAACAGGATAGAATACCAAGATCTTTCAGGACCCCTGTAACAATGTTGTGAAAGAAAGTCTATCTGATCTAATTAAAATTTAGCCTTTTTGCCGCTTGGATTTAAAGCTTGATTTACATTAGAAATTATATGTAATGCTCTTAATTAAAAAATGATCCTGTGTTTTTAATTAATAGAACAACTTAGAGCTGCGTCGGATTTCAAGAGAATCTTCTCAAAGAAGATTCTCTTGGAATGTTTCATTTAAGAGCAAATCTGGAAGTTCAACTTCCGGATTTTTTTGAATTAAAAAATTATATTTCTTTTATCCTTCTTATTTAAAAATGTAAAATTATAAATTTGAAATTTAATTTGTTTAAAAAATAGTTTTTTATGTTTATTATTTATTTTTTCTGGCCTGTCCGGAAAACAGAAGGCCTTCTGAGGCCTTCTTTTTTTATGAAATTTTGGATTCCCCCACCATAAGGGAATCCAAAAAGAAGTAGACGGGGAAGGGCGATAATGGCAAATGCCGTAATTGTCTCTTTTCTGGGCCAACGCAGCTCTAGAACAACTACAGCAAGTGTTTACAATAAAATAACTTAAATCAATCCAGTTAACTGGTGCATTTACATCCCGTAAAGAAAATCAAATGTGATTTTATACAGGGCAGATTCTAACTATCTTAATTTACGCCAATTTAATTTACCTACTGTTTTGATTGGATTTATCTGAAAGATTATCTAGATACTCTGAATTTCATGAAAAATATTTTTACCGAGTCTTAATATTGTTATTGCTAGTTTACTACACTAACATCCTTATTAAGATGATATAATGGTAAGCAGGGGTAACTAAGAATAATCTGCAGCCACTTGGATCAGCGGATGCATCTGAGCGGATTTTTTCTATTTTGCAATGTAAAACCAATAAATTGAAATCTGTAAGCAAACCATCTCTTACTTTTTGGTGTCACTTTGTGGTGTCGAATTCGCACCAAAAATTCGATTTTCAGCTTGGCTAAGCAAGGCAGAAAACCTTTGCAACCCCCTTTTAAATCCCCATCTGCCCGCTTTAATAAGCTGTTCTGTCTCCTTGAAATCTTGTATATTTGAAGTTTCGCACCCCAACTTAAAGTCATCTTTATATTTCTAATTTGAATCAGGTCTCTTTAAATTAATCAAGCTCTCTTTTCTCAAGTCAATCCTCAACGTAGAGGCCAAACATCTAATCATATAAAAGTGCACCAGATTAATCCAAATGTTTCAATCTATTTTAAACATTATGTTTCTCCGCTTTTAATTTTAATCCACACATTCTAGAGTTGGATGATCTATACAGATAAGCCTCTTTGTATTGGTTGATCCATTGTTTAAAAATAAAAAGTTAAATAATATTTTATTAAAGTCCAAGTGGCCTATATTCTCATTTCTAAATTATTTAGACCACACTCCACTGGATTCAACCTCATGCTTTCAAAGATGCATGTAAGGATGAGCCGATTCAAGCTGTTGGCTTGGCTATTGGCTTAAAGTATAAAAATATGGGAACCAAAGCCAATTTGGTTTGTTACACTTCGAGTGCATTCCTGCTGATATTACATTTTAAAGGGGAACAAAATCTATTAAAGTTCAAACTGGCTTTAAAAAAGCCAAGGCACTAAATTGTGCAAGCACAATGATAAGGAGCACCTTTTGGGGAAGCTTCAAATATGGAATTGGGAAAGAAGATAAGTATCTTTTATTGGGTAATACTTTAGACTTATATAGACTTGGCTGTGGCAGAGGTTTAGTTGGATCAAACCTAGGGGTTGGTCATGTGTGGGATGGGTTCAAGCCACTGGATACTTGGACAGCCATGTGATATTGCTTGGTTGCCATTCCTGGTATATCAAACAGTATATTGGAAGGGCACCAAATCGGGCGGTAGCTGGATGTTAAGTATGTTGGCGGTAGCCAGAATGCTTTTACATCCAGAACCTCAACACCCTGCCCTTAAGGGGTTACTCTGGTACATCAGGAGGGGGCTTTGTCTTAACGGCTGCCGCCTGATGTTCCTGGAGTTGTTTGCTAGTTGGTACCAGTCTGGTTGAGTGTTCTCCATTGCTACAGCAGATACAGGTTCTGTGGTATTTCTTGATGATAGGGGGTTTACCATGGAATTTCACTAAATAAGTATTTTGGTCTGGTCTTTTATTTGATGATTCTTCCTGGTCCTCTGTGTACTGAGTCTATTTTCTTTTGGTTCCAGCTAGGACCCAGACAGGGGAGTCAATGGGAAGTGGTTCCTCTGTGGATTTTACCTTTTGTGTTTTGAGCCTTTTTATTGCTACTATTTTAGCTTTGAGGTGTATGTGTTGTAAATTTGGTACTTGTTCTACTGTGGGGGGTTTCCCCAGGGGAATCTTTACATATGGCTGCTTGTTGCGGGTAATTATTTCTGGGTTGTATCCATATGTTACTTCAAACGGTGAGTAGCCTGTCCCTTGATTGGTGTGGACCTGGGATACTAGTAATACATGTTTCACATATAGTGGCCATGTGTCTTTGGCTTTGCCATCCATTATTTTCTCTAGGGTCCTGATAAGGCTGCCGTTTAGGCATTCCACTCTGCCATTGGCCTGTGGCCTGTATGGAGAGGTTTTAGAATGTTTAATGTTTTTGGATTTTAAGTTGTTGTTTACTACATGGCCTGATAACTCGGTTGCTCCATCAGTTATGATGTAGTCTGGGGTGCTGGAGTCAGCTATGATTGCTTTGTTAATAAATTGCTTTATGGTTTCTGCTTTGTGGTCCTTTGTTGCCCAGCAGATGGGCCAGTGTGTGGCAAAGTTGATGGCTACAATTAGGAAACATTGTTGTCTTTGTTTCTGGGAAGGGGACCACTACGCCTAGCCCCCAAACCTTAAATGGTTCAGGGTCAGGTACTGGGTTGATTGTTGGCTGTGGGGCCTTTGTGCTGGTGTATTTCTTGCACACTGTGAACTTTTTCAGAACATCAACTATACCTGTTTGAGGTTAGGCCATCATACTATCTCTTTTAGTGTAAGGTATAGGTTGTTAGCATTTGTATGGCCTAGTAGGCAGTGATGTCTTAATATGGTGTTGACTCTTTGTGCAAGTGGGATGTAGAGAACATGTTTGTCATTAATGATTTGGTATACATGCCATTTGATACATGGAAATAATTTTTGTTCCTTACTAATGTATTGTGGTTAGTTGGTGTGTTGAGGGGTCTTTCCCTTTGGTTTTATACTCAGTATTGTATAGGTTTGGCTAGTCAGGGTCCAGGTGGTTAGGATGATCCTCTCTTGGCTGACATAGCCTAGAGAGAGCATCAGCCGTGACCAGCTCTGCCCCCTTTTTGTATTGGATGTCCAAATTGAGCTGCTCTAGCAGGGACATCCATTTGGCTTATTTCCATGCAAGTGCGTTCTGAGTTTTGAAATATATTAAGGATTTATGGTCAGTTAGTACTCAGATGTTTAAACGTCCTTCTAGATAACATCTCCATTTCTTGCATGTGTGGTATATTGCTAGTGATTCCTTATCATGTATTGGGTATTTCTTGTCAGTGTTGGTTAGTTTTCTGCTTTTGTAACATACTGGCAGTGTCAAAACAGCAGGCTCAACCCACCAGCAAGGCTCCAAGTAAGCAGGTTTGTGACCTGCAATCTGCTTACCCAGCCACTTGAAGCCAGACTAGGAAGTCAACTCAAATTGCCAAATACAAAAACATGAACAGATGATGATCCTTTATGATGGATACCTTTTTGGCGCTTGACTCATTACCAGGATCAAGCCACCCCCTTCACCATCCAACTGTGTGATCAACAATCATTTTCCTGTTATTCATTGATTTAAAATAGCTATATAATCACTAACTCCCAATAAAGATTATTATCTAGTTTCTAAATATTTTTCCCCTTGTAACTCTGCTAAAACAGCACAGTTTCAACATTATTAGCACAGGTAGGTTCTCCATCCTACTTTTATCCCCAAAATTTTTCCTGTTGCCCATACTTGCTGTAGTCAACAAATCCTTGATAGAATCATGTCTGGCCTCCTGGTAGACTGGACACCGTACACACCTGGTGCCAAGATACCTGATGGGCTCGTCCTTTACCAGAACATGGTAATCCCACTCCCCAGGTTCAATTCCCGTCAGAACAAGGGTTCTTCCAGGCTTCCTCTTCTATGCCTTAAACAACTGACAAAAACACTATACCAGCCTACGTAGCCCAGAGACTTCAAAGCGTGGCCCAGAAACCTTTTCTGAGGCCAACAATGACAACACTGCTGCATGGATCCAATTGGCCTAAAGCAAACTGGCCCAAATGGAATGCCTGCAACAATTCTGGATTGCAGAGATCTCCATCTGACTGACTCATGACGCTGGCACTTGGTGCAACAAGTGGCACAAAGAACACACAAAGAAGGATTAGGACACCTTCAAACAAGACTTCTTGGCAATATTTGTTCTAAAGGACACCACACTTATGATCATACGACAAGTAAATAACCTAACCCAGACTGACACTGTGAAGGAGCTCACCTGTGCCTATAAGGAACTCCGTCTTTGTGCATCATCCAACATGGCCTTTGACACCCCAGCCACACACCTCATGTACTATGACGCTCTTAAGTCGCACGTGATGAGACATGTGAACCTGGATCAGGTGACTAACCTGAAAAGCCTGTACCATGAAGTGGAGAAAGCGGAGCAGACATCCAACGCACTGGCTAAGGCACAAACTGAGAAACAAGAAAGACCCAAGGATTCCCATCCACGCGGGTGCTCTGCTTGACCACCTCCTGGAGGCAACGGAAACAACGCCAACCACAAACCCACAGGTTCAAATGGTCATGGAAATGGAAACAATGGCCAGTCATACTGTACCCATTTCTGTGTCACCGCCACACAAGGCAACCAAGATGAGGGAAAAGCCTGGGGAGAGCACTAAGTGAGCCAAGCTCTCCCCACGCAACTCCTGACTTGCCCAACAATGAATACCAGCCCAAGGACGTATACCAATGCCCAATGATTCAGGTGCCCTTGGAGGACCCAGTACTGTACATAATCACCAGACATCCCAATAAATTGATGTCCTATCATTTCCGCTTTTGCAGTTACATAGGCTCAGCACTCCTGGACTCAGACGCAGAACAAACCCTAGTCAACAGTAGCTTTGTGGATAAGTTCAAGCTAGCTACTAATCCTTCACGGATTAAAAATGTGGTCCTGGCTGACAAACACCACATTGCCATGACAAAGGAAACTGCCCCCTTCTCTGTCATGCTTGAGAACCTTCACTCCATCATTCAAGGTCCTGTCTTTGACTTTCCCAAGTTTGACATTGTACTTGTACTAGACTGGTTACGGAAGAACAACCCTCATGTAAACTGGGCAACCTCAGTGTTGACCATCAAGCGTGAAGGTGTCAATCACCAGATCTACCCTGACTCTGTGGACCAACTGCTACGCAACCACGTCTTTGTACGTATCACAGAGACCCTGGACAAGAAAGAAAACCTCAATATAATCAACTTGGATTCCTGCCAGTATAATATCATACATTTCAAAGACCACCAGGACACTACTACACCTCAAGACTGCAAACTTGTAGCCTGCCATCCAGAAATCTTCAGGGAAGCTTTACCCACGCTGCCTCTGGAAAAGCATATCCAACACTCCATCCAACTCAAAGGAGCTGTACCTAAGGCACAGCCCATCTATTACCTGACCCTAAACAAAGACAATACCCTATGTGCTTACCTCAAAGAGGCATTGGGGAAAGGACTTATCCACCCTTCACAGTCTCCTTTTGGGGCTGCCATGTTCTTTGTGACCAAGAAGGACAGTAACCTGCGCCTAGTCACAGATTATAGAGCTCTAAATAAAGTTACCATTAATATTGTTACCCACTACCACTCATCAATGACCTCTTCAATTCCATGGGCGGCGCCACCCTCTTCTCCAAGATTGGCCTAACCACAGGCTACAACCAGATCCGTATTAAAGAGGATGATATCCCCAAAACGGCCTTCCACACTAAATACAGTTCATACAAATGTGTGGTGCTCAATTTTGTTATGACAAACTCCCCATCAACTTTTGTGACCTTTATGAACAAGGTGTTTGCATCTCACATAGGCAGGCACACCTTAGTCTACCTGGACGACATTATTCTCTATAGTCCTTGGTAGAGAAGCACCACAAGAACTTAGAAGCAGTCTTTGCTACCTTGGCGCAACACAAGCTGCTAGCCAAGCCCTCCAAATGCCAGTTCTTCCATGAACAGCTGCTCTTCTTAGGACACATAGTATCCAAAGATGGCATTAAACCCAACAGTTAGAAGATCCAGGCCATCTGCAAAATGCCACTACCTAAAGACAAGTTTGAACTCCACACATTCCTAGGAATGGTTATCTATGTATGTTGTTTTATAACTGACTGTGGCATTCTGACTGCACCCCTGTCCACCATAACTGGCACCAAATCCAAGTTTTATGGACCCCAACAAGATCTTTGCTTTAGACGTCTCAAAGACAAACTCACAACAGCACCTATTCTACAGTAGACCAAAAGCAAAGGAGAACACCAAATGGAAACCAATGCCTCAGATGAATTCTTTGGGGGAATACTACAAATCAAAAACAATGATGGTAACTTCCTGCCTGTAGCCTAAAAATCACAGAAACTGACAGACAACAAGTGTGAATACCTAATACACAACAAAGAGTTGTTGGCAATTTTGCACTGCCTAGTCAAATGACGTTGTTACCTAGAACAACAGGAAGAATTCACAATGTTGACCAACCATGAGTTGCTTATATATTTTAAGACCCAGGAAAATCTGTCCTGCCATCAGGCCTGCTGGATGAAACTCCTGGAGAGATTCAATATGCTCATATAGTACAAGCCTGGTCCAGAACTTTCCATGGCGGACACACTCTTGCGCCTATATGTCAAAGCCACAAGGGGAGAGAATGGGCTTGACCCAGACTGGCCCCTCCTGGTACTCTGAACAAAGGACAAGGACTCCCCCCTGGCACGGCAACTGTGGTAAGTTTGACTCCCTAGTGCTTGACACTATAGTAAAATGAGAATTCAGCTTTTTCCTTGATTGACAACTGGAAATTGACACTTTTTTAATTAACAGATCTTGATGTACTGAAAACTTTTAATATAAAAAATAAGCTATACAGCTAAGGTATACTAAAGTGACCCCAGAGAGCTCAAAAATAAAAAAGTGTACCTTAACTAATGAGAATAAGGAGAAATAAGCTACTATTTCTCATTTTACTATATAATTTACACTCTTCATTATAAAAATATTTTTGATTACCATAAAAATTAAAATTACAATAAAAAAATATACACAAACACAACAATATAAGTCATGCAAAATATGAAGAAATACTAATATTTATTTGATATAGTTCATATAAGTATAAATGTGAATTTATTTTGTTTTATTAGGATTAAAAAAATAAAAATATTTCATTCACTTTCTACTATAACTATTCATCTCAAACTTACCATGTATACCTAAAATAATCAGTGATATCTAATTAAATCAAAAAATATAAAAATTAAAGCTAAAAACTAATTGATCAAAACTAAAAAGGAAAAATTCAAGCTAAAAAGGTAAAAGTAAAAATTATGTAAGCAAGTAATCAAGAAAAAAAGTTTATTATTTGCCCTTCTTCCACTTCTTCATTTTAGCCTTTTCCGGGAGGGCAGTTGCAATGAGCTCAAGATGCTGCTTGATCTCTGAGGCCTTGCATTTATGCTTGGCTGCATTTTGAATGGCCTTGGTGAATAAGGTGGAGCAGGTTGCGGGCTTGGTGGGGGGGGGGACACAGTTTACCAAGTCACACAGCTTGGAGATGGTTTTCTCCTGCTCATGCTGCAGGAGGGAGAACAACTTTTTGGATTTGGGTGGAGCCCAAAATTAGCCTTGAGGTGTTTTTAGATAAGCCTCTAGCACCAAGGTGGTATTGAGCTCCCTGTTGATGGCCGTCCGGTAAACGGTCTAACTGGCCTTGGCTCTGGCCTTGCCTCACCTCTGTGTGACAACCTTCCCAATCCACTGGGGCTCTAAGTACTTGAGGAAAGGCTTGAACTCTGAGTGCTTTACTAAGTAAGGATACTTTAGATAACCTTGAACCCTTGTGCAGTGTGCTCTGGCTTTAAAAAAGCCAAGGCACTAAATTGTGCAAGCACAATGATAAGGAGCGCCTTTTGGGGAAGCTTCAAATATAGAATTAGGAAGAGAAGAAGTATTTTTATTGGATAATACTTTAGACTTATATAGCTTTAGCTGTGGCAGGGATTTTATTTGGATCAAACCCAGGGGCTGGTCATGTTCTGGATGGGTTCAAGCCACTGGATACTTGGACAGTCATGTAATATTGCTTGGTTGTCATTCTTGGTATGTCAAATGGTATATTGGAGGGCACCAAATTGGGCAATGACTGGATGTTAGGTGTGATGGCAATAGCCGGAATACTTGTACATCCAGACCCTTGACACACCCCTCCCTTAAGGGGTTACTCAGGTACATCAGGAGGGGGCTTTGTCTTGATGGCTGCTGCCTGATGTTCCTGGAGTTGTTTACTAGTGGGCACCAACTGGGTCAAGTGTTCTCCTTTGCTAGGGCGGAGGCAAGATCTGTGATACTTTTTTGGTGATGAGCTATTTGGCACCCTGGAACTTAGCCAGGTAGGTGTTCCTGTCTGGTAGGTATCTGATGATTCTTCCTGATCCTCTGTGTACTGAGTCTAGTTTCTTTCTATTGCCAGCTAGGACCCAGACGGTGGAGTTGATGGGAAGTGGTTCCTCTGTAGAGGTTACCTTTTGTGTTTTGAGTCTCTTTGTTTCTGCCGGTTTGTCTTTGAGGCGTATGTGTTGTAGAGCTGGTTTCTGTTCTACTGTGGGAGGTTTCCCCAGGGGAATCTTCACATACAGTTGATTGTTGTGGGTGACTATTTCTGGCTTGTACCTGTATGTTAGTTCAAACAGTGAGTAGCCTGTCCCTTGATTGGTACAGACCTGGATACTAGTAATGCATGTTTCACGTATAGCGGCCATGTGTCTTTGGCTTTGCCATCTGTTATTTTCTCCAGGGTTCTGATAAGGCTGCCATTAAGGAGTTCAACTCTGCCGTTGGCCTGTGGTCTGTAGGGCGGGGTTGCGCAGTGTTTGATGTTCTTTGTTTTTAGATTGTTGTTTACTACGTGGCCTGTTAGCTCTTTTGCTCCATCTGTTATGATGTAGTCTGGAGTGTCAGGGATCCAACCCGTGGGGGTTCCTGAGAACTTGCGGGCAGACAGCCTGCGGGCCCAGCAGGGAGAGCCCACCACAGGATTGGAGCTAACTTTACAATATAAGATAACAATTTTCCAAGGACTGCCCAAGGTCTGCTTGTAGGCACCATGGAATCAATCAATCTAGTGAGGGTGATATACATCATCCCAAATACTTGGATGGAAGTGGATTCATCAGTGGCAACAAATTCTTGCAGGCAGTCAGGCCGTGGGGTGTGGGGCAGCGTCATTGGAACCAAATATGCGGGCAGGAAATTATACTTGTCTTGGAATAACAGAGGGGGCTGGATGATTTTGGTGCCTTCTCTGTAAAGGACTTCTGTCTCTCTAGCTCTAGCTTCAGGGTCGTGGATTAGGATCTCCTCCAGAGTAAACTCCAAATACGCTGGGTTGGGTGGGTACTTGGTAAAATGTACTGGGCCAAAGGGAGCTCCTGGTGGACGGTAAAGTTTGGACGGCTGGTCCGCGGTTTCTTGGGGTAGGTAAGCACAGGGAGCAGAGCTGCAAGGAGTAGACTGTAGGTGAAGTAAAACTAATAACAAGTATGGTATGATCTTGTTGAATCAAAGGTTCATGTCACTTTATTGCAAGGATGGCAATGGGCATCTTTCTGGCGGCCCAGGGTATAAGTATGCCCATCTGCCATGGTAAAACTTTCAAAAATTCTGTCGGCCCGGGTTTTCCCAATTACCAGGTCTTCCCAGTCTTTGGTGACATCAATGTGGGGGTTATTTTATTGGCTGTTTCAAACTGAGGAAGCTCAAATTCCCTAGTCAGGTTGTGAAGATTGGTTGCTTCTGGATGGCCCACGTTCTATGGGAAAATTCTCTGTTTCCCCTTCTGTGCGGGCCCAAGTTATTTTGGAATCAGTGGCTGGCCTGCCTGTTGATTGGCTTTCTTATCAGGAACCCCCAGTGTGGAGAGTATTGGCGTAGGTTAATTTGGTTCATCAAGCTTAAAAGGATTTTCCAAAGTCAAATCCTGTTCTGATTTGAGCCCAAAAAACTGTGGGCGGCTGGCCTTGTGGGCTGGCGGCCCGCGAGATGCTGGGGTTTGAGTTTTGTAGTTGGGGCTTTTTGATAAGCATAGTTGATAAGAGTTTGTCACTTGTGACATCATCCCTTTCTCTCCTGGTGCCCTCCTCCTTCTGGGTCCCCTTTTCCAGGTATTGTTGTATGGCTTCTTGTGTGTTAGGTAGGTTGGAGACCGGTTCCCAGGTGCTTTCTTTGGGGGGGGTAACCTATCCATTTGACTTAGTACTGTGGGGTATTGTAGTGGAGGCAGTGTCCATGGATGTACTCTACTTTGTATTTAGTTGAGCGCCCCTCTTGGATGGGTGGAGGGTTGGTCTTTATCTTCTGGTGGGGGAGGGAGGTTCCTTCTTTCTTGAATAGCAGTGATTGGTGGAAGACATTGTGGATTTTCCAAGTAGGCGGCAGCTCTAGTTTGTACGCCACTTCTCCTATTTGCTTTACAATCTTGTAAGGGCCACAGCGGCGGTGGACTAGCTTTCTTCTGGGTACGTTTAGGGGAACATTCCGTGAGTTGAGGTAAACTTCATTGCCTATTTCCAGAGGTTTCCGGGGGACTCTTTTCTTGTTGGCAAACACTTTGTAGGTCTTAACGGCACGGGTCAAGTTCCTTAGACAGGTTTCCTGGGTGGCATGTATTTGTTCAATCCAAGATTGTCCTGCTGTGTTATGTTCCTTTTTGCCAATGCTAGGGTCCCATGATGAATCAAACCCATAATTGGCCTTGAACAGGGACATTCCAGTGGAGGCGTGGTCTTTACTGTTGCATGTAAATTGGGCCATGGGAAGCATCTTGGCCCAATTGTCCTGGTGGGCGTTGGCATAGCATTGGAGGTATTGTTCCAGGATTTGGTTGACCCGTTCAGTTTGTCCATCTGTCTGCGGGTGGTAGGAGGTTAACACACAACGTTTTATTCCAAGGTCTTTCATCACTTGGGTCCAGTAGTGGAAAGTAAACTGGGGTCCTCTATTGGTGATGATTTCCTCTGGGGTGCCGTGTTGTGTTAAGATGCGGTTGTGGAAGTGTCTGGCCATCTCAGTTGCCGTGCAGTGGGTAGTGGTTGGAACAAAGTAGGCCATTTTGATGAAACAGTTGACCATGATCAGGATTGTGTCAAAGGATTTTGAAGGGGGGAGCTCTACTATGTAGTCCATTGACACTGACTTCCAGGGGCCAGCAGGGATGTCCAGAGCTCTCAGTAATCCTTCTGGCTTAGAGTGACGTGTCTTGGTTCTTCTGCAGGTTTCACAGCTGTTGATGTAGGCAGCTACTTCTTTGTCCATGCCCGGCCATGCGTAGTTCTGTTTGATACTTGAGAGGGATTTGTGTCTACCTGGGTGGCCAGCCATCTCTGAATTGTGGTGGTCAATCAATACATTTGTTTGGGTTGGGCCTTTGGGTACATAGATTCTGTTATGGAGCAGCAGGGTAATACCTTTCAGGGAGTACCTTTTCTTTGAGTGATGGTATTCTGGGTCCTTTGTCAGGGCTTCAACTAACTCAACTGAGTAGGCGTCCTGTTTCTGGGCTTTTATCACATTGGGTTTGCTGGTGGCAATCTTTAAGTACTTAAGATGTATCCCTAGGCTGGCAGGGTCTAATAGTGTGTGGGTGTTGTAGTCCTTGATTTCTGTAGAGGAGGGGGTCAAGTCAGCTCTCCTGCTCAAGGCGTCTGGTACTATGTTAACCTTTCCTGGCTTGTAGTCTATAGTCAAGGTATAGTTGGCTAGTTCCAAGGCCCATCTTGCTTGATGTTGGTTCAGCTGGCGTGGTTTGAAGAAGTAGACTAAGTTCTTGTGGTCTGTCAGAACCTTTGCCGGATGTTCAGCACCACACAAATACCTGTGCTAGTGCTTCAATGTCTTTATTATGGCTAACATCTTCTTATTGTATATTGGGTAGTTCCCTTCAGCTGGTAGCATCTTCTTGGAGTAATATGCTACAGGATGTAGCATACCATTCTATCCTTCCTGAAGAAGGACCCCGCTCACCGCAAAGTTGGACACATCTGTCTCCAGCACAAAAGGTTTAGCAGGGTCAGGCATGGCAAGAACCGGGGCAGAGGTGAAGGTGAGCTTCAGGGTCTCAAAGGCAGCAGTACACTCCAGGGTCCAGACAAAGGCGACCTTGTCAGAGCACAGGCGGGTCAGGGGCAGGGTGATTTGAGAAATTTTTTGGATGAAATCCCTGCAATAATTTGCCAGGCCCAAAAAGCTTCTCACATCTTTTCTGCATTTGGGTACTGGCCAGGCTGTTACAGCTTCTACTTTGTCCTGCGCCATTGCGAACCCACCAGTCTTCACCACATATCCCAGAAATTCAACTTCAGATTGAAAGAATTCACATTTCTTCAGCTTGGTGTGTAGATTGGCCTGCAAGAGTTTCTCCAGTATTTGGTCAAGGTGTTGGAGGTGTTCCTCATGTGTTTTGTTGTATATGAGGATGCCATCCAAATATGCCACGCAGAACTGGTCAAGGTACTTGCCAAGAACGGAGTTGATCATCCTTTGGAAAGTCCTGGGGGCATTACACAACCCAAATGGCATGACCAAGTATTTGTACAACCCATATCTAGTTTTGAAGACTGTCTTGTATTTTCCCCCTTCTTTGATTCTGATCTGGTTGAAGGCGTCTCTCAGGTCGATTTTTGAGTATACCTGGGCTCCTGTCAATATGTCACATAGGCTGTCAGTGTTGGGGATGGGGTAGCAGTTCTTTATAGCAATATTGTTCAGTTTTTGGTAGTTTACGCAGGGACGCATTCTGCCATATTTCTTTCCTACAAACAGCATGGGCAAGGAGCAAGGGCTTTTTGACACTCAGATGTACCCTTTTTTGTCATATCCTCCAAGTATGTCTTCAGTGCTGCTTGTTTGCAGTGATTGCAGCTGTATATGGGGCCATGATGGGGTTGGGTTCCAGATAACAGGTCAATGGCATGGTCATAGATTGAGTGACTGGGGATCTGGGTGGCTGCTTCCTCACTGAAGACGTGGCTCCACTTCTCCAAGGGGGAAGGAAGACTACCCACACTGGGTTCCATTCTTGGGGTCAGGAGTGTGTTGGGTTCCTTACTGGTTGAGCCCAACTGGAATGGCACCACATCAAACAAATTGTCTCCCTTCAAGGCAACCATTTGATTACAGAAGTTTATAATAGCACTGTGTCTCTGGGACCAGGAGTTGTCACGGTAAGTTCCATAATGCTGGGTATTGTCCGTCCAAGTAAGAAGGCACAGAAGGCCAAAAAACCTGTATCAAAATTGACCAAGTTAACAGATTTAAACCAAACAGTCAATTAAAAATGGGTCACGGCTGCTCCAGTATGCCAGCTGAAACCAGCTCCCCCCTGTAAACTGACGTTGATAAATTGACGTAATATGAGGGTCACCCAATATAATCTCATTAATCAGAATGGTTGTCAGAAACTGGTCACACAAGGGTTCTTTGCAACCTGGACTAGATACTTACTTGAAGATGCCAAAGAAATAGGAGATCAAGACTCAGGTGGTATTGCTTAGTCAATTTTTCTGATATATATTGAATAATTTTCCCTGTTTCAACTCTAAGAGTTGAGTCCTTCTAAATTTACTCAATAAAAATCAATTATCCCATGTTCTAATTTTAAATTTTAAAAATGCATCCTGTGCTCAGGTTGTTGCGGTATATCCTGTACAATCTGATTCTGAACAGAATCATTTCAGGAAGATGGGGCACAGCATCTGGAACTTTGTTGTTGGCGCCACAAAATGTTAATTTCATGCCAGCCAATTTTGTAGCTCCTCCCCCCATTCCTGAAGATGAAAATTGTATCACTTCTCAATGTCCAGAATTCTACGCTGAAGATGCATTGATGCTTTCCCAGGTCATTTATTTTGGTTTACTCTGGTTAGGATTGATTGTTCTACTTAATCCTGGAGTTTCAATTGGAAATTTCACAAAAAATACTTGAAGCCGCGTAGGTGGTTAATCATCAATTCTATGTGGATTTAGGTAGTAATTCCCCATCATTTAGAAACAGCTTTATATTATCCAGTGATTTCTGTCACAGGAGTCCCCTAGGATCAGGGGGTGAGGAAGCCCTTTCAGGATGATGGGGAACACTGGGTACAAGTTCCGCCCAATTTTCAGGGGCAATTTGGTCTCGCACCTGATACCCAAGTCATGGGAGCTGTTTCCCATGATTAATTTGACAATTTTGTTGGTGGCTCCAGTCCAAGGTCCTTGGCAAGGGTGGCATTGATAAAACTCTCCTCTGCTCCGGTATCAATGAAGGATCCAACAGTCTGGGATGTTGTGGATGTTTTTGCTTCAACTTGGATAAATTTGTACAATTGAGTAGAGGTGTTTATTTGTGCCAAGGAAACTGAGGGGTTAATCTTCTTGGGGCAGGCCTTGATGAGGTGCCCGGGTTTGTGGCAGTAGAAACACAAGCCTTCACAGTAGTGGCGCTGTAGTTGATTGGGGGACATTCCTGGTCTGCCGGGCATTGAGGCTCAGCTTGTGCACTGGGTGGAAGACGGGGTGCCTTCTTGGTTGAGGCTCAACCCTCTGCACAAGAGGAGTAGTTCATCCATGCCAAGTGTAGGGTGGTGGTGCTTGAGGAGCTCCTTCAGGGCAGGGCAGGCTCCTCAGCGGTACAGGATGGCCAATAGCTTGTCCTCAAGTTGGGTTCTGGCTTTCAATTTCAGGACATATTGGTGTAAGCTTGCAGCAAGTGTGGTCCTTGTTGGATATCCAGTAAGCTGATCAGGGCGTGGTGGCAGGTGTCTTGGTTGTTGCCTGTGGCCATCAGTTTGCTCTCAAATTGGGAGTAGTCTAGGCAGAACTTGACGTCCTTGGTGGTTGCTTTCCCAAACCAGTCTAGGGCATTGCCGGAGAGCATGGAGGCTACTCCAAGGACTTTCTCGGCGTTGTTGGAGTATGGGTTTGTGTTGGCTTGAAAATGGAGGCAGAGGACTGGCATTGCTCTTCTGGCTTCTTCTAGGGTGAGCTTCCCCATCTAGGGCATATCCACCCGGGTTGTGGTCTGGTTTACTATGACATTTTGCACCTGCAAGTTCAGGGACTTGGTCTTCTTCTTGCCAGGCGGTGTGTCTTTCTGTTTGGGGTTGGTTTGGTGTTGGGTCACTGAGGTGATCAGGTTGGTAGCTAACTTGTACGCATAGTAAGCTGAAATCAATAAAAATAGCATACAAGATGCCCCAAGAGTTAACAACATCTTGGGGCCCAGGTTACTGTGTTTGAGGTAGATTGCCATAATGTCCGGATCCAACCCGTGGGGGGTTCCTGAGAACTTGCAGGCGGACAGCCCGCAGGCCCAGCAGGGAGAGCCCACCACAAGATTGGGGCTAACTTTACAATATAAGATAGCAATTTTCCAAGGACTTCCCAAGGTCCGCTTACAGGCACCATAGAATCAATCAATCCGGTGAGGGTGATATACATCACCCCAAATATCTGAGTGGAAGTGGATTTATTAGTGGCAACAGATTCTTGCGGGCAGTTAGGCCGCAGGGTGAGGGGTGGTGTCATTGGAACCAAATATGCGGGCAGGAAATTATACTTGTCTTGGAATAGCAGAGGAGGTATAGTGATTTTGGTGCCTTCTCTGTAAATGGTTTCAGTCTCTCTAGTTCTAGCTTCAGGGTTGTGGATGAGGATCTACTCCAGAGTAAACTCCAAATACGCTGGGTTGGGTGGGTACTTGGTAAAATGTACTGGGCCAAAGGGAGCTCCTGGTGGACGGTAAAGTTTGGGCAGCTGGTCTGCGGTTTCTTGGGGTAGGTGAGCACAGGGTGCAGAGTTGCAAGGAGTAGACTGTAAATGAAGTAAAACTAATAACAAGTATGATATGATCTAGTTGAACCAAAGGTTCATGTCACTTTATTGCAAGGATGGCAATGGGCATCTTCCTGGCGGCCCAGGGTATAAGTATGCCCATCTGTCATGGTAAAACTTTCATAAATTCCGTTGACCCGGGTTTTCCCAATTACCAGGTCTTCCCAGTCTTTGATGGCATCAATTGCAGGGGCTATTTTATTGGCTGGTTCAAACTGAGGAAGCTCAAATTCCCTAGTCAGGTTGTGAGGATTGGTTGCTTCTGGATGGCCCACGTTCTATGGGAAAATTATCTGTTTCCTCTTCTGTGCAGGCACAAGTTATTTTTGAATCAGTGGCTGGGCCTGCCTGTTGATTGGCTGTCTTATCAGGAACCCCCAGTGTGGAGAGTATTGATGTAGGTACATTTGGTTCATCAAGCTTAAAAGGATTTTCCAAAGTCAAATCCTGTTCTGATTTGAGCCCAAAAAACTGCGGGCGGCTGGCCCTGTGGGCTGGCGGCCTGCAAGATGCCAGGGTTTGAGTTTTGTAGTTGGGGATTTTTGATAAGCATAGTTGAAAAGAGTTTGTCACTTGTGACATAGAGTGCCGTAGTCTGCTACAATTGCTTTATTGATGAATCAATTTATTGTTTCTGCTTGTGATCTTTTGTTGCCCAGCAGATGGAGCAACGTGTGGCAAAGTCAATGGCTACAATTAGGAAATGTTGATTTGTTTTGGTTTCTGGGAAGGGTCCCACTATGTCCAGTCCCCAAACCTTAAATGGTTTGGGCCAGGTACTGGGTTGACCATTGGCTGTGGCGCCTTGATGCTTGCATATTTTTCACACACTGTGCACTTCTTTAGATCATTGATTATGTCTTGCTTCAGGTTGGGCCACCATACTATCTCTTTTAATGTGAGATATAGATTGTTAGCCTTTGTGTGTCCTAGCAGACGGTGGCATCTTAGTATAGTGACAACTCTTTGTGCGAGTGGAATGTATGGGATGTATTTATCCTTGATGATTTTGTATACTGTGCCATTTGATACATGGAAATGTTTTTCATTCCTTACTGCGTATCATGGGTTAGTTGGTGTGTGAAGGGATTCTTTCCTTTTGTCTTGTACTCAGTGTTGTATAGGTTGGCCAGTCTGGGTCCAGGTGGTTAGGATGATCCTCTCTTGGCTGGCATAGCCTAGAGAGAGCATCAGCCATGACCAGCTCTGCCCCCTTTTTGTATTGGATGTCTAGGTTAAGCTTTTTCAGCAAGGACATCCATTTGGCTTGGTGCCGCGCAAGTGTATTCTGAGTTTAGAAATAGATTAAGGATTTATGATCAGTTAGCACTCGGACATTTAAGTGTCCTTTGAGATAACATCTCAATTTCTTACATGTGTGATATATTGCTAGAAATTATTTATTGTGTATTGGGTACCTTTGCCTAGTGTTTGTTAGTTTTCTGCTTTTGTGACATACTGGCAGGAAATCTTGCTGCCTTGGCTGATGGATGCGTAGGACTGCGCCAATGGCAGTGTCACTAGCATCTGACTCAAGCTTGTAGTACCTGTTGTTATTAGGGTATTGCAAGATTGGTGCTTCAATAAAAGCTTATTTTAATAGCTGGAAATTCTTGTCGCATTATGGAGTCCAGATGAATTTCTTTTTGGCATTACCTTTGGTTAGGTCATTGATTGGTGTGGTGAGCTTTCTGCAGTCTTTGATGTATTTCCTTAGGTAAGCTACCATACTGAGAAAGCATCTTACTTGTTTCATGGAGGTGGGGCATTGTATGTTATTTATGGCTTTTATTTTATCTGGGTCTGCTTTGAGGCCACTGTCAGAGACAATGTGGCCCAAGAACAGGAGTTCCTTTTCTTTAAATTGGCACTTACTAGGCTTAGCGTATAGTTTGTGCTTTGCAAGTCAATCAAGTGTCTTGCTAAAATGCGTGAGGTGTTCCTCTTTTGTTTTTGAAAATATGATGATGTTGTCAAGGTAACATAATGTGTTCAAGAGTCTGTTCAGTGCCTGGTTCATAATGGTGACAAATATTGCTGGGTTGTTTGTCATCCCAAAATTCATTACTTTACATTCAAATAACCTAAATTGTGTATGGAACACAGTTTTTGGTATGTCTTTCTCTTTGACTTCAACTTGGTTAGAACCAGATGTAAGGTCACTTTTTGAGAAAAATTTTGCTCCAGAGAGCCTTGCAAATAGGTCTTCTATGAGGGGAAGTGGGTATTTATTCTTTACTTTACTTGTGTTTAGTGCTCTGTAGTCAGTAACTAAGCAAAGAGATCCTTCTTTCTTCTTTACAAAGAAAACCGCTGCCCCCCACAGGGATTCAGACAGACAAATGAATCCTTTGAATATATTGTCCTCAATGTGGGCTTTAAGTGTTTGGGTCTCCATTGGGGAGATTCTGTAGAGGGGTGCAAATTTGGGCATGGCTTTGCACAAGTCAATTTCATATTTGAACTCTTGTTTGGGGGGTAACTCTATGAGTTCTTCCTTGAATACATGAGTGTATTCATTTAGGAGTGCCATAAGTTCTGGGCATTGGATCTTTTGTGTTTGTATATTATTAAATTTGGAGCACCTCATTACATGGAGGGTACTGTTTTTGGTTAGATGGTCAGATTCATCTTGATTTATGACTTGGACAAATACTGTGTCTCTTAGAATGAGGTCATTGGGTTCCTTGAGAATGTTGAAATTGACTCCATTGTGTTTTATTGTCATGGTTTTTGTTTTCCAACATACACTGGGATTCACTTGGGTGAACCAGTCCATGCCTGCTACAATGTTGTAGCTTATTTTGCTCATGACAAGTCCTTTGATGGACGTTTGTATGCCTTGGAGGTCAATTCTGAAGGGAGTTGTTTTGCCTTTGAGTAGAACTTTTGATTTGTCTGCCATTCTGGTGTATTTGAAGTTGGATTTGACAACTGGTATTTTGTTGCAACCGAGTTTTGAGACTTGTTTACCAATGTATCTTACAATACACAGGGGGCGCTTGATGAGTTGCCCCTTGACGTATCTAACATTATGGATTAATCTGATGGCAGTATCAAATGGCGGGTACTTCATCCTAATTAGGAGTGTTGCCAATTTGACCTGCTGATCCCCGCACAAGTTATTCCTTGGCTTTGAACCCTACATGGAACTCCCCACTATGCCATCCCCTTGTGGCCTTGTGGCTTTCCCTATAGTATATTAATCACAATATTCTACAATAAACAACACCTTATTCTTATTATTCTGTCCTTTCCTATTGGACTGTTGTCTTCCCCAATTCCAAGTACTGAACTCTCATTGGTTCAGTTGCAACAATTTTGTACTTGGTTACAAAAGGTTTGCTAACCATAGTGTGTTTTGCACCAGAGTCAAATAGAATTTTATGTGTATGAGATTTGTAAGTGTATGGATAGACAAAAAGTTGTGAGTGATCTTTAATTTTTATGTTCATAAAAAGGGGGATTGCGGGACACGTGGGATGCGAGCAGCAAAGTTTGTGCCTTGGTACTTCTTATTGTTGTGTTGGGGGGAGACAGGAGCACTTAGGCCTGTTCTCCATCCTCTTTTCCCTGTTCCTCTGTTTCAAGACCTTAAAGGTCAGAGAATTTGGGGTCAGATTCATAGCGGGTTGCTACTTCAGTGTTGTCAACTTTGACAGTGTCCTCTTTCTTGGGACGGGAGCGGTTTGCGCTTTGGCTATAATTGCCATTGTTATAATTGGAGTTGCCGTTGCTATAATTGGTATTTTGGCGTTTATTTCCATTGGCGTTTTCTCTGCCATTGCCGTTTGAGAAGTGGTTGCAGTTGTGTGCAGCATATTCCATGTTTGCGCGCTGAAAACGCGCTTGGCTTCAGCAATGAGTGTGGGAATGGAGGTGTTAGCCTCTGGGCAGATGAGGGCAGCAACAGAGGGTTTAATTCTGTTGATGAATGATGCTCTGTTGTGTACATTGTCAGCTTGTGCTATGTTTTGAATTTTACGGCATATTTCCTCAAATTTGTTGGAAAAGCTGTGATAGTGGTCTTCTGAGGAAGATCACTGAGCTGTATTGCAATGTCTTGGAGAGATTCAGTAATGCGGAAATTGTGGGTGATGTTAGCTTTGAACTCTTCCCAGTTGTCAAGCTGGTTGTCAGTTTGTGAGCCAACTCAGGTGGTAAACCAGTTAGCTGCAGCCTTATATAGGCACTTGCTGGCTTTCTGGACCCATTTTTATGGGGGATGCGGCTGGCGCGGAGTTTGACGGCTGTGTGGTCTAGCCAGTTGATGATGTTTTCTTTGTTTTTATCAAAGAACTTGTCAATACCAAACTACTTGGTGTTGGTAACTTTGCCTGCAATAGGCAGTTGTGTATTTGTTTGTGGTTGTAGAGAGCAACTGTATTGAATTATCTTGGCGCATGCTTTGGGCATGACCAGTCCTTCAAATATGGTGCATCTACTAGGAATATCTTCATTGATGTTATGGGAGCGGAAGTACGTTTTCCAGGTATCTTGGGATGTGGCCTGGTTGAGTACGTGGGTGAAGGTGGGCAGGTTCTGTTCAGTCATTTTTTCTTTCATTGGCATGGTTGAAACCTTAGTGCTACCAGTGATAAGGAGCACCTTTTGGGGAAGCTTCAAATATAAAATTAGGAAGAGAAGAAGTATATTTTATTAGATAATACTTTAGACTCATATAGCTTTAGCTGTGGCGGAGATTTTAGTTAGATTGAACCCAGGGGCTGGTCATGTGCTGGATGGGTTTGAGTTGCTGGATACCTGGACAGTCATGTGATATTGGTTTGTTACCATTCCAGTATGTCAAATAGTATATTGGAAAGGCATCAAATTGGGCAATGACTGGATTTTAGATGTGATGGCAATAGCTGGAATACTTGTACATCCAGATCTTCAACAACAAATTTGCAGTTGTCCAAAATGTCCCTCTGGCTCAACCTACTTAGCTAGGCATGGGCCTGCACATTCCAAGCAACTGATTGGCGGTAGTGGAAGTGGCACTCCTGCACCTCCCCACTAAACAGCTGCTCAAATGCATTGAACTGAGCAGGCTAAAAGTCCATGATGCATATGTGAGGCCCCAGAGCTCTCAGCCTTACCTTTTCCTCCAAGTCCAGGATGGCCTGGTCTTTGTCAGTGTTGTGATCTGAGGTGCGACACAGAAACACAACAGGGAATCCTAACCTTAGGATTGGATTTGTACTAAGTCTTGGTTAGAATGGCAGGGAAGGCTATGTGATTACCTTGTGGCCCTGATTGGATAATATCTGCTAGACGTGGCTAGAGAGGCACCAAAGTATGTTGAGACACAAAGATAAAAATGTGAATAGAACTTAACTTTATTGGAAAATAGGAAATGTAATATATAGTGGTTGACAATACCAAAAAACACTACTAGGACGGTAGGATCACTTGCCATAAGAATGAGTGGGGCAAGTGAGTTGTGCAGAATCAGGAAAACAAACAATTGTATTTCCCAATTTGGAGCCAGCCTCATTTCAAAGGGCAAAAGCAAAAGAGAGAGATTTGTCCTTGAAATAACCCAACAAAGACAAAATTGAAACATGTTGAATGGCGGCATTCACAACATTACCCCCCTCTATATTGGCCTTAGGGGGGTGATACTTGCGGAGGAACTTGGCATGTATGTGAGCAAAAGGTTGACCACTAGAGAGGAGTTTTACAGTATACTATGACTCTCACTTGAAGGTCACTTCCAAGGGCTCAATCCACAACAAGTCTAGCTTATGAGCTTGTCCTCCTACTCTGTGTTGATAATACAGAATGTGGTCTCCAATGGTGAACTCAGGCAGGGGGTCTCATAGCATTGTCAGGGGAGAGCTCCAGCAGCTTGGTCTTATAGGCAGACGTGTAGGCAGTAGCCTGTATATCAATGATGCAGTTGACTAGATCTTTGATGTGCTCATCAGGGTTCATGGCCTTATCAGAGGAGAGTAGGGGGGCCCAAGAGCAACAGGTTAGTGGCTTCACAGCCATATAGCATAGCAAAAGGGAAATATCCAGTGACACAATGTTTGCTAAGGCAATAGGTAAAGAGAGCAGCGGGTAAGTATAGATCCCAGTTGGCGGTGTCAGAGAAAGTGAGTTTCCTCATGATAGAAACCAAAGTTGAATTCACATGCTCAACTGCCCCATTGGGAGAAGGATTATAGGGGGCAGAGAAAGACTGATAAGACCCCAAGGCTTCAACCACAGAGATCACTAACTTGGCATTGAAGTTAGTCTCATTGTCAGACAACAACACTTGAGGGCAACTGTGGCAAAAGAATACATCTTGCAGTAGGAAGGCAGCGGTTGTTTTGGCAGTGATGTCCTTAGTAGGGTGAGCTTCTACTCACTTGCTAAAATGATCAACAGAAATTAGGATAAAGCAGCAACCAGAGCGGGAGTAAAGGAGAGGCCCTACAGCGTCAATACTGACAGTGTGAAATGCGTGTTGAGAGGGGACTAGTTTAAACTCATTAGTGATGGCTTTAGGTTATTGGAGTTGGCAATCATGGCAACTAGCAATAACATCTGGGATCAGCAAGCAAAGATTTTCCCAGAAGTAATTTTTCTGGAGCCAAATAGGTCTTGGCCACGCCTCTGTGTCCCGTCTCTTTATGAGCTTGGAGTACCAACAAAAGGCAAAGACTAGGCCTTAAATAGGGCAAGTAGTGGTATTATACTTTCTTGAAGAGCTGATTGTCATGTATGAGTGTGTCTTCAGATAACTTAGAAAGGGCGACTCAGACTTCTTCTGTCTTGTTTTTTCATGAGGAAGGATATCCAATTAGTTTGTACAGCCTGTCAGCCTCAGCAGGGTGTAGAGCAAGAATGGGCATTCTGGACAGTCTGTCAGCATTATGATATTGAATCCTGGGGTGGTGCAGCACAGTGAATTCATATCCTTGCAGCTGGAGAGCTCATCTAGCTAGTTGTCTTTCTGGTTCCTTGAGTTGTTGTAGCCATTTGAGCAAAGCATGGTCAGTAACCACAGTGAAATGGGTGTCATACACATAATGGTGGAACAGCTTGACGGCATGCAGCACAGTAAGGAACTCCTTCTTGGTCACACTGTAGTTTTTTCATGTTTATTAAGGACACAAGAGGTATAGGCTACAGGGTGATCCGCACCTTCATTGTCTAGTTGAGCCAAGATAGCCCTAATAGCCAGGTCACTAGCATCATTATATAGGATGAATTCCTTATTTTAATCCGGATATACTAAGATGGGAGCCTCCTTGAGCTTTTGTTTGAGGGTTTTAAAAGCTTGTTGTTGGCTGGCGGTCCATTCAAAGGGGATGTTATGCAGCAGCTGGACCAAGGGTTTGCTAGTGTCAGCAAAATTGGGGATGAACTGTCTATAGTATCCCATCATCCCCAGAAAGACTTGAACTTCTTGCAGGTTGGTGGGAGGAAGCATTTTTTCAATGGCCTCAACTTTCTTAGTCATGGGGCAAATTCCTTCCTGAGTCACCTCATGCCCCAAGAATTCATGGTGTTCCTTGAAGAAGGCACACTTAGATGGTTTTAACTTAACTCCAGCTTCACAAATCTTTATGAACACCTCCTCAAGATGGGCCAGGTGATCAGTGAAGGTAGCACTGAAGACAGTTATATCATCTAAGTACACTAAAACACACAAGAACTTTGAATCACAGAGGATGGATTCCATGGCTTGCTGGAAAGTAGCTGGAGCATTGCAGAGCCCTTGCGGCATTTGTGTAGGCTCAAAAAATCCTTCAGAAGTGATGAGCGCAGCCTTCTGTCTATCTTTGGGAGAGAGATTAACTTTCCAGTAACCAGAAGCCAGATCCATGGCAGAGAATAACTTAGAGCCCCCAAGGCGGTGGAGAGCATTGTCAATGTGTGGTAAGGGTAGGAATCCCTTTTGGTTAAGGAATTCAAGCGTCATTAGTCCATCACAATACAATGACCTCCATCTTTCTTCCTCAGTATGAGTAAGGAGGAGGCCTATGGACTTTGGGGAGTAGCAAGCAGTCCAGTGTCTAAAAGTTGCTTAAGCTCTTTAGACACCTGAGCATCCTCTACTTGACTGCGGCAGTAGGGTTTAGCGCAAAATGTGGGAGAATCACCAGTATCAATTTGATGGATAACACCTTTGGCTAACCCATAGTTGGTACTGTACTTAGCAAAGATGTCAGAAAGTTGGTCTAGCAAGTCTAGCACCTCTTTCTGTTGAACCAGGGACAGCTGTGGGAAGTTCTGCACAGTGAATAAGGATAAGACTTGGGGTTCATCCTCAGGTAGGTTAAAATCTTGGAACGTGCCAAAGGGATGAAGAGACAGGACATAGGAGCGCCCAACAACTTGTCATATCCAAAAACCTGCCCCCTAGACACAGTCATGGGGAGAGCAGTCAGGTTGGCTACCAATAATTGAACAGTGTCCTTATGGGAGATGTCTAGGATTCCAGGACAGAGGTAAGGTTTGTTGCGCCCTAATGAGGCAGGAGAGTACAACTCTAGGAACATACACTTGGGCAGCTCATACAATATTTGGGAGTCTAAGATAGCCTGAGACCCAGGAGGAATAGTCACAGCAGAAGTGGCCAGGAGAGGAATCCCCTCAGATGCAGGGCAAGCCATGGGAGGTAACTTCATGTTGAAGGATCATGTACAGTATTTTAAAGTGAAAGCACCAGAGGGGTATTTCAAGGCGCATGTCTTGAGGCGCTTCCCAGGAACTTTAACTGGCTCTTCAAAGATAAAAGGGACATTGTAGCCTAATATATAGAGGTAGTTGTCCTTTAAGTTGATGATTTTTACTATATTCCCTAAGGAATTGAGTACCAACTAACAGATAATAGCTGGCATTCTCCAAGACAACGGCAGGCGCAGCCAAGAGTAGCTTGCAAAATTGCATGGGCAGAGCATAATAAGCTCCTATAGCACAAGTCATGGACAGCCCAGCTGTGCCATGTGGCTGCTGATAGTTAAGGTTGGGGGCAAGTTTGAGCCTCTTGACAAGCTTTGAGGAGACAACATTAACAGGAGACCCTGTGTCTAAGACAGCCTTAATCTTCACCTTTTGGATAGATATCTCCACACTAGTGGTGGTACAATTAAAGGGAGGGAGGACAGCCAGAATGTATTAGTCTTCTGCTAGTTCTTTGTACCACTTTTTAATCATGCATCTTAGGCTCAGGAATTCCTCTTAGACTGTTTGGAGAGGGAGTGAGACAGAGACGTTCTTGAACTCAGCGTCAGCAACCTCAGCAGTTTCTTTGGAAGATTCAACAAGCACAGGAGATATCTTGGCTTGGATGAGGTAAGGGCAAGAGAAAACTTCCTTAGCTTCAGGCAGAGGCTTGGCGGTTGTAGTAGTTTTACCAGAACATAGTTATAAGGGACTGCAATAGTTTCAGGGACATCCAGGAAAGAATACCCATAGGCATCAGGATTGTCTATATCAGAATCATACATGTCAGAGTCATCAGATATGTTGTGGAATAGCAGAAAAATGGGAGGAGCCTCAGAGTCAGAGGCTCA
Organism: Entomophthora muscae; assembly: GCA_014839935.2. Classification (NCBI taxonomy): domain Eukaryota; kingdom Fungi; phylum Entomophthoromycota; class Entomophthoromycetes; order Entomophthorales; family Entomophthoraceae; genus Entomophthora; species Entomophthora muscae. The sequence continues at coordinate 85,343 of QTSX02005049.1, forward strand.
GAGTCAGCAATGGAGGGGGGAATTGGAGTAGACTGGGAAGAATTGTCAACCAAGAGCGTCTTTGACTCTAGGTTGACTGTTCTTTTCCCACCTGTTCCTTGGGATCAGCTCCTTCAACTCAAGGATTGGTGCAGACTTGGTAATGGTGACCTATTTTTCCACAGTTATGGCAAACCTGTTGTTGAGGAGGATTTTGCAAGTTCATGATAAGGATACACAGACCACGTGAAGACAAACCAGAGGTAGAAGCAGCACAATTCTCCTGCACAACTGCCCCAGAATAGATAAGGTGCATATCCTGCATCAGTGTTTTTATGCTCTTCATGGAAGAAAGCATGGCTTTATGGGCCTTGAAGTTAAGACACAGGAGCTGGTTAACATTGAGGGCTTGAGTGCAAGCCATGTATGCTTCATGTGCGGTCAACTGGTGGCTTGTGATCAGTTGTTGTCCCTTCATGTAGAATCTATCTGTGAATTCAGCTAGGGTCTCCTTTGGCTTGAAAGCAATGTACATGAAGGCGTCCTTTTTTACTTCCAAGCTAATGTCACCACCAAATTGGTCAATCAGAAGTTGCTTCATATCTTCCCAGGTTTCAATGGTGGGCAGCTCTTTCACTACTACCTCTTGGCAGTTTGGGTGTAGACAGGTCATAATGTGTTCCTTCTTAACCTCAGATGAGGCCCTTCTCATGGCAGTTTTTTAGATAGTTATGAAAGATTCAATAATTGAGGTTTTGGGGTCAAATACTTGCTTAAAGTTAGGCTTAAAGTAAGCTTCTGGAGTTGGGCTGCCATTGTTGCTATTGAGTAAATTTTGAGTGGGGAGAATTCTGCTTCTGACTTGGTGGGGAGCTGCCTGGACCACAGCTGGCAAACACTTTCTTCAAGGGTAGTCAAGGTTTCAGCAGTGCAAGTGCCCATATTATTGGCTAGGGTGGTCTGTCTCTTGGTAACATCCAGGCGCTGGCCCTGTGATGTTACTACTGAGGACTGTTCAGCCAGTTGGGAAGTAAGAGACGGGCCCACCAAAAGGCAAGGGGTGAACTTGTCATTTACTGAATAGATTACTTCATTTAGTTCTTGTATGTCTTTATCAAGATCAGAGTGATCTTGCTTCAGGAGGTCCACTTCATTGGCTAGAGCTATCAACTCTCTAGCACAATAATTGCAAGGTTCCTGACAAGCCAGGGAAACAACCATCTTTGCCCACAACTTCAGGTGGACTAACAACAGACGCCATTGCCTCACGCAAAGTAGCAACCTCTTGTTGTAATTCAGCAACCTGAGCCGTCAGAGCAAGCACTTGAGGGTCAGGCTGAGGGGCTTTGGGGGGCAATCCTGACTGAAGGTAGATGCTCTTAAATCTCAAATGGCATCCCAGAGCCTCAATTTTCTATCTGCATACTTGTTTGATGGAGGAGAAGGCGGCATCTGCTTTGGAGGCAGACAGTTTTTTTACTTAAGTCTGGAGTTTGACAATGGTAGCAGCAGTAGAAGCCATTTCTTGATCAAAGTCCTTGCCAAGTTTGCAGAGACCCTTTGCAGCATGAACAGCTACTTGCTGTAATTGGTTGAAGGAATACACACTGAACTTGTTGAGTTTTTGCACAAGTTGTTCAAAGTTGGTGAGATAGGCGTTTAAAGTAGAGTCTACTTAGGCACGCCAGGGCTGTTCCAGCTGGTGGAACTCATGAAGGCGCTTTCTGACATACTTGGGGATAAATTGGCGCATTCTTTCAATGAAGGTGACAAAGCAAGACTGGGAGGTGACAGAGTCACGCTGGATGTTGGATACTAAGGAAAACAGTGAATGGATTCACAGCTGGTAAGCCATAAACTGATCCCAGTGATGAGTGATGGTGGCTTGCAGCAATGAAATCTCCTGAAAGTGTAGCCCTAATACCATTTTATGATGGGCTAAGATGGGTTGTAAAAAGGAGGACAATAAATGCTAAGTGGAGCTAGCTGCTGAGAGGAGATGCTTTGAAAATTGTGGCGCTACAATCAATTCATAGTATTCTGCTCAATTGAACTGAAGCTGGAGGCAAGGGATGCCCTGTCATGGGCTATCCCAAGGGCTACTGCCATGACTTGTTCCAAGTCAGGGGTAACCAAAGGATAAGCCACTAGGCAGGGACCACTCCCAAGGTTCAGCACAGTAGGGACAATAGGCGGGTTGGTGGTGTCTTCCTCAATAGGAGGACTGGTAATTTCAGGCAAAGTTGGCTCTTGTATGGGCAGAGGCAAAGGTCCTGAAAGCGTAGTTGCAAAAGGGGTAACCAAGGGGCTTAAAGTCTCTGTAGTGAGCATCATTTTTTTCGTGATCTGAGGCATGGCACTTTTGTAACTGTGCTGTTTTAGCAGAGTTACATGTGGAAAAATATTTAGAAGATAGATAATAATCTTTATTGTGAGATAGTGATTATATAGCTATTGTGAATCAATGGATAGAAGGAACATGATTGGTGATCACACAGCTGGATGAAAGAGGGGATAGCTTGATCCTGCTAATGAGTCAAGTGCCAAATTGAGGTATCCACCGTGAAGGATCATTGTCTGTTCATGTTGATGGATTTGGTAATCCAAGTTGACTTCCTAGTCTGGCTTTGAGTGACCGGGTAATTGGATTGTGGGTCACAAACCTGCTTGGTTGGAACCTTGCTGCCGGGTTGAGCCTGTGGTTTCAACAGCACAGAGTCACAACAGGGAATCCTAACCTTAGGATTAGATTTGTACTATATCTTGGTTAGAATGGCAGGGAAGGCCATTCAATTACCTTGTGGCCCTGAATGAATCATATCTGCTAGACATGGCTAGAGAGGCGCCAAAGTATGTGGAGACACAAAGACAAAAATGTGAATAGAACTTAATTTTTATTGGTTTATAATAAAAGGTAATATATAGTGGTTTGCAATACCACAAAACAATACCAGAACGGTAGGATCACTTGCCACAAGCACAAGTGGGGTGAGTGAGTTGTGCAGGATCAGGAAACTGAACAATTGTATTTCCCAATTTAGAGCCCGCCTCATTTCAAAGGGCAAAAGCAAAAGAGAGATATTTGTCCTCAAAATAACCCAACAAAGGCAAAATTAAAACATGGTTAATGGCGGCATTCACAACAGAAGGCAGCAGGAGGGTTGGTACGGGTGTAGGGGGGTCTTCTTGGTATTGTTGCTGTCAGGAAGGAGAAAAAGTGCTTGACAGAGGATGGTAAAAGAACGGGTGCAAATGACCTCAGTGGCCCCAGGAAGAAGAAAGAACGCAAGTGGAATCACCCAGATGTCAATCTGGGCATGGATCATCCAGAGCTTCTTAAACATCCAGGGGAAAGTGGCAAAGGTACCATCAACTAGCCAGGCTGAAGCCCTTTTTAACTCCAGCAGGCTCTTCTGGTTGGCATAGAAGATTATGTGGTCTTTGGTGGTGGGCCCATCATCATGGAGGAGGAAGCACTCCTCACTTGGAAGCTACTTGAGCTAGTGGGTGAGCATAAGCTCAGAGAGGACATTGGAAGCCTTGGAAGGAGGGGGATTGGAAGCAAGTCTCTTGTTGCTGATGAACTTAAAAAGTTGCTCCTGGGTGGGCACCAACTTAAGATTATTGGGCTGCAGGTGTTGAAGGGCCTTGATGGCCAGATCAGATGCCTGGAGGTGAGAGGATGTTGGGATCACCTGGACAAGGTACCATTTTAACATCTAGGCTATAAGATAATTGGGAGGCTCACAAGAGTGCTCCCCCTTCTTGGCAGTTACTTGTTCCCATCCCTCAGTGTTCAACCGGCCCCCAAAAGTCTTATCCTCACAGACAAAGTGCTTGCTCTTGGTGGTGCGCTTTTGATTATTACAGTTAAAAATGTAATTGTCAGCAACATAGCCAGGGCCACTCTTTACTGACATGATGAGGAAGTGCTGGGGGGAGCCCTTGGGAACTTTAAACTCTCTGTCCACATTACAGATATTGTGGATGGCCAGTGGATCCCAAGCCACATGACCAGAAGCTTTGAACTTCTTGGAGTACTCCTCAGGCTCATATTGGGGATCAGATGAGGGAGAGGGGAAGAGCCATCAGGAGGGAAGAGGAAGGGTTCTTTAAGGCCTGCTTGGATGCCTCCTTTTTCTTATCAGAAGAAGAGGTAGCTCCTTGGCAGCCTTTGACTACTTGGTATGTTGCTCCTTGGTGGGCTCAGAGTCGGCCTCTGAGTGGTAAACAGAGTGGTTGGTAAGATCACCATCAGATTTATTGGGGGAGGAATTTTTGGGGGAAGGTGAAGGGGATGTGGAAGATGATTTTGGAGGGGGAGGAGTAGGAGGAGATGGGGTGGGAGTAGATGGGGTTAGAGACTTTGCCTTTGCAGGCTTCTTGGCACACTTGGGAGTGGAGGCAGTTTCTTTGGAGCCCTTGGAGGCTTGGCGCTTGGGCTGTTGGCTGTTCTTGTTTGATCTTGTCTAAAGAAAAGTTTAGTTTTGTAAATAAAACAGTGTGAGAGATATGAAACACAGAGGTAAAGAAAAGTAAAAGTTAAATGAAAAGTATTCAAATAAAGTTTTATTTATCAAGAAGAAAAACATAACAAAGTAAATAGAAGCAAAATAGAAACTCAAAGTATAGATATAAAGGTTAAAACATAGAAAATAAGTGAATTTATGATGAAGCATCAAAGATGTTAGGTTCAGCATAACATATCAGTGCTAAATCAATTTAAAAGTATAATTAAAAATAAAAAATATATGAAAATTATATGGAGAGTAGCAGGAAAAGTAATAGATTATAATTGCAAAAAAATTAAAAAAAAATTATATGGAATTTTTTATTGGGAGCTGAAAAATCAAAACATAGTAAAGTGTTAAGGTTGGCACTGTCAATCAGCTGGGAAAAGCTGAATTCTCACTGTCAAGTATGCTGGAGTCAAGCAGAAAAATCAAATTTACTATGTTTTTTACATAAAAAAACTTGCTTAAATTTAAAACGGGTTCAAAAGTTAATCCAAAAGCAAGGAAGTTTCATATGCTCAAAAATAAAAAATACAACATAAGTTAAAAAAGTAAATGAGTAGGAGGGTGTTTATTGGTGTTTAATTTATGCTGTGAGGAGCTGGGAGTGAATTTTTTACCATAGTATTGATTAAAACGTTAACAAGCTCTCTGTACTAATATTCAAGTTAAATTGTCAAGGGGACAAGTGTCAAGTGGCGCTCATAGTGCATCACATATTAATTTAGCCTTAATTCCAAGCCAATGATTAGTTAAATCCAAAACCAATTGGGTGGCAAGTGGATAGAGTCAAACAAAGAAGATGTTGAGTTTCTGTTTTTTATAAATTAAATATGAAATCTCTTAATAAATTGGGCTTAATTTATGTGGCACTGCTTAATCCACAAACCTGGGAATGACATAATGTAAAACAAGTGGTATATTTGATTAATGTCTATACCACTAAATCCAGCATAGTGGTGCTTGGGAGCCTAATTGACGACTGTGGACACCAATAATAAAAATATAATAGTAAATAAATTTTTTTATATAAATGCATATGTATTTATTAATAAAATTAAAATTTAGCTTAAAAAGTGTCAAACTGGTCACTTTTTGTTTTAGAGTGTCAAACACAGGTTTTTTATTTCTATTAGTAAATTTACTTATAAATTGCCCCTCAAATTGGTATTTTAACTAACCAAATTATTAAACATAGTTGAGTTCAAGTAAATTTAACCTTGGTTTTTGGTTTTGAACCCCTAAATTACTAGTGAAAATTAGCTTAAAATTAGTTAAGCCAAATATACTAATAGATTCACATATGCAGCATTTGACTCCCTGGTACTCAACAAAGTGTTGAGTACCAGGGAGTCAATCACCAGGGAGTCAAACTTATCACAGTTGCCTCTGGCACCACAGACATAACAAAGGAAACAGTCATTAAGAACAAACACTTATTTGCATATGTTTATGGAACCCTACATCAAAAAATGTACAACAGAACCACTATCCCTTATGTTCCCACACATCAGCAAGTTAACACCATCTTACATTACCATATAGATCTAGGGCACAAAAAAGGCTGCAACCTCTACAAATTCCTTAAGCAAAAAGAATGGTGGCTAACCCTGTACCAAGAGGTTCAGGAAGTCTTGGACTAATGCAAAGTATGTGAGAAATTTGCAAAGAACAAAACCCCACCTAAGCCAGTACTACCTTTCCACACGCAACTACCATTCAAGGTGTGGGCCCTAGACATTGTGGGCTCCATTCCAGGAAAACAAAATGAGAAGAAGTACATCATTACCGCAATAGACTTTGCCACACAATGGCCAGTGGCACAAGCAGTAAAAACACATACAGGCAATGACATACGGCAATTCATAGGAAAAGAAATCATGAGCAAGTTTGGAAAGCCAGAACTCCTGATAACTGATGTAGGCAAAGAACTGACCTCTTAAGATACCAAAATATACCTCACCAAGACTGGGGTCTGGCACATAGTGACAACACCCTACCATCCTCAGGCCAATGGGTGTGTGGAGCAGATTAACGGCAGCCTTGTGCAAGCCTTGGCCAAGCTCACTGCCAGGAGGCCTGAGGAATGATACAAGCATTTATCAACTGCATTTCTTGTATGCTGGACTCATGTAAACAGATCCACCAGTAAAGCCCTTTTGAATTAGTATATGGCACACAGCCCAATATCATTCAAGCATTGTCAGGACCCAAGCTGGAAATTCCAAGCAAGGTTCCCCCCACTCAGATCCCCAGGTCATAGAGGCCAATAGCAATCAAACAGAAAGAGAAAAAAGTGTCTACAAAAGACTTTTGTACCCATTCAAAGCAGACACAAGGTTGACAACAAAGTTTGGGTAATGAACATCAATAAAAGTAAACTACAACCCAAGAAAGTAGGCCCAGCAATCATCTTAAAGGAAAACAAAAACAACACTTAACTTTTGCAAGGACTCAGGAAACGTAAATAAGACAAGGTCCTCCACCATAATTTCCTGAGACCCTGCAAGGCAAGACAGAAGCAGTGTGAAACTGTCCTATCTTCCACAGAACAACAGTTAGTCTAGTATGGCGCCCGGGTTCCTGACAACCTCTCTGACAACCTGCCCTCAAATGAGGCCAATCCTCACTTGGGGGTGTAAAAACAGCAGGCTTACCTGCCAGCAAGGTTTCAAGTAAGCAGGTTTGCAACCCGCAACCCAATTATCCAGTCACTAGAAGCCAGACTAGGAAGTTGACTCAAATTTCCAAATCCAAAAACATGAACAAATTATAATCCTTTACGGTAGATACCTCATTTTGGCGCTTGAATCATTACCAGAATCAGGCCATCCCCTTCATCATCCCACCATGTGATCAACACTATCATGTTCCTGTTATCCACAACTCACAATTACTATATAACTCATATCTCCACATAAAGTTAATTATCTAGTTTCTAAATATTTTCCCCCTTGTAACTCTGCTAAAACAGCACAGTTACAACATTAGCAGCCTTTGACCAAACTTCCCAGGACTTGGTGGTTTTGGATTCCCTGCTAACCACAACTGAGGCCCTGGTAAGCCAAATTCTTTCTCTGGTCTCAAATCTGCCTGCTTCCAATCAAGGTACGTTGGCAATCAAAGCCAAACCCGCTGCACAATCTTGGTTTCCTTGTGCATGTCCTGCAGTAGCTTTGTCCTGTCAAAGTAAAGAGTATTTCCCCTGTGTGTCCTCCCAGCTTCAGCTAGAAATCTTGAAAAAACCTGCCAATATGGAGGAAGTGTTGATCTCAGTATCTTCTGAGACCTTGTTGGCTATGCTTTAGCATGTAATTCCTGCTAAGTTGTTGGTTGTGGAATCCAAAGAATTGCCTATTGTCCCCATTGATTGTGATTGCCCTGTTCTTCCTGAAGCTGTCCAAGCATTGATTGAGAAATATTTCCAGGAACATCCTGCCTCCTTGGCTGGAGTTTGTGCTACTGAAGAGAAACAAAAACCCACCAAGGTTGCTACATTTTCTGTGAATAAATCTAATTCTGTATACTTTTTATTTTATGATAGCATAGATAATGGTCAAACTATCTTCTGACCTGCAATTCTGCTGGACACTGGCGCTTCTGAGAATTTCATGAGTGTAGAGACTGCAGATCTTCTGCAGCTGAAGTACCATCTGGGAATGTTGGTCAGGGGTGAGAATAGCCAAATTTTTTCCTCATTCCAGCTGAAGAAACCAGTAACATTTATGGTCCCAGGTCAACCCTTTACCATGTGGTTCTTTATATTCACTACTCTCATATACCCTTTATTTTTAGGTGTAGGCTGGTGGCAGTACCATAAAATATTAACTCTCTTGACAGAAAACAAGTTGCAGGTAACTCATTCTTTGGGTATTACAGTTCATATTCCTCTGTTGAGTATGTTTGAGTTGGAGCAGTTGTTGCAACTGAACCAATGAGGATTCAGTATTTTAATTGGAGAATAATACAGTCCTGTATAAAAGACAAGAATGAATAGAATAAGGTATAATTTATTATAAAATATTGTGATTAATATAATATATGGGAAAGCCACACGGCCACAAGGGGGTGGCATGATGGCATGTTCCATGTAAGAATTGGAGCTGAGGAATAAATTGTGCGGGGATCAGCAGGTCAAATTGGTAGCGCTCCTAATTAGGAGAAAGTTCCTGCAATTTGATATTGTCATCAGATTGGTGCATGGTATTAGATACGTCAAGGGGCAACTCATTGAGTGCCCCTTGTTTATTGTAAGATACATTGGTAAACAAGTCTGAAAACCCGGTTGCAACACCCCCCCTTGCCCCCTGCTTGTTGTTAGACATCAGGATCAGAGTCTGCAGAAGATCTGGGAAGGTCTTCACAAACAACCTTTGTGTGGGGATGGCGCGGCAGGGGCACAAGCAATTGTGGTGGAGCTTCTTGGTGTTTCCTTGGGCATCCTCAAGCTGATAGGTGTGATTGTCATAGACCACGGCTATCTTGAAGGGCCTTAGGTGGTTGGGTTCCAACTTGGCCAAATTGGGGTTGAGAGTGTAGACAGGGTTACCTACGGCGTACCTAGCTTTGAGGTGCTTCACCCCTCCTTCAATTGGTTTGTGCTCAATTCTCAGGCTTTGACACACCATTGGTTTAGGGATGGAGTTGTCAACAGGGGGGCTTTCCAGTAACTGTAGACAGTAACTTTACCTGTTCAACTCCTGTCAGACCATCAGGTGTTCCAAAGGCCAAAGCACTGGGACTGAATCCAGTGCCTTGTTTGATCCTTGCTTGTAAAATAAGTAGAGTGGTGGGCAAGTGTTTGGTCCACGCGGTATTGGGGTGCTCCTGTGAGAGCTTGGCAATTAATTGTACCAGGGAATCATCCAGGCGTTCTATGCACCTGTTGCCTTGGGGGGTATGGTGTTGTAACAACTTGTTGGAGGGCGTTCTTAGAACAATATGCTTTCATAATGTTACCTAAAAGTTCAGGTCCCCCATTGGTGATGAGGCGTTTGGGTCTCCTAAAGTGGGCCATAATTTCCTTGCCAACAAAGCGGGTGATAGTGGTGGCGGTGTGATTAGTGGTTGCCCATGCTACTGGCCAACGGGTGAAGTAGTCAATGGATGTGATGATGTATTTCTTCCCAAGTTGGTCTTTAGGGAGACGTCCAACAATGTTGAGGGCCCACTGCTCAAAGGGTTCCATGGCCTTGATGGGCAGGACAGACTTAGGGGGTGCAGGTTTGGAGGTATTTTTTTGCACAGCACACATATCTCAAGGAGATCCAATATATTCTGGAGCATAAACAACCACCAAACCTTTGGTTTCATGATCTTGAAGAGTTGCGTCCTCTGATGTAACCCAAGGTGTGGTGGTAAAGCAATGTTGTGTTGCCTTGTTGTGTGGTGGGGATGTAAGGCGTCTTCTCACCTGTCTCTGCCCAGCGGCAGACGTTGCCAGCATCAGTGGTGAACTTACTTTCATTGTCCTTCAGCTTGGATATGGTTACTGAGTTAAGGCCTTCATGATGAGTTGCTTCAGGACGGAGGTACAATGTTAGCCAATCTGGATTCAAGCCATCATCCCTGGTAATGGACACTACATTAAGTTGTGAGAGGGCATCAGCTGTGACAATTTCCTTCCCAGGGTTGTACTCAATGTGCAACTGGTAGGGGAATAGACACTTGACCCAACCTGCCTGACAGCGTGTCAAATGGGACTGTGTGTTGAAGTACTGGAGTGACTTGTGATCTTTCAGGATGTGGGGTGGAAAGGTTGCCCCTTCCAGGTAACAGCGCCATTTCTCAACACAGTGCACAATTGCTGCCAACTCTTTATTGTGTATAGGTTAATGTTGTTCTGAGTCATTAAGCTTCCTGGACTCATATGCCACAGGGAGGAAGACGCCTTTGTCATTTTCTACCCGCAGTACTCCCCCTATGGCTCTGTCAGAGGCATCAGTCTTGAGTTTGTACTGGCAGTTTCAATTGGGGAACTGCAGTACAGGTGCAGTTCTAAGTCTCTGCTTCAACGTCTTGAAGGCTTGATCTCTGGCTGGGGTCCAGTGAAAGCGCTGTTTAGTTTTCAGGAGCTTGGTGAGAAGTGCTGTCAGGCACCCACCCGCTAGGAAGTAACCCTCCTAGATGGTGAATAATTGCCAAAGGATTTAATCCCGTGACCAGGGATTCCACAGGTATAGAAACCATTCCAATATGGAATAACTCTCCAAAGAGTTGGTACTAACCTAGGAGAGGATTAAAGCGGCCCAGGAAAAATGACGCGCCAAGATAACTTAACAAAAAGGCTGAAGCCAAAGGACAAAACACTTGAGGTTTGTTTGCTAAAGGAGGATAACCATAAAACTTGGTCTCCTCACGCACAGGGGGATTTGTGGAGATGGGACTTGCTGTATACCAGACTCCTGGAATCACGCAGTGCCAAGAGCTATCCAGGAACTGGGAATCTGCCATTGTGCCTGAATCAGCGCGGGAACCTATTGAGATGCTAGCAAATACCATCAAAGTCAAAACAAACCAGAGTAACCATTTATACCCAAGCCACTCCCCTGAGGAGTCTTGGGCAATTTCATGGCCTTGGAAATTTAGAGGTTGTATAAAAAATAAAAATTAACAACAGTCACTTAGGTGAATGTAGACTTTATTGATTGAACAATTACTTAAATGTGGCTTACCAGCTTTTTATAGCCTGGTAACAAAAATAATATAGGAAAAGGAGTTTGGAGAAGTTGGGGATAAAATGGAGATTTGGAAGTTGGTTTTTTCAAACTAGAGATCATCAATTATCTCCTTATAGTTTTGGAACTCTTATTTTGCCAAGGTTACATATTTTTCCTTAACTAAACATATTTCCCTGATAATCCTGGTGAAAATCATCCCCACAACAGCTGGAGAGCAAGGAGGAGACCTTAGCAGGGACAACAGAAGGAACGGACAGCATAAAACCCAAAACTAGACACTGAGAGTCTTCTAATTCAAAATTATAGCCAACATCACTGATCTTTGTGACAAAACGTTTCAAATCAATGTTGTTGATTGTTGATTGGCTGGAAGATTTGAGAGGTAATGATTGATTTGTATTTAAATTAACGTTAACTTCAGATGAATTTTCATCCACACAGTTGAAAAGCAACCTGGGTTTGAATTTTGGTGTTGAAACCAAGGAATCAGAAGCCAATTCCGGTTTCAAAGAAGAAGGTAATAAAGAACATATATTACTTATTAACCTGTTTTCTTTAGGAGTTTCAGAAACAACCAAAGGAGCAATAATTTCTGCTCCCTTAAATGCTAATAAATTGTTGTCAAGAATGTTGACCAAGGCATTCATGACAAGTGCAATAAGTTCTCCAAAATTGGGAATAAATTTACACACGTAGGCAACCATGCACAATAAGGTACACACATGATCAACATCAGTGGGAGGTAGCATACTGGTAATTGCCTTGATTTTGGAAGGGCCAGGCTTTATCCTTTGGGCAGAAAAGGTGTGCTCAAGTAACAAAAACTCCAACTCAAGAAAATTGCATTTGAGGGTTTAGCTTTTAGCTGGTTTTTCCAAAGGTTGTTGAGGACAGCACAGAGGTGTTGGAGGTGAGTGGTTTGATCTTGACTGAAGACAATGATGTTGTTAAGGTACACAACCACACATTTCCTAATAAATTCCTCAAATGCTTTTTTCATCAACATGGGGAAGGTGGAAGGAGTGTTGATCATTCCAAAGTTCATGACCTGACACTCAGACAACCCCTAGCGTGTGTGGAAGGCAGTTTTTGCCTCATCCCCTGGTGCAATGCGGACCTGGTTGTACCCTGCGGTGAGATCAATCTTGCTAAAGGCCTTTGCACCCGCTAGAGTGTCAAACAGGTTGTCAATAAGTGGCAGGGGGTATTTGTTCTTGACAGTTACCTTGTATAGAGCGCAGTATTTGGTTACCAATTGAAGGGACCTGTCTTTCTTAGCTACAAAGAAGACAGCTGCCCCATATGGAGAGAGCAAGGGGAAATAAAGCCCTTGTTGAGCGCGTCCACAAGGTGCTGGCAGAGGATCTCATCTTCTTTTTGTGTGAGACGGTATAAGGGATGCACTTTAGGTAACAACCCTTGGAGTTGTACAGCATGCTGGATCTCCCAGAGAGGAGGTGGTTGTTCAAGTGTTTCACTAAAGACGTCCTTGTACTCCTTGAGGAGTGTGGCAAACACTGGTGGAGGTAAGGTGGTCAAGGGAGGGGCTGCAGGTGGTTCAGTGTGGATAACTTTGGCTGAGCGTTGATTGAAGTCTAGTTTTCCTCCCTTGAAATTGTACAAGCCTGTCTCTTTTATCCTGACAACCACAGTATTGTGAAGTAGCTTGCCCATTTTGACAGGATGGATCTGAAAACCCACCCCATTTCTATTGAGGATGATAACAGACATATCCCAGTCAATGTAGGGATGGTTGTGACAAAGCCAGTCAAGGCCAGCAATTACATTGTGGCTGAGCCCTGCCATAATTGGCCCAGAGAGCTTAACCTGTTGCTCCCCATTCTCACAGAGAAGGGGGCTGTCTTGTGATTAATTGTCACTCTGAGAGAGTCAGCTACTTGTACTGCCTTGAATCTGCTTGGCATACAGTCTAACTGTTGTGAATCAGCAAATGCCTGGTTCATCATAGTGTGGTTGGCCCCAGTGTCTACCAACAATTTGTGGGTATTCCCACAAAAACAGAAGGGATAAGCCAAGCAGGTTACTTTATTGAGAGAGTGGCCTGCTTGAAGTGCAGGGTTGTCACTATGAACCTGGAAGACGTCAAGTGTTTCAACTTTGTGTACATTGTAGTTGCAGGGATTCTTGGCAAGGAGGTATTGAGAGTGGGGTCAAGTGGGGTTTCAGAACCTCTTGTAGCTATACCCCCAGGATTTTCCCTGGCCCCTAATTTGTGCTAGCTGAAGTTCCCCCTTGTGGGAGCTTTTAATCCCATTTTCCTGCTGAAAGGGCTGGCGGCGGCCTACTTGGTTGTGGGCGCTACCAGGTGCTGTATGAGGTTAAGGTAGGGCTTCACTTGTACAGCAGAAGCCCATTGAAGCCTGATTGTTGGCCTCCACAATGGCTTTGTAACAGTCATTGATGGAGGTACAACAGCTCACAGGGACCCACTTACAGATATTGGGCTTGAGCCCATTCACTATCAGAGTCAGGAGCATGGCATTCCCGTTGGTCACGTGTTGCAACTGAAACAATGAGAGTTCAGTACTTGGAATTGGGGAAGACAACAGTCCAATAGAAAAGTCAGAATAATAGGATAAGTTATTGTTTATTGTAGAATATTTGGATTAATATACTATATGGGGAAAGCCACAAGGCCACAAGGTGGTGGCATAGTGGGAAGTTCCATGTAAGGTTCAGAGCCAAGGAATAACTTGTGCGGGAATCAGCAAGTCAAATTGGCAACGCTCCTAATTAGGATGAAGTACCTGCCATTTGATGTTGCCATCAGATTAAACCATAACATTAGATATGTCAAGGGGCAGCTCATCAAGCACCCCCTGTGTATCATAAGATATGTTAGCATGCAAGGCTGGAAACTTGGTTGCAACACCCACCCTTGCCCCCTGCTTGTTGTCAGACACCAGGACTGGAGTCTGCGGAAGGTCTGGGAAAGTCCACACAAACAACCTTTGTGTGGGGATGGCGCGGCAGTGGCGCAAGCAATCATGATGAAGCTTCTTGGTGTTCCCTTGGGCATCTTCAAGTTGATAGGTGTGGTTGTCATAGACTGCAGCTATCTTGAAGGGCCCTAGGTGGTTGGGTTCCAACTTGGCGGAATTGGGATTGAGGGTGTAGACGGGGTTACCTACGGCGTACCTAGCTTTGAGGTGCTTCACCCCTCCTTCAATTCACCTGTGTTCAATTTCCTGGGCCTTGGCACGCCATTGATCCAAGATGGGGTTGTTGTTAGGGGAGGCTTGTTGGAGACCTTGGACCATAGCTTTCCCTGTTCAACTCCTGTCAGACTGTCAGGCGTCCCAAAGGCCAGGGTGCTGGGACTGAACCCCATGCCCGGGTTGATCCTTGCTCAAAGGATGAGTAGAGCAGTGGGCAGGTGTTCAGTCCATGCGTTGCTGGGTGCTCCTGCGAGAGTTTGGCAATCAGTTGAACCAGTGAGCCATTTAACCATTCCCCATGTCCATTAGCTTGAGGATGGTAGGGGGTTGTAACTATACGTTGGAGCGCGTTCTTGGTGCAGTATGCTTTCATGACGTGCCCAACTAGTTTGGGACCACCATCTGTGATGAGACACTTTGGGCAACCAAAGCGGGCCACAATTTCTTTGCCAATAAAGCAGGTGATGGTGATGGTGGTGGCAGTGTGGTTGGTTGTTGCCCAGGCCACTGGCCAACAAGTAAAATAGTCAATGGCAGTGATAATGTACTTCTTTCCCAGTCTGTCTTCAGAGAGTGGCCCCACAATGTCAAGGGCCCACTTTTCAAAGGGTTCCATGGCCTCAATGGGCAGGACAGACTTGGGGGTGCAGGTTTGGACGTGTTCTTCTTGCACAACACGCATGTTTCAAGGAGGTCCAAGATGTCTTGATGCATGCACAGCCACCAAACCTTATGTTTCATGATCTCAAAGAGGTTACACCCTCTGATGTGACCCAGGGTTTGGTGGTAGTGCAATATGGTGTACCCTTGTTGCGTGGTGGGAATGTAAGGCGTCTTCTCACCTGTCTTTGCCCGGCAGCAGACGTTACCAGCATTGGTGGTGAATTGAGTTTCATTGTCCTTCAGCTTGGAGATGGTGACCAAGTTAAGGCCCTCGTAGCGGGTCGCTTCAGGGCGGAGGTAAAGCATGGGTCAATCTGGATCTAGACCATTGTCCTCAGTGATGGACGCTACATAGAGTTGTGAAAGAGCGTCAGCTGTGACAAGCTCCTTCCCAAGTTTGTACTCAGTGCATAACTGATAAGGGGATAGGCGCTTCACCCAGCCTGCTTGGCGGCGTGTCAGGTGAGACTGTGTGTTGAAGTACTGAAGTGACTTGTTGTCTGTCAGAACACGGGGTGGAAAGATTGCACCTTCCAGGTAACAGCGCCACTTCCCAACGCAGTGTACAATGGCTGCCAATTCTTTTTCATGGATGTGGTAGTGTTGTTCCAAGTCAGTAAGTTTCCTGGACTCATAGGCCAAAGGGAGAAAGACGCCATTGTCAGTTTATACCCTTAGCACGCCCCCTACAGCCCTGTCAGAGGCATCAGTCTCTAGTTTGTACTGTTGGTTTAAATTGGGGAACTGCAGGACTGGTGCGGTTGTGAGCCTTTGCTTCAACGTCTCAAAGGCTTGATCTCTGACAGGGGTCCAATGGAAGCGCTGCTTGGTATTGAGGAGCTTAGTGAGAGGTGCAATTAGTTCTCCGCAATTGGTGATGAACTTGTGCACATAGGCAACCATGCCCAAGAAGGTACACACCTGGCCCACATCAGTGGGAGGTGGCATGTTGGTGATTGCCTTGATTTTGGCAAGGTTGGGTTTTATCCCCTGAGCAGAGATGGTGTGCCCAAGGAATATCAGCTCCAACTTGAGGAACTTGCATTTATAGGGTGTGGTGATCCACATGTGTGCTGTTTTGCAGGCAAGGGTTTATTTTGCTTTAAATAAGGACAATATGATGAAGAGTGACAATTTGTGGTTAGCTAGCAACGCTGTAAACTAGTAGGTAACATAGGGCTGCTAGGGATAAGTAAGGGGGAGCCTAGTAGGTAACTTGGTCTACTAGGAGAAGTGAGGTAAGCCTAGTAGGTAACATGGTCTACTGGGGTAAGTAAGGCCTGGCTGGTAGGTAACAAAGGACTACCAGAGGCAGATGTTGCCTCCACCCAGCAGAAGATGTTGGCTGCTTTGGGCTATAGTGCTTCACCTATCAAGGAACTGTGGCTGCAGGAGGGTGAAGACTGGAATAGCAAGCAGGGAACTTTGTCTGTCTGGGGGGAAGTAAGTTTGGACCCCTGGCAGGTAACGCGGGCTGCCAGGGAGGGGAAGAGCTCTTAGGGCTCAATGTACCCTAATACGCTTACAGGAGGTCTGTGAGCAAGCACCCTACCTAACAGACTGGTAGGGTGTCCTTGTTTATGCCCCTATGGGAGCTTTGGGGAAACCCAAAGTGAGCATTGGAGGGTATGGGCATGCTCAGAGGTGTCACCAAGGCAGTTTCTTGGGGAAGAAGCTGCAGAACTTGGTGTGATCAGGCCTCTGGGAAGTAGAGCTGATTACTTGCGACTGAAAGCCCAGACTTCATCACCTGGGTGAGTAAAGACAACACATAGGCATAGCTTTATGTTTGAATGGCCTAAGTAGATTGCCACTTGTGAGGGCCCAGTCAAACGCCAGTTCAATGTAGACTCATGCCTGGGTCTATGAGTTCTGGTAATGGGGGATGAGATAAAGAACCAAGGTGGTTCACAGAATCAGCAGAGAAAACTAGCAAGAGGGACTGTTTGGTCACAGTAAAGGCTAGTTGATGAACTGTTAATTCACATTGAATGGAATAGACCAATATGGTTCAGTGTGTTAAAGGAACAAATAAGATTCCTAGTGAGGATTTGGTGAGGAACTGGTTAAGGGTCATCAGAAGGACAAGAAGACATGATGAAGGACTAGCAGATCATGGTTTAGGATGGCCAAAGGACCAGAATTCGGTGCTGAGAAACTGAGAAGCTGAGAGGATGACCTAGCTGGACTGAATGCAGAGGCTAGAAGAGCTGGTTTAGTGACTTTTGAGAAGAAATTTGGATATAAAGAAGCAGTTAAAGAATAATTAAATACTGCCTGATTATGATTAAGAAAGGATTGAAAATCATAGAAGGAAAAAGAAAGAGAAAAATAACCTATAGTTTGTTAGAACTATATGTTATTTTTAGAAAAGAGATTAAAGAGAAAATGGACCAGAAAGAAGCTGGGAGAAGAATGGAGAAACTGTGAGGGCAAAAGAGCAAATTTTGCTGAGAACAACTAGGATAGCAAAAGGACAAGCAACCGGCAGGTTCAAATATGCAAAACGTTGAAAGAAACACAGAGAAACGCGGAGAAACGTTGAAAAATCAAAGGATCAAAAATTGCCTAAGTAAAACATATGTGGAAGCGCATGAGATTTGCTGGGGAAACATAACGGGAATTACGGCAAACCCGTTCAAAGCGCGGAGCAGTTGTTTACCTGGAGCAAGACAGCTTCAAGTTCAAACCAGGGTCAGGGACGGGTCATCCGGGGAAACTGTTTTGGCAAAACTGTTGAAGCAAGGCATTTGATTGGCTGCAACCCGGAGCCTACTTAATCAGTTTTTTAAGGGCTTTAACTTGAGAGTTAAAGCCTAAAAAATGGGGAGCAGAAGCGTAAAATTCAGGGCTTTCATTGGCTGAAGTAAGTTTAAAAGTTTAATATATTATAGAAGAAGAAAAACAGGATAGTTGAAGCTTTAAAGAGCCAGAGTTCTAAGAGAGGTTTTTGGTCTGAAACAAGGGGCTATAAAAGGGGAAAGCTATCTGAGACTCTTCAAGGACGGGATCAAGTGGATTACAAAGGCCAACAAAGCTACAGAAGGGCAGAAGACCAAGGATAGGAAGCCAGAGCCGGGTCAGACCGCAGAAGATTAAGATTAAGACAACAGAGCCCACGACTAAAGTGCAGGAGCCCAAGACCAAAGCAAAGGAGCCCAGGACTAAGGAGCAGAAGTTGAAGACCAAGTACAAAGAATCCAAGATAGTGTTAAAGGACTCCAAGTATTGGCACAAACCCTTTCTTATTCCCTACCCCAAGGCAATGCCTCAGAAGGTTTCTAAGGGGATCTTCCTTTGGACAGAGAATAAAGCACCTATTACGACCCCTATCTGAATTTCCTGTGTGAAAAGAGCATTTTAGTCTCATGAGTCAATTACCCCATATTTTCTATCCTAGTCCAGAGGATGAGGAATCCTATTGCCTAGGGTGCAGTAAGTTTGCCTCTAGTAAATCTTCCCAGGAGAAGTGGGAGAAGGTGATAAGGCATTTGGAGATGTTGAATAGAGGATGAGAGTTCATTGGAGAAGAGTTTGCAAGGCTATTACAGGATTGGTATTAGCCTACAGGAGGGCTGGCTCCTGCTGAAGTCCAGTTATACAGTGGAGATGCTTGCTTGGTGATTGGGAAGGTACTGGAGAAGTTTGTCCTTATGCAAGCCAAGTATAAGCTTCTCACCAACCCTTCACCCCTGTTGGAGAATGACGACTCCTCCAAGCCGGTCCCTGGCCACGACCCAGGACACACTATGGGGACTGGTGACCAGGAACCCCACAGAGGGTTTAGCTTTTAGCTGGTTTTTCTGAAGGGTGTCAAGGACAGCACAGAGGTGTTGGAGGTGTGTGGTTTGATCTTGACTGAAGACAATGATGTTTTCAAGGTACACAACCACACATTTTCCAATCAGGTCTTCAAATGCTTTATTCATCAACATGGCAAAGGTGGAAGGATTGTTGGTCATTCCAAAGTTCATGACCTGACACTCAAACAACCTGCAGTGTGTGCAAAAGGCAGTTTTTGCCTCATCCCCTGGCGCAATGCGGACCTGGTTGTAAACTGCAGTGAGATCAATCTTGCTAAAGACCTTTGCACCTGCAAATGTATCAAACAGGTTGTCAATTAGCGGCAGGGGGTATGATGGGAATTTTGACCAAGCAATGATGCCAATTATGACGGAGCTCACAGATTGGGATTGATATAACCAAATCCATAAATTAGTAGTACAAAATACAATGACACTAATTATGACGGAGCTTGCGGATATGAGTTGCAGCTACCAAATAACATAAATTGGTAGTATAAGCTACATGTAAATTGGATTAGCAGTAGTCTTCTAACCTAAGCCTAATACTAGCCAATGACAAGCCCTGCCGCACCAACTAAAAATTATTGCAAGCGCTGCCTGGCAAATATTACAGGCGCCACCGCGCCGCCTTACCTCTACATTGAGCGCCAAAGCGCAGGGTTCAATTCCCCATAATCTTCAATTCCCTTAATTGTCACATTAATAAGCATTAAGCTGCAGTACGCTAAGAAAGCAGGAAGTGATCCTGAAGTAACTAAATTATTCCACACCAGCAAGAATCACCTGTGCTGGGTGAAGATGAAGATATTCTATTGGTTGATATGCAAGAAGCGCCAAACCTAGATTAATAATTACCCAAATTAGGGACGTGTTAGAATGTCCTAGAAGATCTTGCTAGCAGCCCAGGGATTACCCTTGTAGTAGTTATAAGAAGAATTAATCATTTACAATAAAAGGGATCTTGAATCTTTGGAACCATATTTATTTTATCCTTAATCTGGTTGGCCTTTATCCTAATCCTTAAGTGCTTCTGCACAATCAGAAGCCATTGCTGGGCAATAATCATGGTCCTGCTCAATCCTGGCTCTTCTGCTACAATACTATCCATATCCTCACATATGACTGTATTTTGGCAAATGTCCTGTGCCCTATAATCTCTAATAATTGTCACGCTTTTTGCATGACAGCGCAAAAATTATTAGAGATTATAGGGCACATGACATTTGCTAGAATACAGCCACATGTGAGGATATGGATAGCATTGTAGCAGAAGAGCAAGGATTGAGCAGGACCATGATTATGGCCCAGCAATGGCTTCTGATTTTGCAGAAGCACTTAAGGATTAGGATAAAGGCCAACCAGATTAAGGATAAAATAAATATGGTTTCAAAGATTCAAGATCCATTTTATTGTAAATGATTAATTCTTCTTATACCTACTACCAGGGTAATCCCTGGGCTGCTAGCAATATCTTCTAGGACATTCTAATACGTCCCTAATTTGGGTAATTATTAATCTAGGTTTGGCGCTTCTTGCATATCAACCAATAGAATATCTTCATCTTCACCCAGCACAGATGATCCTTGCTGGCGTGGAATAATTTAGTTACTTCAGGATCACTTCCTGCTTTTTTAGCATACTGCAGCTTAATGCTTATTAATGTGACAATTAAGGGAATTCAAGATTATGGGGAATTAAACCCCGCGCTTTGGTGCTCAATGTAAAGGTAAGGCGGCGCAATGGCGCCTGTAATATTTGCCAGGTGCCGCTTGCAATAATTTTTAGTTGCGCAGCAGCGCTTGACATAAAAGTAGTTTGGCGCCTTGGCGCTTAATCCAATTGCTAGGCAGTGCTGCAGCGCTTTATGTATTTATTAAGTGCTGCAGCGGCAAATCATGTGTCATTAATTGCCGCGGCAGCGCTTGTCATTGGCTAGTATTAGGCTTAGGTTAGCAGACTACTGCTAATCCAATTTACATGTATCTTATACTACCAATTTATGTTATTTGGTAGCTGCAACTCATATCCGCAAGCTCCGTCATAATTAGTGTCATTGTATTTTGTACTACTAATTTATGGATTTGGTTGTAGCAATCCCAATCTGTGAGCTCTGTCATAATTGGCATCATTGCTTGGTCAAAATTCCCAACAGGGTACTTGTTCTTAACTGTCATCTCATTTAGGGTGTGGTAGTCTGTGACCAGGCAAAGGGACCCATCCTTCTAGGCTACAAAGAAGACCCCTGCCCCATATGGAGAGAGCAAGGGGCAAATGAAGCCCTTATCAGGCGCGTCCACAAGGTGCTGGCGGAGGGTTTCATCTTCTTTTGGTGTGAGGCGGTATAATGGTTGTGCCTTGGGTAAGAACCCTTAAAGTTGTACAGCGTGCTGGATCTCCCAGGTAGGAGGTAGTTGTTCAAGTGTCTCACTGAATACATCCTTGTACTCCTTGAGGAGTGCCACAAGTACTTGTGATGGTGATGATGACAAGGGAGGGACCACTGGTGTTTCAGCACAGATAACTTTGACTGAACATTGGTTGAAGTCTAGTTTTCCCCCTTGAAATTGTATGAGCCCGTTTCCGTTATTCTGACAAACACGGTATTGTGGAGTAACTTGCTCATTTCCACAGAGTAAATTTGATACCCTACCCCATTTTGGTTGAGGGTGATGACAGAGGTATCCCAGTCAATGTAGGGGCAGCTGTGTTGTAGCCAGTTGAGACCAGCAATCACATTGTGGCTGAGCCTGACCATGATTGGTCCAGAGAGCTTAACCTGGACGTTCCCCATTCTTGCAGAGAAGGGTACCTTCTTGTGGGCAATGGCCACTCTGCAGGAGTCAGCTACTTGTATGGCCTTGAATCTGCTGGGTACTCAGTCTAATTGTTGAGAGTCAGCAAACACCTGGTCCACCATAGTGTGGTTGGCCCTGGTATCTACCAGTAATTTGTGGGTGTTCCCACGGAAACAAAAGGGGTAGGACAAGTGTGTTACTTTATTTGAGGAGTAGCTTGCTTGTAATACAGGGTTGTCACTTTAGACTTGGAAGACTTCAGGATTTCAACTTTGTGAACATTGTAGTCACAGGGATTCTTGGCAAGGAGGGATTGAGAGGATGGGTCAGGTGGGGCCGTAAGGCCTCTTGTCATTACAACCCCCAGGCTTTCCCCGGGTCCTTGATCTGTGCTAGCTGGAGCTCCCCCTTGGGGGTGTTTGGTCCCATTTTCCTGTTGACATGGTTGGCGACAGCCTACTTGACTATGGCCATTGCCTGATGTGTATGTGGTTGGAGTGGAGCGTCACTGGTACAGCAGAAGCCCATTGAGGCCTGGTTGTTAGCCTCCACAATGGTTTTATAGCAGTCATCAATGGAGGTAAAGCAACCTACAGGGACCCACTTGCAGATATGGGGTTTTAATCCATTAACAACGAGAGTGAGTAACATTGCAATTCCATTGGTCACAGCTTCTGGGGCGGCAGCAAGGGCTTTTGCCAGGCAGCAAGGTACTCAGGGACGGAACCAGTTTGCTTGATTGCTAGAAGAGGAGTTCCCACAACAATGGGAGAGAAGGTTTCACTGTAACAGGAATTGGCGGTGTCTCAAAATTCTGCCCAGGTAACGTCAAGTTCCTGGCTGGCCCAGTTGGTGAACCACACAGCGGCAGGCCCCGTGAGGCACCCAGACGCGGTGGCAACCCACATGGGCTCAGGAACCTGGCAGATGCAAAGGCGGGTTTCAGTGGACTGGAGCCAACTGACAATGTTGGCCCCCTTGACGCCATCAGCAAAGGATTCTAACTGAAGGTTGAGCATGCGTTGGGACAGGTCTGACTAGGGCAGGGTGACGCTGGCGTCATGCTACCCAAGGCGGAGCCAATTGTACATGCTGGTGAGAACTAACTGGTCTTGATAGATGACATACCCTTTGGGGATGTTCCCTTGGGGATTGGCAGGAAGGTCTCTTGTTGGGGAGTAGCCATACAGCCCGTACTCTGTCCTTTCTTGGGGGGATTTTGTTTTAGGTAGGCCAATAACCTACCGCTGCTACCACTGTTGCAACTGAACCAATGAGAGTTCATTATTTGGAATTGGGGAAGACAACAGTCCAATAGAAAGGTCAGAATAATAAGAATAAGGTATCGTTTATTGTAGAATATTTGGATTAATATACTATATGGGGAATGTCACAAGGGGGTGGCATAGTGGGAAGTTCCATGTAAGGTTTGGAGCCAAGGAATAACTTGTGCGGGGATCAGCAGGTCAAATTGGCAACACTCCTAATTAGGATGAAGTACCCGCCATTTGATGTTGCCATCATATTAAACCATAACATTAGATATGTCAAGGGGAGGCTCATTGAGCGCCCCCTGTGTATTGTAAGATATGTTAGCAGGCAAGGCTGGAAACTTGGTTGCAACACACAGCTTCAGGGGCGGCAGCAGAGCTTGTTGCCAGGCAGCAAGGTATTTTGGAATGGACCCAGTCTGTTTAATTGCTAGGAGTGGAGTACCCACCACAATAGGTGAGAAGGGTTTGCTGTAGCAGGACTTGGCTGCACCCTTAATGCCAGTGTCAGGGACCCACTTGACAGGGAACAAGTTCCCTAGTTGGTGAGCCAAGGCCCCTAAGTTAAGCCCTGATATTACTGAGCCAATGGGTACCATGATCATGGCAAGATGTCCTAGGTGACCCAAGTAGGCAAATCTTCCAAGCATAGAGCTGAATCAACCAAGCATGTAATATCCCACCACGTACGTTAAAAGGTAGAAGGAGGCATAAGGCCTAACCAGAGAAGGTTTGGCAGGAGGCAGAGTAAACAAGCAACCATAATGAAATTTGCGTCCCCAGTGGCCAGAGGGGTACTTAAACCATCCATGGGCTAGGGATTCCTTTTGATGAGCGTTGTCAGGAGAGGAGTTGTACCAGTCAGTGGTGGTTCTGGGTTTTCCAAAGTTATCACCACAGACAAGAAAGAAGCTAGAAACCAGAACAGAAACATAATTCCTTTCATGGGTTCAAGAATAAGGTATCAGAAGGTAAGTGATTGGCATATATGGGATAAAGTATTTACTGTTGGAACAATTGATAATGATAATGATCTCTCACTTAAATACCCCAGAATAGAGGGTGAAACATTTAAAAGAATAATGAGGTGAGAGAGGATTTACTTTGTGGCTGCATAAATTTTATGGCTGAACTTACCAATTTACCATGTGCTGGTGGACCTGGATCTTAATAAAATGTATAAGTTTATCATACAAAGAGAGACACAAAAAACAAGCCACAAGTATAGGAACAATTAAGCGGTTCATCTTCTTGATCTCAGCGTAAATCAAGTGCAGAGCTTGGTCAGGATATAGAAACAGTGGTTTCCAGAGCGGCAAGTGAGAAACAAGCAGCCAATCATTGTGTGCACAGTAAGTGATGTTTTCACTTAAGCTACTAACCTTTTTGAATTTAAATTGAAGTGCAAAAGCAAAAATTGATTCAATCAAACGGTTATAAATAGGTAAAGTAAGTTGAATAGTTGATTCTATACTAACAATAGGTGCTCTTTGAAGGTTCCAGGTTCAAGACTTGTTTAAATCAAGGATAGGAAAAAAACTGGTGTCCAGTATTTGGTGGCTATGTGCTGTGTGTTTGTCTTGATATCCATATCAAAAAAAATTAAAGGAGTCAGGTAAGGAATCCCTGACAGCCGGCCAGGTGACCTCAATTTCTTGACTTGTCCAGTTGTTAAACCACACAGCAGCAGGCCCCGTGAGGTGCCCAGATGCAGTAGCAACTCACATGGGCTCAGTACTTGACAGATACACAGGCAAGTTTTGGTGGAGTTAAGCCAACTGACAATGTTGGATCCTTTGACCCCACCCGCAAAGGATTCCAGCTGGAGGTTGAGCATGTGCTGTGAAAGGTCCAACTGAGGCAGGGTGACGCTGGCATCACGCTGTCCAAGGCAGAGCCAATTGTATACACTGGTGAGAACTAGCTGATCTTGGTAGATGACATAACCTTTGGGAATGTCCCCCTTGGGGATTGGCAGGAAGGTCTCTTGGTAGGGAATAGCCATACGGCCTGTACTCTGTCCTTTCTTAGGGGAAAGCTTTTTCTTTGGGTAGGTTGTGAACCTACCGCTGCTACCACTGTTGCAACTGAACCAATGAGGATTTATTATTTGAATTGGGGAATACAACAGTCCAATAAAAAGGACAGGAATAAGAAAAATAAGGTATTGTTTATTGTATAATATTTTGATTAACATACTATATGGGGAAAGCCACACAGCCACATGGGGTGGAATGGTATCATATTCCATGAAATTGGAGCTAAGGAATACTTGTGCAGGGATCAGTAGGTTGAATTGGTAGCGCTCTTAATTAGGAGAAAGTGCCCGCAATTTGATATTATCATCAGATTGGTGCATGTTGTTAGATACATCAAAGGTGTCACAAGTGACAAACTCTTATCAACTATGTTTATCAAAAAGCCTCAACTACAAACCTCAAACCCTGGCAGCTCGCAGGCCGCCAGCCCGCAGGGCCAGCCGCCTGGCTGCCCGCAGTTTTTTGGGCTCAAACCAGAACTAGATTTGACTTCAGAAAATCCTTTGAAGCTTGATGAACTAAATGTACCTACGCCAATACTCTCCACACTAAAGGTTCCTGATAAAACAGCCAATCAACAGGCGGGTCTAACCACAGATTCCAAAATAACTTGGGCCCACACGGAAGGGGAAACAGAGAATTTCCCCATAGAATGCAGGCCACCCAGAGGCAAACAATCCCACAACCTGACTAGGGAATTTGAGAATTCCCAGTTCAAACCAGCCAATGAAATGACCCCTGCAATTGATGCCATCACAGACTGGGAAGACCTGGTAATTAGGAAAACCTGGGTCAATGGAATTTGTGAAAGTTTTACCATGACAGATGGGCATACTTATACCCTGGGCCGCCAGGAAGATGCCCATTGCCATCCTTGCAATAAAGTGACATGAACCTTTGGTTCAACCAGATCATATCATACTTGTTATTAGTTTTACTTCATTTACAGTCTACTCCTTGCAACTCTGCACCCCGTGCTCACCTACCCCAAGAAACCGCGGACCAGCCACCCAAACTTTACCGTCCACCAGGAGCTCCCTTTGGCCCAGTACATTTTACTGAGTACCCAGCCAGCCTGGCGTATTTAGAGTTTACTCTGGAGGAGATCCTCATCCACAACCCTGAAGCTAGAACTAGAGAGACTGAAACTATTTACAGAGAAGGCACCAAAATCACTATACCTCCTCTGCTATTCCAAGACAAGTATAATTTCCTGCCCGCATATTTGGTTCCAATGACACCACCCCTCACCCCGCGGCCTAAATGCCCACAAGAATCTGTTGCCACTAATGAATCCACTTCCACTCAGATATTTGGGGTGATGTATATCACCCTCACCGGATTGATTGATTCTATGGTGCCTGTAAGAGGACCTTGGGCAGTCCTTGGAAAATTGCTATCTTATATTGTAAAGTTAGCCCCAATCTTGTGGTGGGCTCTCCCTGCTGGGCCCGCGGGCCGTCTGCCCGCAAGTTCTCAGGAACCCCCCACAGGTTGAATTCCTGACATTATGGCAATCTACCTCAAACACGGTAACCTTGGCCCCAGGATGTTGTTAACTCTTGGGGCATCTTGTATGCTATTTTTATTGATTTCAGCTTACTATGCGTACAAGTTAGCTACCAACCTGATCACCTCAGTGACCCAACACCAAACCAGCCCAGAACAGAAAGACACACCGCTTGGCAAGGAGAAGACCAAGACCCCAAACTTGCAGGTGCAGAACATCATAGTAAACCAGACCACAACCCAGGTGTAGTTGCCCTAGATGGGGAAGCTCACCCTAGAAGAAGCCAGAAGAGCAATGCCAGTCCTCCGCCTCCATTTTCAAGCCAACACAAACTCATACTCCAATGACACCAAGAAAGTCCTTGGAGTAGCCTCCATGCTCTCCGGCAATGCCCTGGACTGGTTTGGGAAAGCAACCGCCAAGGACGTCAAGTTCTGCCTAGACTACTCCCAATTTGAGAGCAAACTGATGGCCATAGGCGACTACCAAGACACCTGCCACCACACCCTGATCAGCTTACTGAATATCCAATAAGGACCATGCTTACTGCAAGCTTACACTGACAAGTTTCTGAAATTGAAAGCCAGAACCCAACTTGAGGACGAGCTATTGGCCATCCTGTACTGCTGAGGAGCCTGCCCTGCCCTGAAGGAGCTCCTCAAGCACCACCACCCTACACTTGGCCTGGATGAATTACTCCTCTTGTGCAGAGGGTTGAGCCTCAACCAAGAAGTCACTCCCTTTTCTGCTGAGCGCGTGAACCGAGCCCCAACACCCGGCAGACCAGGAATGTCCCCTGATGAACTACAGCGCTACTAATGTGAAGGCTTGTGCTTTTATTGCCACAAGCCCAAACACCTCACCAAGGCTTGCCCTAAGAAGAGTAACCCCTCAGTTTCCTTGGCACAAATAAAAACCTCTACTCAATTGTACAAATTTATCCAATTCAAAGTAAAGACATCCACTACATCCCAGACTGTTGGAGCTTTCATTGATACCAGAGCAGAGGAGAGTTTTATCAATGCCACCCTTGCCAAGGACCTTGGACTGGAGGCCATCAGCAAAATCTTCAAGGTAATCATGGGAAACAGCTCCCACAACTTGGGTTTCAGGTGCGCCAATGAATTGCTCCTGAAAATTGGGCAGAATTGGTACCCAGCATTTCCCATCATCCTGAAAGGGCTTCCTCACCCCCTGATCTTAGGGGACTCCTGGTCCCAGAGACACGTTGCTATTCTGAACTTCTGTAATCAAACAGTTGCCTTGAAGGTAGACAATTTGTTTGATGTGGTGCCATTCCAGTTGTGCCCAACCAGTAAGGAACCCAACACACTCCTGTCCCTGAGAATAGAACCCAGGGTGGGTAGTCTTCCTGCCCCCTTGGAGAAGTAGAGCCACGTCTTCAGTGAGGAAGCAGCCACCCAGCTTCCCAGTCACTCAATCTACAACCACGTCATTGACCTGTTATCTGGAATCCAACCACACCACGGCCCCATATACAGCTGCAATCACCGCAAACAAGCAGCACTGAAGACATACTTGGAGGACAGGACAAAAAAGGGTCCATCTGGGTGTCAAAAAGCCCTTTCTTTTTGCCCATGCTGTTTGTAGGGAAGAAAGATGGTGGGATGCGTCCCTGTGTAAACTACCAGAAACTGAACAATATCACTGTAAATAACCACTACCCCATCCCCAACGCTGACAACCTATGTGATGTATTGACAGGAGCCCAGGTATACTCAAAAATTGACCTGAGAGACGCCTTCAACCAGATCAGAATCAAAGAAAGGAACAAATACAAGACAGCCTTCAAAACTAGATATGGGTTGTACAAGTACTTGGTCATGCCATTTGGGTTGTTTAATGCCCCCAGCACTTTCCAAAGGATGATCAACTCCGTCCTTGGCAAGTACCTTGACCAGTTCTGTGTGGCATATTTGGATGGCATCCTCATATACAGAAAAACACATGAGGAACACCTCCAACACCTTGACCAAATGCTGGAGAAACTCTTGCAAGCCAACCTACACACCAAGCTGAAGAAATGTGAATTCTTTCAATCTGAAGTTGAATTTCTGGGATATGTGGTGAAGACTGGTGGATTTGCAATGGCACAGGACAAAGTAGAAGCTGTAACAGCCTGACCAGTACCCAAATGCAGAAAAGACGTGAGAAGCTTTTTGGGCCTGGCAAATTATTGCAGGAATTTCATCCAAATTTTTTTCTCACATCACCCTGCCCCTGACCCACCTGTGCTCTGACAAGGTTGCCTTTGTCTGGACCCCGGAATGCACCACTGCCTTTGTGACCCTGAAGCTTGCCTTCATCTCTGTCCCGGTCCTTGCCATGCCTGACCCTGCTAAACCTTTTGTGCTGAAGACAGATGCGTCTAAATTTGTGGTGGTTGGGGTCCTTCTTCAGGAAGGATGGGATGGTATGCTACATCCTGTAGCATATTACTCCAAGAAGATGCTACCATCTGAAGGGAACTACCCAATATACAATAAGGAGATGTTAGCCATAATAAAGACATTGAAGCACTGGCGCAGGTATTTATGCGGTGCTGAACATCTGGTAAAGGTTCTGACAGACCACAAGAACTTAGTCTACTTCTTCAAACCACGCCAGCTGAACCAACGTCAAGCAAGATGGGCCTTGGAACTAGCCAACTATACCTTGACCATAGACTACAAGCCATGAAAGGTTAAAGTAGTACCAGACGCCTTGAGCAGGAGAGACAACCTGACCCCCTCCTCTACAAAAACAAGGAAAGCAACACCCACACACTATTAGACCCTGCCAGCCTAGGGATACATCTTAAGTACTTAAAGATTGCCACCAGCAAACCCAATGTGATAAAAGCCCAGAAACAGGACGCCTACTCAGTTGAGTTAGTTGAAGCCCTGACAAAGGACCCAGAATGCCATCACTCAAAGAAAGGGTCTCCCTGAAAGGTATTACCCTGCTGCTCCATAAAAGAATCTATGTACCCAAAAGCTTAACCCAAACAAATGTATTGATTGACCACCACAATTCAGAGATGGCCGGCCACCCAGGTAGACACAAATCCCTCTCAAGTATCAAACAGAACTACACATGGCTGGGCATGGACTAAGAAGTAGCTGCCTACATCAACAGCTGTTAAACCTGCGGAAGAACCAAGATGTGTTGCTCTAAGCCAAAAGGGTTACTGAAGCCTCTGGACATCCCTGCTGGCCCCTGGAAGTCAGTGTCAATGGACTACATAGTAGAGCTCCCCCTTCAAAATCCTTTGACGCAATCCAGGTCATGGTCAACTGTTTCACTAAAATGACCTACTTTGTTCCGACCACTACCCACTGCAAAGCAACTGAGACTGCCAGACACTTCTACAACCTCATCTTGACACAACACGGCGCCCCAGAAGAAATCATCCCTGATAGAGGACCCCAGTTTACCTCCCACTACTGGACCCAAGTGATGAAGGACCTTGGAATAAAACATTGTGTGTCAACCTCCTACCACCTGCAGACGGATGGACAAACTGAACGGGTCAACCAAATCCTGGAACATTACCTCCAATGCTATGCCAACACCAACCAGGACAATTGGGCCAAGATGCTTCCCATGGCCCAGTTTGCATACAACAGTAAAGACCACGCCTCCACTGGTATGTCTCTGTTCAAGGCCAATTATGGGTTCAATTCATCATGGGACCCTAGCATTGGCAGTAAGGAACAGAACACAGCAGGACAAACTTGGATTGAAAAAATACATACCACCCAGGAAACCTGTCTAAGGAACTTGACCCGCGCCGTTAAGACCTACAAAGTGTTTGCCAACAAGAAAAGAGTCCCTGGGAAATCTCTGTAAATAGGCAATGAAGTTTACCTCAACTCACGGAATGCTCCCCTACACGTACCCAGTAGAAAGCTAGCCCACCGCCGCTGTGGCCCTTACAAGATTATAAAGTAAATAGGAGAAGTGGCGTACAAACTAGAGCTGCCGCCTACTTGGAAAATCCACAATGTCTTCCACCAATCACTGCTATTCAAGAAAGAAGGAGCCTCCCTCCCCCACCAGAAGATAAAGACCAACTCTCCACCCATCTAAGAGGGGTGCTCAACCAAATACAAAGTATAGTACATCCATGGACACCGCCTCCACTACAAGACCCCACAGTACTACGTCAAATGGTTAGGTTCCCCCCCCCCCCAAAGAAAGCACCTGGGAACTGGTCTCCAACCTACCTAACACACACAAAGCCATACAACAATACCTGGAAAAGGGGAACCAAAAGGAGGAGGGCACTGGGAGAGAAGGGGATGATGTCACAAGTGACAAACTCTTATCAACTATGCTTATCAAAAAGCCCTAACTACAAAACTCAAACCCCGGCAGCTCGCAAGCTGCCAGCCTGCAGGGCCAGCCGCCTGGCTGCCTGCAGTTTTTTGGGCTCAAATCAGAACTAGATTTGACTTCAGAAAATCCTTTGAAGCTTGATGAACTAAATGTACCTACGCCAATACTCTCCACACTAAGGGTTCCTGATAAAACAGCCAATCAACAGGCGGGTTCAACCACAGATTCCAAAATAACTTGGGCCCACATGGAAGGGGAAACAGAGAATTTTCCCATAGAATGCGGGCCACCAAGAGGCAACCAATCCCACAACCTGACTAGGGAATTTGAGCATTATCAGTTCAAACCAGCCAATGAAATAACCCCTGCAATTGATGCCATCAAATTTGGAAGACCTGGTAATTGGGAAAACCCAGGCCGACGGAAATTGTGAAAGTTTTACCATGACAGATGGGCATACTTAAACCCTGGGCCGCCAGGAAGATGCCCATTGCCATCCTTGCAATAAAGTGACATGAACCTTTGGTTCAACCAGATCATATCATACTTGTTATTAGTTTTACTTCATTTACAGTCTACTCCTTGCAACTCTGCACCCCGTGCTCACCCACCCCAAGAAACCGCGGACCAGCCACCCAAACTTTACCGTCCACCAGGAGCTCCCTTTGGCCCAGTACATTTTACTGAGTACCCAGCCAACCGGCGTATTTGAAGTTTACTCTGGAGGAGATCCTCATCCACAACCCTGAAGCTAGAACTAGAGAGACTGAAACCATTTACAGAGAAGGCACCAAAATCACTATACCTCCTCTGCTATTCCAAGACAAGTATAATTTCCTGCCCGCATATTTGGTTCCAATGACATCACCCCTCACCCTGCAGCCTAATTGCCCGCAAGGATCTGTTGCCACTAATGAATCCACTTCCACTCAGATATTTGGGGTGATGTATATCACCCTCACCGGATTGATTGATTCTATGGTGCCTGTAAGCGGACCTTGGGCAGTCCTTGGAAAATTGTTATCTTATATTTTAAAGTTAGCCCCAATATTGTGGTGGGCTCTCCCTGCTGGGCCTGCGGGCTGTTTGCCCACGAGTTCTCAGGAACCCCCCACTGGTTTGATCCCTGACAAAGGGGTGAATTATTGAGAGCCCCTTGTGTATTGTAAGATACATTGGCAGGCAAGTCTGGAAACTTGGTTGCAACACAGTCTTCTCAGACCATACAGTCAATCCCAGTTCCAACTCCTTGAGTTCAGACTTACTACCATGCCTCCAACCCTGGTCCTCAGCTTTTGATACCACTAGGGGCAAAGTTCTCCTCAATCATACCCAGTCTGATTTTGGCTTCAAGGCACTCTTGACCTTATCCAGATTTTACCCCCTATTCACCCATTGACTTTAAAGGAGTACACATGCTTGGAAGATTGGACTTGAGACATGCTTGCAAAAAGGTACATCTTCAAGAAGGCATTGTCAATTTGTTATCATTTGTTGTTTGTCCATAAATTAGACAGGTTGCTGAGACCTTGTGTGAACTTTGGGAACTTGAACAATATTACCATCCTGGACCCTTATCTTTTACCTCTTAAAGCGCAAATCTCTTGTTGTGTCAAGAAGGCAAAGGTGTTCTCAAAACGGGATCTGTGTAATGCTTTCAACCAAATTAGAATGTCAGAGGAGATGGAGTGGTTGACAGCGTTCAGAACTAAGAAAGGTATCTTCCAGTTCCAACTTATGCCCTTTAGGTTGAAAAATGCTCCTGCTTGCTTCCAGCAGTTGATTGATTCAGTCTTGGGTCTCCTGGGGTGTGTGCTATTGCTTATATGAACAACATATTGGTGTTTTCTCCGGATGAGGAGTCTCATAAAGCTCATCTCTCAGCAGTTGTGAAACACATTTTACAGGCTAACCTGATCATCAAGCGGAGTAAGTGTGAATTCTTTAAACATAAAATTACTTTTCTGGGTAATATTATCTTTGAAGATGGTTACACTATTGCCCCTAATAAGAAAGCAGCAGTTTTTGATTATTCTACTCCAGTGATGGTATCCCAGCTTTGTAGTTTTCTTGGGACCTATACTTTCCTGAAAAAGTTTACACCTCATTTATCTGAGGTATTGGCTCCTTTATATTTGGCTAGCAGGAAAACAACTGTGGCTTGGACGCCTGAGTGTGAAGAAGCATTCTTAGCATTTAAGGCTCTTCTGTTATCCTCCCCAGTGCTGCAACATGTGGATCCAGAGCTATCATTTGTGGTATCTACAGACGCTTTCAAATATGCTATATCTGGGGTATTGTTACAAACAGCCAGTGACAGTGTGGAAAGACTGGTGGGATACTTATCTCAGAAAATGGAGGCTTGTGAACGCAATTACATGATCTACAATAAGGAATTGCTGGCAGTTATTGAGTTGTTAAAGCATTAGCATCACCATCTCATGTCAGCACACTATCCCTTCATTGTAAGAACAAATCATAAGGCACTCCTGTACTACCGTCAACCCAGGGTTTTTTCAAGTTGTCAATCCAGATGGCATGGGGACCTGACCAGATACAAGTTTTGGTATGAGTTTATCAAGGGTATCAACAACCACTTGGCTGATGCATTGAGCAGAAGTTTTTCCCATCTCCCTGATGCCAGTATGAACACCAAGTTTAACACACATATGTTGATCCCAGATGAGGCTGTCAGGGATTCCTTCCATGACTCCATTAATCTTATAGATAATATGGTTAAAGAGTCAAATACACAGCAACACAGTATCCAAGTACTTGACACCAGTTTGTTTCCTAGCCTTAATTCCAACAGGAATCAAACCCAGAACCTTAAGAAAGAACCAATTGCTAGTTTAGAATCAACTATGCAACTTACTTTACCTATTTATAACCATCTGATTGAACTGTTTTTTGCTTTTACACTTCAATTCAAGTTCAAAAAGGCTAATAACTTAATTGATAACGTCACTTACCGCTCTTCTTTTGGTTGGTTGCTTTTGGCTTGCTTACTGCTCCAGAAATCACTGTCTCTATACTGGGAGCAGGCTCTGTACTTAATTTCATATGAGAGGATTCAAATTAACCACTTAATTACCCTGGATCTGGTGGCATGTTCTTGTTTCCTCTCAACTCTATACTTGATTATAGATAATATTAAGATAGCACTGGACTCACATATTATACAGATAATCACATCAGCCATAGTTTCATCTACATCAAATGGTAAATCTCCTCCTATCCTAAGATCCTCCTAAATGTTTCACTCTCTATTCTGGGTTATTTAAGTGAGCAATCTTTATCATTATCACTTGTTCCAATAATAAAGACTTTTATCCCATATCTGCCAATCACTTACCTTCTGATACCTTATTTTTGAACCCATGAAAGGAATTATGTTTCTGTTCTGGTTTCTAGCTTCTTTCTTGTCTGTGGTGTTAGCTTTGGAGAACCCAACACCCACTAATGACTGGTACAACTCCTCTCCCAACTATGCTAATCAAAGGAATCCCTAGCCCATGGATGGTTTAAGTACCCCTCTGGCCACTGGGGATGCAAATTTCATTATGGTTGCTTGTTTACTCCGCCTCCTGCCAAACCTTTGTTGGTTAGATCCTACGCCTCCTTCTACCTGTTAACATACATGGTGGGCTATTATATGCTTGGTTGCTTCAGCTCTATGCTTGGAAAATTTGCCTACCTGGGTCACTTAGGCCATCTTGCCATGATCACGGTACCCATTGGATCATTAATAGCAGGGCTTAACTTAAGGGCCTTGGCCCACTAAATAAGGAATTTGTTCCCTGTCAAGTGGGTCTCTGATAGAGGCTGTGGTTCTCTTTGTGTTGACTCCGCCTGCTACACTTGCTACCATGTTCTTGACTGAGGTTGCAGACTTAGACTTGTATTCTAAAGTTAATTCTTACAGCTCCTGTCCAAGAGTTATGATAGACTACTGGAATTAGCATGTGCACATCCAGTAGGTCAGCTGCAGGGTTATCACAAGATAGGTCCAAACTTATATCATCAAGGTTGATTGTGGGTTCCAGAGGCCTAATTTGTGATGAGATCATGGAAGCATACCATATGTGTCATACAGCAGGTCACCCGGGAAAGAATAAAATGGTAGAGTTAATCCGCCAGCAGTTTTCTTGGAAGGGTTTGACGGTGAAGGTAGCAGCCTATGTTTGGGATTGCTTGGTGTGCGTTTGGTACTAGGCAAGCAGAAACTATACTACTGGATATCTGGTTCCACTTCAGCCCACTGCAGGACCATGGATATTGATATTGGTAGATTTTATCAGAGAACTTTCAGATTCTAATAGGCTTAATGCAATCATGGTGGTTGTGTATTGGTTTACAAAAATAGAGCAATTTTTTCCTTGCTTGATCACAACTATATTGGTGTAAACAGCAAGGTTGTTTTTGAACAGGATCTTCTCCCTACATGGTATCCCAATGGAGATAGTGAGTGATTGTGGGCCCCAATTTATTGCTCAGTTCTGGGAAGCCTTTACTGGAATTCTTGGGATCAAGCTGTGCCACTCCACAGCTTTCCACTTCCAATCCAATGGACAAACAGAGAGGTTAAACCAAAGTTTGGAGGGCTACCTACGTTGCTACACTAATACACAACAAAATTACTGGTGCGCAAACTTACTCATAGTAGTGTTTACATATAATGCCCCACACACGTCAACTCAAGTCTTGCCGTTCTATGTCAATATGGGCTACAACCCTTATCCAACATGGGCCCTTGTCTGGTTAGCAATATGGAAGCTGAAACTGATCAAGCATCCACATTGAAGAAGGTTCATCAGGAGCTTCAGGTTACTCTCACTGCCGCTGTGACAAATTACAAGGAATATGCAGATTGCAAGCGCTAGGAAGGAAGAACCTACAGGCCATGTGATCTAGTCATGGTTGATGCTTGTAATATGAATTTGAAGGTCCCATGTTGCAATTTAGGTCCTAAGTGGGTCTTCCCTTCAAAGTGGAATATTAAATTGGTTCCTCCACATATTGGTTAGATTAACCACCATCCTTTAAGATTTTCCACACCTTCCATAAATTTTTACTCACTCCCTTTAAGGGCACTGAGGTGCCCTCTTCTCAACATATTCTTGTGGAAGGTGAGCCTGAGTAAAAGTTAAATTGTATTTTGCCTCCTGGAAGAATTGCCGCCAACTGGAGTATTTGGTGTCTTGGAAAGGTTATCTATATTCTGAAAATTATTGGGTTCCCCACTAGGATTGTTCTAATTCCCTGAAGCTTATTCAGGAGCTCTATATTCTTTACCCAACAGCCATTGGTCATCTTGAGCCTACCCTTGCAGTAATTAATCTTCCCTATTCCCACAAAAACTTCTCCTTGGTCCAGCTTCCTGACAGTGGTATTGTACCCTGGGCTAAAGTGGAGGGTAATGTCACGGTAGATTTGATAATGCCAGGAATTATCTGCCTGAGTAAGAAATCTTGGAAGGTTGGAAAACTGTTAGCAAAATTGGCTGATTTGACAGATCTAAATCAAACATTTTATCAAAAATGGGTTTCAGCTGCTCTAGTTCAACAGTTGCATTTGACTTCCCCTTGTAAGCTGATATTGATAAACTGATGTTGATAAATTGACGTGATTTGAGGGTCACTCAATATGATCTTATTTATTAGCATGGTCATCAGAAATTGGTCACACAAGGGTTCTTTGTAACCTGGACCAGATACTTACTTGACAATGTGGAAGAAATAGGAGGCCAGGATCCAGGTGGTATTGCTTAGTCAATTTTTGATATATATTGAATAATTTTCACTGTTTCAACTCTAATAGTTGAGTCCTCTCAAAATTTTACTCAATAAAAATCATCTATCCCTTGTTCTAATTCACTTTTCAAAATGCATCATGTGGTTGGGTTGTTACAATATATTCCATACAATCTGATTATCAACCAAATCATTTCTGGAAGATGGGGCCCTGCAGTTGAAACTTTGTGTTGGTGCCGCCCAATGTTCATTTCACGCCAGTCAATCTTGGAGCTCCCCCCATTCTGGAAACTGAAAATTGTGTTGCTTCCTGATGTCCTGAATTTTATTCTGAAGACACTTTGATGCTTTCCCAGGCAATTTATCTTGGGCTCTTTGGTTAGGATTAATTGTTCTACTTAATCCTAGTATTACAATTGGAAATTTTACAAAAAGATATCTGAAGCCACGTTGATGGTTAATCATTAGATCTATGTGGATTTGGGTGGTAATTCCCCATCACTTATAAATGGCTTCATACTATCCCACAATTTCCATCACAGTTGTTGCCTCTGCCCAATATCAATCCAATGCCCGTGAATTTAGGAGCTTTCCCTTCTGTATCTGAAGCTGAGACATTTTTAACAACTCAATGTTCTGAATTTTATTCTGAAGACTCCCTGATTCTCTCCCAGGTTATTTATCTTGGGCTCCTTTGGTTAGGATTAATCATTTTGCTTAAGCCTAGTGTATCATTTGGAAATTTCACAAAACGGTATCTGAAGCTTTGTTATGTGGTTATTCATCAACTTTATGTGGATTTGGGTGGTGATTCCTCACCACCTGGAGACTGCTTCTTACTATCCAACAATTTCTGTCACACTGACCTGAGGAATTTGCATTTTGAAGGCTTGGCCTTCAGCTAGTTTTTACAAAGGGTGTCAAGGATAGCAAAAATGTGTTGGAGATGTGTGGTTTGATCTTTAATAAATACAATATTGTTTTCAAGGTACACAACAACACATTTTCCAATCAAATATTAAAATGCTTTATTCCTCAACATGGCAAAGGTGGAGGAAGTGTTGGTCAAACCAAAGTTCATGACTTGGCACTCAAACAACCTGTAGTGTTTACAGAAGGCAGTTTTTGCCTCATCCCCTGGTGCAATGTGGACCTAGCTGTACCCTGCAGTGAGATCAATTTTGCTAAAGACCTTTGCACCTGCAAGTGTATCAAACAGGACATCAATCAGCAACAGGGGGTACTTATTCTTGACCGTCACCTCATTTAGGGCGCGGTAGTCTGCGACCAAGCAAAGGGACCCATCTTTCTTAGCTACAAAGAGGACTGCAGCCCCATATGAAGAGAGGTATGTGTTGCAACCAAGTTTCTAGACTTGTCCTCTAATGTATCTTACAATACACAGGGGGCTCTCAATGAGTTGCCCCTTGACGTATCTAACATTATGGATTTATCTGATGACAGTATCAAATGGCGGGTACTTCATCCTAATTAGGAGCATTGCCAATTTGACCTACTGATCCCCTCACAAGTTATTACTTGGCTTAGAACCCTACATGGAACTCCCCACTATGCCACCCCCTTGTGGCCTTGTGGCTTTCCCCATATAGTATATTAATCACAATATTCTACAATAAATGACACCTTATTCTTATTATTCTGTCCTTTCCTATTGGACTGTTGTCTTCCCCAATTCCAATTACTGAACTCTCATTGGTTCAGTTGCAACATATGGGTGAATGAAGCCCTTATCAAGCGCGCCCACAAGGCACTGGCAGAGGGTCTCATCTTCTTTTGGTGTCAGACAATAGAGGGGACGTGCTTTGGGAAGCAACCCTTGCAATTGTACAGCATGCTTTATTTCTTGGGGAGGAGGCAGTTGGTCCAGTGTCTCACTAAAGACGTCCTTATATTCCTCAAGGAGTGTTGCAAGTGCTGGTGGAGGTGAGGTGGTCAAGGGAGGGCCGTAGATGGTTCAGAGAGGATAATTTGACTGAATATTGATTAAAGTCAAGTTTCCTCCCTTGAAATTGTATGTACCTGTTTCTGTGAGCCTGAAGAATATAGTATCATGGATTAACTTTCTCATTTCTACAGGATAGATTTGGAAAGCCACCCCATTTCTTTTGAAGGTGATTACCAGTGTGTACCAGTCAATGTAGGGACAGTTGTGCCGGAGACAGTCAAAACCAGCAATGATGTTGTGGCTGAGTCCCGCCATAATTGGCCCAGAGCTTAACCTGGATGTTCCCCCATTCTCACTTAGAAGGGTACTGCCTTGTAGATAATTGCCATACTGTGAGAGTTGGCTACTCAAACTGCTTTTAATTGACTAGGTGCTTGGTATAATTGCTGAGAATCTGCAAATTACTTGTCAATTATGGTGTGATCAGACCCAGTGTCTACCAAAATTTTGTGGGTGTTCCCACAGAAACAGAAGGGGTAGGCTAATTGGGTAACTTTATTTGAAGAATGGCTTTCTTGGAGGACAGGGTTGTCACTACAGACCTGGAATACATTGAGGGTCTCAATGTTGTGCACATTGTAATCACAGGGATTTTTTGCAAGGAGAGATTGAGGGTGAGGGTCAAGTGGGGTTGCAGAACCTCTTGTATCTACAACCCCCAGGCTTTTCCTGAGACCTTGATCTGTGCTAACTGGAGTTCCCCCTCAAAGGGGCACTTAGCCCCATGCTCCTGTTGGTGGGACTAGCAGTGACCCACTTGGCTGTGGGCACTGCCAGGTGCGGGATGAGACTGGGGTGGTGTGTTGTTGGATCTGCAGAAGCCCATTGAAGCCTGATTATTGGTCTACACAATTTCCTTGTATAAATTGTCAATGGAGGTATAATAGACCACAGGAACCCACTTGCAGATATGGGGCTTGAGCCCATTGATTATTAGAGTGAGGAGCATGACATTCATGTTAGTGACAGCTTCTGGAGCGGCAACAAGGGCTTGCTGCCATGCCAAAAGATATTCAGGGATGGACCCTATCTGTTTAATGGCCAGGAGAGGAGTTCCTACTATTATGGGTAAAAAAAGTCTTGCTGTAGTGGGATTTTGTGGCTTCCCTGAATGAGGTCCACATGACATCTGGTTCCTGGCCTGCCCAGTTGGTTAACCATACTGCAGCAGGCCCTGTATGGCTTCCAGATGCAGTGGCAACTCATGTGGGCTCTGGTACTTGGAATATGTGTAGGCAAGTTTCAGTAGAATGGAGCCAGCTAACAGTGTCAGCTCCTTCTACACCACCCACAAAGGATTCAATCTGGAGTTTATACATGTGTTGCAAAAGGTCCAATTGGGGTGGGGTGACGCTTGTGTTGCACTGCCCAAGGCAGAGATAATTGTACAACTTGTGAGCACCAGCTGGTCTTGGTAGATAACATATCCTTTGGGGATATCTCCGTTGGGGATTGAAAGGAAAGTTTATTGATGGGAAGTAGCCATACAGCCTTTACTCTGTCCTTTCTTGGGGGTTCCCTTTTAGGTAGGTTGTCAACTTACCGCTGCCATCACTATTGCAACTGAACCAATTGGAGTTCAGTACTTGATTGGGTAAGAAAATAGTCCAGTATAAAAGACAATAATGAATAGAATAAGTTATAATTTATTGTAGAATATTGTGATTGATATACTATATAGGGATAGCCACAAGGCCACGAGGGGTGGAATAGTGGCATGTTACATGTAAGGTTTGAAGCCAAGAATAACTGTTGCAGGAATCACCAGGTCAATTTAACAATGCTCCTAATTAGGAGAAAGTACCCACAGTTGGGCCTTGCTGCCAGATTGGTGCATGTTGTTAGATACGTCAAGGGGTGACTCATTGAGCGCCCCCTGTGTATTGTAAGATACATTGGCAGGCAAGAAGGGAAACTTGGTTGAAACACCCTGTGGGGTTCCTGGTCAACATTCCCCATAGTGTTTCCTGGGTTGTAGCCAGGGACTGGCTTGGAGGAGTCGTCATTCTCCAACAGGGGTAAAGGGTTGGTGAGAAGCTTATACTTGGCTTACATAAGGGCAAACTCCTCCAGTACCTTCCCAATCACCAAGCAAGCGTCTCCACTGTATACCTGGACTTCAGCAGGCTCCAGCTCTTCTGTAGGCCAATACCAATCCTGTAATAGCCTCGCAAACTCTTCTCTAATGAACTCTCTTCCTCTATTTGACATCTCCAAATGCCTTGTCACCTTCTCCCACTCCTCCTGGTCAGATTTACTAGAGGCAAACTTCCTGCACCTTAGGTAATAGGATTCCTCATCTCCTGGGCTAGGATAAAAAATATGGGGCAATTGACTCATGAGACTTATATACTCTTTTCACACAGGAAATTTGGATAGGGGTCGCAATAGGCACTTTATTCTCTGTCAGAAGGAAGGTCCCCTTTGAAACCTTCTGAGACATAGCCTTGGGATAGGGAATAAGAAAGGGTTTGTGCCAATACTTGGAGTCCTTTAACAATATCTTTGACTCCTTTTACTTGGTCTTTGACTCCTGCTCCTTGGTCTTGGGCTCCTTTGCTTTGGTCTTGGGCTCCTGCACTTTAGTTGTGGGTTCCGTTGTCTTAATCTTAATCTTCTGCAGTCTGACCCGGCTCTGGCTTCCTATCCTTGGTCTTCTGCTCCTTCTGTAGCTTTGGTGGCCTTTGTAATCCACTTGATCCCGTCTTTGAAGAGTCTCAGATAGCTCTCCCTTTTATAGCCCCTTGTTTCAGACCAAAAAACCTCCCTTAGAACTCTGGTTCTTCAAAGCTTAAACTATCCTGTTTTTCTTCTTCTATAATATATTAAACCTTTAAACTTACTTCAGCCAATGAAAGCCCTGAATTTTCTGATTCTGCTCCTCATTTTTAGGCCTTAACTCTTAAGTTAAAGCCCTTAAAAAACTGATTAAGTAGACTCCAGTTTGCAGCCAATCAAACGCCTTGCTTCAATGGTTTCACCAAAACAGTTTCCCGGATGACCTGTCCCTGACCCCAGT
This sequence comes from Entomophthora muscae, assembly GCA_014839935.2. Taxonomy (NCBI): domain Eukaryota; kingdom Fungi; phylum Entomophthoromycota; class Entomophthoromycetes; order Entomophthorales; family Entomophthoraceae; genus Entomophthora; species Entomophthora muscae. The sequence continues at coordinate 126,858 of QTSX02005049.1, forward strand.
TTGAACCTGAAGCTGTCTTGCTCCAGGTAAACAACTGCTCTGCGCTTTGAACGGGTTTGCCGTAATTCCCGTTATGTTTCCCCAGCAAATCTCATGCGCTTCCACATATGTTTTACTTAGGCAATTTTTGACCCTTAAATTTTTCAACGTTTCTCCGCGTTTCTCCGTGTTTCTTTCAAAGTTTTGCATCTTCAAACCTGCCTGTTGCTTGTCCATTTGCTTTTCCTAATTGTTCTTGCAAAATTTGTTCTTTTGCCCTCACAGATTCTCTGTTCTTCTTCCAGCTTCTTTCTGGTCCATTTTCTCTTTGGTCTTTTTCTAAAAATAACATATAGTTCTAACAAACTATAGGTTATTTTCCCTCTCTTTCTTTTTACTTATAGAATTTTTAATCTTTTCTTAATCATAATCAGGCAGTATTTAATTATTCTTTAACTGCTTCTTTATATCCAAATTTCTTCTCAAAAGTCACTAAACCAGCTCTTCCAGCCTCTGCATCCTGTCCAGCTAGGTCATCCTCTCAGCTCTTCAGTTCTTCAGCACCAACTTCTGGTCCTTTGGCCATCCTACACTATGATCTGCTAGTCCTTCATCACGTCTTCTTATCCTTCTGCTTATCCTTAACCAGTTCCTCACCAAATCCTCACTAGGAACCTCCTTTGTTCCTTTAACACACTGAACCATATTGGTAAATTCCATTCAATATGAATTAACAGTTCATCAACTAGCCTTCACTGTGATCAAACAGTCCCTCTTGCTAGTTTTCTCTGCTAATTCCATGAACCACCTCAGTTCTTTATCTCAGCCCCCATTACCAGAACTCGTAGTCCCAGGCATGAGTCTACATTGAACTGGTGTTTGACTGGGCCCTCGCAAGTGGCAATCCACTTAGGCCATTCAATCATAAATCTATGTCTATGTGTTGTCTTTACTCACCCAGGTGATGAAGTCTGGGCTTTCAGTTGCAGAGTAATCAGCTCTACTTCCCAGAGGCCTGATCACACCAAGTTCTGCAGCTTCTTCCCCAAGAAACTGCCTTGGTGACACCTCTGAACATGCCTATACCCTCCAATGCTCACTTTGGGCTTCCCCAAAGCTCCCATAGGGGCATAAACAAGGACACCCTGCCAGTCTGTTAGGCAGGATGCTTGCTCACAGACCTCCCACAAGTACATTAGGATACATTGAGCCCTAAGAGCTCTTCCCCTCCCTGGCAGCCTATGTTACCCGCCAGGGGTCCAAACTTACTTCCCCCAGACAGACAAAGTTCCCTGCTTGCTATTCCAGTCTTCACCCTCCTGCAGCCACAGTTCCTTGATAGGTGAAGCACTATAGCCCAAAGCAGCCAACATCTTCTTCTGGGTGGAGGCAACATCTGCCTCTGGTAGTCCTTTGTTACCTACCAGCCAGGCCTTACTTCCCCTAGTAGACCAAGTTACCTACTAGGCTCCCCCTTACTTACCCCTAGCAGACCTATGTTACCTACTAGTTTACAGTGTTGCTAGCTAACCACACATTGTCACTCTTCAGCATATTGTCTTTATTTGAAGCCAAATAAACCCTTGCCTGCAAAACAGCACACATGTGGATCACTACACACCCCTTCTGCTGACAGTACCTTGCCAAATATCTCCAACCCTTCCCTTGAAGAGGTCATTTCATACTCTCCTATTATTTTGACTGTGGTGATTATATTACCCCAGCCCCAGCTGGCTCCCCCTCTTGGTTGGGACTCCTAATCTTTAACAAGCACAAGAGGCTGCTCTCATAGTATTTTGGAGGTGATCTTCCTTTCACTTGCACTATTCCTGATCCTTGGCCTGACTTCACAGCCCTGAATACTAACTAAAATGAATTAGTTGGTCTTTCACAGCTTCTATAATACCCCTTGAGTGATATGAAGAATCTTCTCCATTGGTTTTTTCTACCTTCCTTGGCGCATCATCAGCTATGTCAGGGATCCAGTCTTGGGCGGCTGGCCTGTTTGTTTTGGGGATCACTTGGGCTGGGTTTTTTGCGGGTAAAGCCCACAACCAGGGAGGAGCTAACTTAAAGAGGTAGAGTAAAGACTTCCTCACCCAGGACCACAGGCCAGCAGCTGGGATTATAGTGGCAATCACCCCTGTGAGGGTGATGTACACAATCCCAAACCGCTTGCCAGTATGATCAGTTGGGAGGTTGGGTGAGGAGGCAGGCATTGGCTTGGGGGTCACAGGTGGTTTCATGTTGTCAAAATAGAAGGCTTGACCCGCCAGCAAGGTTCTGAGTAAGCAGGTTTGTGACCCAAAATGCAATTATCCAGTCAATTGGAGCCAGACTAGGAAGCCAACTCAAATTTCCTAACCCAACAACATGAACAAATGATGATGCCTTTCTAATGGATACCTTGTTTTGGCGCTTGACTCATTACCAGGATCAAGCCACCCCCTTCACCATCCAGCTGTGTGATTAACACAATCATGTTTTTGTTATCCATGCCTCACACTGACTATATAATCATTATCTCTCAATAAAGAACATCATCTAGTTTCTAAACATTTTCCCCTTGTCACTTTGCTAAAACATCACAGTTACACCAATGTGGAGTTTGTAGGTAGGCAGGTAGTTGAATTTGCCACTAAACAACTTGGGTGTTGAGAATATTCAAGGGCCTTGATGGTTGTATCTAACTGCATATTGTATGTGGGCCAAGGGATCAAGTTTGAGGATCTTTTCCGGGTGTATTCCTTATATTCAGGTTTCAAAGGGTACTCTGTGAAGTAGACAGGACCAAAGGGGACACCTGGAGAACATAAATATGCGGGTGGTGTGCCGTGTTCTGAGGCGCGGCACAGACACGCAACGGGAAATCCTAACCTTAGGATTGGATTTGTACTAAGTCTTGGTTAGATGACAGGGAAGGCAAATGTGTTTACCTTGCGGCCCTGGAAGAATAATCTCTACTAGTTGTGGCTAGAGAGAGGCGCGGAAGTACAGAAGACACAAAGACAAAAATGTAAATAGAACTTGATTTTATTGATGAACAAGGAAATGGAATATATAGTGGTTGAGAATACCACAAAACACTACCAGGACAATAGGATCACTCACCACCAGCATTAGTGGGGCAAGTGAGTTGCACAGGGATCAGGAAACTGAACAATCATACTTCCTGATTCAGTCATCAACTCATTTCAAGAGTCAAAAGCAAAAGCAAGAGATTTGTCCTTGAAATGGCCCACCAAAGGCAAAATCAAAATACTGTGAATAGCGGCATTCACAACATTGCCCTCCTCTAGATTGGCCTTAGGGGGGCATTATTTACAAAGGAACTTTGCGTGCACTTGAGCAAAAGGACAGCCACTAGACAGGATCTTTACAGTGTATTCATACCCTTGCTTAAAGGTTACTTCTAGAGGGCTGATCCACAGAGAGTCCAACTTGTGTGCGCAAACACCTACTCTGTGTTGGTAGTAAAGGACATGGTTACCAACATTAAACTCAGGCATGGGGGAGCGTCCAGCATTGTTGGGAGAGAGCTCAAGCATCTTAGTCTTATATGCGGAAGTGTAAGCAATGGCTTGAATATCAATTATTTGGTTGACTAATTCTTTGATGTGATTGTCAGGATTCATGGCCTTATCAGAGGTAAGCAGGGGGGCCCCAAGAGTGATGGGGTAGTAGCTTCTTGCCCATATAGAATAGCAAAGGGGGAATATCCAGTGACACAATGTTTGCTAAGGCGGTATGCAAAGAGGGCGGCAGGTAAGTACAAGTCCCAATTAGCAGCGTCAGAGTAGGTGAGCTTTCTCATGATGGAGACCAGTGTTGAATTTGCACGCTCAACAGCCCCATTGGTAGAAGGGTTGTAGGGGGAAGAGAAGGACTGGTGGGACCCCAAAGCTTTGACAACAGAGGTTACCAGCTTGGCATTGAAGTTAGTCCCATTATCTGAGAGCAACACTTGAGGACAGCCATCACAGTAGAAAAAATCTTGTAGCAGGAAGGCAGCAGTTGTCTTAGCCGTGATGTCTTTTGTAGGGCGAGCCTCTACCCACTTGCTAAAGTGATTGACAGCAACCAGAATCAAGCAACACCCAGAACAAGAGCAAGGAAGAGGACCTACTGCGTCAATGCTAACAGTGTGAAAGGCATGTTGAGGGGGAACTAATCTAAACTTGTGGGCAGCAGCTCAAGGCCTCTGTAGCTGGCAGTTGTGACAACTAGCAATGACGTCTGGTATCAGCAGGCAAAGGTTCTCCCAAAATTAGTTCTTCTGAAGCCATTCAAAGGTCTTGGCAATGCCTCCATGCCCAGTTTCTTTATGGGCTTGTGACACCAACAAGAGGCAAAGACTGGGCCATACATAAGGCAGATACTGGTCTGGTACCTTTTTGAAGAGTTGATTGTCGCGTATAAGGGTATCTTTGGATAGCTTGGACAAGGCCAGTTGTACCTCTTCTGTCTCACTTTCCCAAGTAGAAGGATACCCAATTAGTTCATATAATTGGTTGTTCTCTGCAGGATGCAAAGAAATAATAGGCATTCTGGAGAGCCCATCAGCATTCTGATGTTGAATTCCAGGGCAATGGAGCATTGTGAAGTCATATCCCTGAAGGCGTAGAGCCCATCTAGCTAGGCGTCCTTCAGGTTCCTTGAGCTGCTGTAACCATTTGAGAGAAGCGTGGTCAGTGACAACTGTGAAGTGGGTGCCGTATATGTAATGACAAAACTTCTTGACTGCATGCAACACAGCAAGGCACTCCTTCTCTGTGACACTATAATTTTTCTTGTGCTTGTTTAATACATGGGAAGTGTAAGCCACAGGATGGTCTACACCCTTGTTGTCCAGTTGGGCCAGAATGGCTAAAAATAGCTAAAACACTAGCATTGGTGTACAGGATGAACTCCTTGTCATAGTCAGGATACACTAGGATTGGCGCCTCTTTGAGTTTTTGCTCAAGGGTCTCAAAGGCTTGCTGCTGACTGGCAGTCCACTCAAAGGGGACATTACGTAGAAGCTGGACTAATGGTCCACTAGTATTGGCAAAGTCAGGGATTAACTGCCTTTAATAGCCCATCATCCCCAGGAAGACTTGTACTTCTTGTAAGTTGGTGGGCAGAAGCATTTTTTCAATGGCTTCAACCTTCTTAGTCATTGGGCAAATCCCAGTCTGGGTTACTTCATGGCCCAAGAACTCAAGACGTTCTTTGAAGAAGGTGCACTTGGAAGGCTTCAGTTTGAGGCCAGCTTCTTGAATCTTCACAAAAACCTCTTTGAGATGAGCCAGGTGATTGGTGAAGGTAGCACTGAAGACCGTTATATCATCCAAGTACACTAGAATGCACGACAACTTCAAATCACAAAGAATGGAGTCCATGGCCCTTTGGAAGGTGGCTGGGGCGTTGCAAAGTCCCTGTGGCATGTGAGTAGGCTCAAAAAGCCCTTCATAAGTAATGAGCGCAGCTTTCTGATAATCCTTGGGGGATAGGTCAACTTGCCAGTATCCAGACGCCAGATCCATGGCAGAGAAGAACTTAGAACCTCCAAGACGTCAGAGAGCATCATCAATACGCAACAAGGGGTATGAGTCCTTCTTGGTCAAAGAGTTCAGCTGGCGGTAGTCCATCACAATACAATGACCTCTGTCCTTCTTCTTTAAGATGAGTAGTGGGGAAGCCCAAGGACTTTGGGAAGGCACCAGCAGTCCAGCATCTAGCAGTTGTTTGAGCTCCTTAGATACTTGGGCGTCTTCCACACAGCTGCAGCAACATGGTTTAGCACGGAAGGGGGGGTGTTGCCAGTGTCTATCTGATGGATAATACCTTTGGCTAACCCATAGTTGGTACTGTCCTTGGCAAAGATGTCAGAAAATTGGTCTAGTAAATCTAACACCTCTTTCTGTTGAACCAGGGACAGTTGTGGAAAGTCTTGTGCAGTGAAAAGAGATAGGACTTGCAACTCATCCTCTGGTAGGTTAAAGTCTTGAAACATGCCAAAAGGATGAAGAGAAAGGACGTCAGGAGCGCCCAACAACTTGCCATATCCAACAACCTGTCCCCTAGATACGGTCATGGGGATTGCAGTCAGGTTGGCTACCAACAACTGAACAGGGTCTTTATGAGAGACATCTAGGATCCCAGGACAGAGGTAAGGTTTGGTGCGTCCTAAGGAGGGGGGAGAGTACAACTCCAAGAAGGTGTGTTCAGGTATTTCATATGATATCTGGGAGTCCAGGATGGCCTGAGACCCGGGTGGTATGGTGACAGCAGACGTGGCTAGGAGATGAATTCCTTCAGACGCAGGACAAGCCATGGGTGGACACTTCATGTTTGAAGAGTGGGTGTGATACTTGAGGTTGAAACCCCCCAGTGGGGTATTCCAAGGCGCAGGTCTTGAGGCATTTCCCTGGAACCTTAACTGGCTCTTTGAAGATTAAAGGGACTTTGTATCCTAGAATAGAGAGGTAGCCATCTTTCAAGTTGATTATCACATTATATTCCCTAAGAAACTGGGTGCCAACTAGGAGATTGTAACTCTCATTCTCCAGGGCAACTGCTGGCGCAGCTAGGAGAAGCTTGCCAAACCGCATAGGCAGAGCAGAGTAAGCCCCTATGGCGCGGGTCATAGACAGTCTAGCCGTGCCATACAACTGGTGATAATTAAGTTCAGGGGCAAGTTTGAGTTTCTTCACAAGCTTGGAGGATACAACATTGACTGATGAGCCAGTGTCTAGAACTGCCTTAATCTTCACTTTTTGAATGGATATCTCTACTCAAGTGGTAGTGCAGCCAAAGGGGGGAAGGACAGCCAGGATGTCTTGAGCCTCTTCTAGTTCCTTATCCCACTTCTCAATCATACATCCTAATCCCGGGAACTCCTTATAAATATTCTGGAGGGGGAGCAAAACAGACGCATTCTTGAAGACAGTATCAGCGACCTCAGCAGCTTCTTATGACGACTCCACTAGCACAGGGGACATCTTGGCCTAAGTGAGGTAAGGGCGCAAAACAATCTCTTTAGCCTCAGGCAGAGGCTTAGCAGTAGTTGTAGTCTTTCCTGAGTGTAACTTATAGGGAACTGCAATGGTTTTGGGAACGGCTAGAACAGAGTACCCATATGCATCAGTGCCGTCAATATCAGAATCATCCAGGTCAGAATCATTGGAGATATTGTGAAATAGGAGGAGGATAGGAGGAGCCTCATTATAAGCAGGCTCGGATTTAGCCATAGAGGGAGGGATTGGAAGAGACTGGGAAGAATTGTCAACCAAGAGCGTCTCTGCCTCTAGGTTGACTGTTCTTTTCCCGCCTGTTCCTTTGGATCAGCTCCTTCAACCCGCAGATTGGTGCAGACTCAAGAATGATGACCTATCTGACCACAGTTGTGGCAACTTTGGCGTCAAAGAGGATTCTGTGAATTCATAGTAAGATTGTGAGGACCGCAAGAAGATGAACCAGAGTTAGAAGCAGCTTGACTTTCCCTGACAACGGCACCAAAGTGGGTAAGATGCATATCCTGCAACAGTGTCTTTATGCTCTTCATGGAGGAAAGCATAGCCTTATGGGATTTGAAGTGAAGGCACAGAAGTTGATTAACTTTGAGGGCTTGAGCGCAAGCCATGTAGGCTTCATGGGCTATCAACTGTCTGCTCGTAATCAATTGCTGTCCTTTCATGTAGAATCTGTCTGCAAACTTGGCTAGTGTCTCCTTAGGCTTAAAAGTGATGTGCATTAAGGCATCCTTTTTCACTTCCAGGCTAAGGTCACCACTGAAATCATCAATCAGAAGCTGCTTCATATCTTCCCACGTCTCAATGGAGGGTAGTTCTGGCACAACTACCTCTTGTCAGGTTGGGTGTAGACAGGTCAGGATGTGTTCTTTTTTGACATCATCTGATGCTCTTTTCATGGCAGTTTCATAGATAGTTAGGAAAGCTGCAATGGTCAAGGTTTGGGGGGCAAAGACTTGCTTAAAGGTAGGCTTAAAATGTTCCTCTGGAGTTGGAACACCATTGTTGCTATCGAGTACATTGATACATGGGGAAAACTCTGCCTCAGATTCCAAGAGGGGTTATCTAGCCCATAGCTGGCAAACACTTTCTTCAAGGGTGGTAAGAGTCTCAACAGCACGGGCCCCAGTATTGGTAGCTTGAGTGGTCTGTTGTGCAGTAGCATCTAAGCATTGACCCTGGGTGGTCACTATTGTGGAGAGTTCAGCCAGACAGGAAGTAAGGGATGGCCCCACCAAGAGGCAAGGGGCAAATCTATCATTTAAAGATTTGATTACTTCATTCATCTCTTGTACGCCTCTATACAGCTCAGTGTGGTCCTGCTTCAATTGATCCACCCCGTTAGCTAGGGCAATTAATTCCCTAGAGCATTGAATTAGAGGTGCTCCAGATAAACCAGGGCAGCAGCCATCTTCATCAACAACCCCAACTGGACTAGCAGCAGTTGCCATAATTGCACTTAGGGCGGCAAGCTCTTGCTGTAGCTCTGCAACTTGGGTAGCCAGTTCAAGAACCTGGGGGTCAGGTTGAGGCGCCTTAGCAGGATGTCCCTGACTGTGAGTAGTTGGACGTAACTCTTGGATGGTGTCACATATTCTCTGTTCCCTATCCACCAAGTCATCAGAAGGGGGAGAGGGCGGAACATCTGGCTTGGGCGTAGATAGCTCATTTACTTGGCTCTGGAGTTTGGCTATGGCAGCATCAGTGGCTGCTCTCTCTTGTTCAAATGCGGTACTGAGTTCATTAAGGCCTCTAGCAGCAAAGTCCGCTACCTGCTGTAGCTGCTCAAAGGAATATGTACTGAAGGCATTGAGCTGTTGCACAAGTTGCTTGAAGTCAGTGAGATAAGCGTTTAAGGTGGAATCCACCTGAGTTTGCCAGGGGTGTTCTAGCTGGTGAAACTCGTGTAGACGTTCTATCACGTATTTGGGGATAGACTGGCGCATTTGTTCAATAGAATTAACCAAACGGGCCTGGGAGGTGACAGAGTTGCGTTGATTGTCAGATACCAACAAAAACAGGGAATGAATCCACTGTTGATAGGCATCAAACTGGTCCCAGTGATGAGTAACTGCAGCTTGCAGAGACAAGATTTCTTGGACGTGAAGCCCCAACATCATTTGATGGTGGGCTAAGGCAGGCTGCACAAAGGATGATAGCAAGTGTTCAGTGGAGCCAGCTGCTGAGAGGAGATGTTGTGGAAATTGAGGAGCCACAATTAATTTGTAATATTCAGTCCGACTGAACTGGAACTGAAGGCAAGGGATGGCTCCTTCACGGGCTATCCCAAGGGCTACCGACATTACTTGATCTAAGTCAGGGGTACCCATGAGGTAAGCAACTAGGTGGGGACCATTCCCAAGGTTCAGTATTGTGGGGGTAATAGGCTGGTTGGCAATATCTTCCTCAATAGAAGGACTGGTTATTTCAGGTGAAGTTGGCTCTTGTATAGGCGGAGGCAAAGGACCTGAAAATGTGGATGCAAAGGGGACAACCGAGGGGCTTACAGCCCCTGTAGTGAGCACCATTTTTGTCGTGTTCTGAGGCGCGGCACAGACACACAACGGGAAATCCTAACCTTAGGATTGGATTTGTACTAAGTCTTGGTTAGATGACAGGAAAGGCAAATGTGTTTACCTTGCGGCCCTGGAAGAATAATCTCTACTAGTTGTGGCTAGAGAGAGGCGCGGAAGTACAGAAGACACAAAGACAAAAATGTGAATAGAACTTAATTTTATTGGTGAACAAGGAAATGGAATAAATAGTGGTTGAAAATACCACAAAACACTACCAGGACAATAGGATCACTTGCCACCAGCATTAGTGGGGCAAGTGAGTTGCACAGGGATCAGGAAACTGAACAATTGTATTTCCTGAATTGGTCATCAACTCATTTTGAGTAGCAAAAGCAAAAGCAAGAGATTTGTCCTCGAAATGGCCCACTGAAGGTGAAATCAAAATACTGTAAATAGCGGCATTCACAACATGGTGGGACAGGAGGACTGGATGATCTTGTACTGATTTGATAGATGGCAAAGACAAAATAAGGCAGTAGCTATGTAAGCCAAAAAAACATAACCTTTATTTAAAAATGGCAATAAGTTTGGAAAGCAGGTTCCTTGGGTCTATACAGCTCACCACTTCCAAACTTAACATTTTTCATGGTGGTTTCTTCAGGGTATTGGGAAATGTGGGCCCAGGGGATCTGGGTGCTTGGCTTCAAAGGCAGCAAAATGGCGCCCAGGCCAGGAGTTCTTTCATTGTTCAAAATTCTCAAATTGACTACTTGATTATCTTGCTCTAGAGTTGTGGTCATGGGGTCAGGCCGCAGGCCTGTGCCTTTTCCTGGTGGTGACTCTTGATTGGCCGCTGGTGTAGCCTTCAAACTCATGAAGCTAATGGTTAGAATTATGTTGCCTCCATTAGGCACCTTGATTGTTCCCTTATTTGGTGCAATTATTCCTTTGGTGTCAGGGACCCACTCTCGGGCAGCTGGCCTGCTGGTTTTGGAGGTAACTTGGTCCGGGTTTTTTGCAGGCAGGGCCCACCACAAGAGAGGGGCTAACTTTAAGAGGTAAGAAGCAGACTTTCCTAACCAAGACCACGGGCTGGCAGCCGGTACAATGGTGTCCATCACCCCAGTGAGGGTGATGTACACTATACCAAAAAGCTTGCTGGTATGATTGGTTGGCAGGTTGGGGGAAGAGGCTGGCATTGGTTTGGGTGTTACAGGTGGTTTCATATAAATGTTATAGGCCGGGAGGTAGTTGAATTTTCCTCTAAATAACTTGGGGGTAGAGAATTTTCAAGGGCCTTGGTGGTTGTATCTGACGGCGGATTGGATGTGGGCTAATGGGTCAAGTTCAATGATTTTCTCTGGTGTGTAATCCTTATATTTGGGCTTTAATGGGTAATCAGTAAAATGAACGGGCCCAAAGAGAGCACCAGGTGGACAGAAAACTGTGGGCGGAGGGGCAGGAGGGCCAGGGGATCTCGAACTTAACTTATAGACGGTAAATACAAAATATGGTAATAGCTGTATGAGCCAAAGTAACATAACCTTTATTTAAAAATGGCAATAAGTTTGGAGCGTGGGGTCCTTGGGTCTATATAGCACCCACCTCCAAACTTAACATTTTCTGTTGGGGGGTCATTAGGGCATTGGGAAAAGCAGGGTCGGGGAAATCAGGGACTTGGGTCTAAAGGCAGCAAAATGGCGCTTGGCCTGGGAGTTCTTTCATTGGTTGTGACTCCAAATTTAGCTACTTGATTATCTTGCTCTAGCGTTGTGGTCATGGGGCCAGGTTGCAGGCCGGTGCCTCTTCCTTGGGTTGGCTCTTGATTGGTTGCTGGTGAAGACTTCAAACTCATGAAGCTAATAGTTGTTGCCTGGTCGCCTCCATTAGGTGTCGTGATTGGCATTCCACTTAGTGCACTAATTTCCTTGGCTCAATCTGTTTCACTGGGTGGGCCATCATCTTCAGCGTCAGCTTGCGGGGGCTCGACCCCAGAAAAATGCGGGCGGGTGGTCCTGCGGTCCATAGGCCCCACGGCCCAGGGGAATCCAGGTTCCGGGTTCAATTCCTGCTCTTGGGCCTGGGTTTCCAGAGGAGGAGAATTGTCAATCCTGACATTTGGTTTGGCTTGCTTCATCATTTGGGCCATCATTCTTGGCTTCAGCTTGTGGAAGCTTGACCCCAGGAAAATGCGGGCAGGCAGCTTCTCGGTCCTTAGGGCCTGCAGGGATTCAGGGTCAGGGTTCAAATCCCGCCCCTGGGTCCGGGTTTCAAGGGGAAAGAAATGAAAATCCTGAAAAGCTAGCTCCAGGCTGCCAGTCTATCTGTTGGATAGGTTTTGTGGCCACCTCACACAAAAATTACAATCAATTTTGGTCTCCCAACTACAGATCCACAACTTGCTCTCCTTGCTATTCTCTAACTGATGCAGCCTCTTGATAGTTCAGCAAAACCTTCCAACTGCTACAAGCGCCATCTGTACTCTGCTCCCTATCCATATATGGGATTGTCTTCTGCTGCAAGAAGGATACCACTTGGGTGTGGAAGCTCTACATATAGTTGGCTCAAGGCTTGTATTCTTCAGATCATACCTGTTAATGGTACAGTGGCAGCCTTTAGATAGGGAAGAAGGGAGTAGGGTATCAAGACAAAGCTGGTACTTTATCTAATAGGCAGAAGGTATTTATGTAGAAGCAGGCAAATGCTGATAGTCTGGAGGAGGCACCATCTTTGAGAATCCCCATAAGGAGGTAATAGGACATTAATAGGGAAAAAGAAGTGACACAAGAACAACCAGCCTCATGGAGCTTAATAAATATGGGAAAGCAGCTTTGTGTAGCCACATATCTATTTTAGTTTGTGGAAATGAAGGCCAATCAATGTGTGCAATTACAGTCCAGCTCTTCACTGCTTTTAGATTGTCAGTGATTGAGCTTAGAGGTACATATAAACAAACACAATAAAATGAGCAGACAATCACACAATAGGTTTATCACCCTTAACGTAAGTGGACTTATGTTTGGCCATTTCATTCTGGGATGCAACACTGCTCTAGTTTTCCTTGGCTGTATCTTGCCCATGCCTTTTCTTAGAGCTTTTTGTGAATTAAAGCTTTACAGCTTTTACTACTTCTCAAATCTTTGAGTATTTGGTATCTTATTCCTCATTTCATGAGCACTTCCTAGCTTTGCAGAGACTTCACCATTACAGAGAAGCTACCTGTGCTACCAATGATGTAGCTGCACTGCATTAGCATAGTTACAAGGGGGAATATTTAGATGCTAGATAATTGTCTTTATTGAGATATTGAGAATTATATAGCTGCAGTGAGTTACTTAAGAGGAACAGGATTCCCACTGATCAATTTCTTGGATGGGCAGAGGTGACTTGATCCTGATAATGAGTGAAGCCCTAAATTGAGTTTGCCCCTGGTCAAGATTGTTATTGGTTCATTCTTCCTTGTTTGGTAACTTGAGGTGAATTTGCTTTTGGCTATAGGTGGCAGGATAGTCAAATTATGAGGTACATGCTCTTTTGTGTAGAACCTTGTGGGGCCAACCTGCTGTTTTGAGACTATCAACATTAAAGGATTCAAAACAGCAGAAAAAAATGGCTTTGAATTTCAACAACAAAAATAATCAAGTGTGATTATTGAAATACAGTGGCTTCCAAAGCTGCAAGGATAAAGAAATTTATCAATCTGAAATCAAAATGAGCTCTAACCTAAACAAAGAAAAATCCCATATAAGTTACATGTTGCAAATAATTTGAAAGCTTTTGGTTGACTGTTAAAGGGACAAAAAGTGATTTAACATCACCCAAATGAATGGCATAAGTAAATCAGACACAAGACAACATACACCAGACTAAAACAAAGCAAATTGGTACAGAAATAAAAAAGGATTGAAGTTACTCTATAGTAAATTGTAGTTCAATTGGGATACTGATAGGGAATTAACAGAAGGACAAGATAAAACAGAGTGATACAGTAGTTTTAAAAGCTATGGCAACAAGCAAAAACAATTCAGATTTAAACTAAATGAACTCAGATTTAAACAAAATTGAAAATAAACAATTTTATATTGATTTACAATAGAATTTGGGTTCATTTCAATTTTGCTTAAATCTGAGTTCATCTTGTTTAAATCTGAATTGTTTTTGCTTGTTGCCATAGCTTTTAAACCACTGTATAAAAATTAAAGCTTACAAACATAGAATAAATCCGCCATACAAGATTAACAATGTTTACATCATAAAATAGAATAATGACCTTTTATGAGATAGTCGGTGGCTATTCAATTTGAGTATAGAGGAATTTTATATAAGGTTTAGAGCTCTTCATTTGAGTATAAAAGTTGAAGGATATATCTAACCTGGGAATTTTAAATACAATAAAACTAAACCCATAATTTTTCAAAAAAAACTTCATCTTCTTGTGGTTTTTGATTATTTTGATTTAAAATGGTCTTTACTAGTGATAACAATTCTGATGTGCTCAAGGTGTAGTATGGTGGGCAGACTAATGGCAGTGGACATGAGAACAGGTACAGTAAGCCCTCATTTACACCCAGATCTTTGATATGGGTTATGAGGAAGCTGAGCATTGCATGTCACCTACTTGGGGAAGCAGAACTAAGCTTCAGTTAGGGATGCTTTGGCTCAGCCCCGCCTGGCTTCTGGCTGTTAGCCGCTATAGCTAAAACGAAATTAAAATATATTTGAAAATTTTAAAATAAATGTTTGATATGAGTGACCCAGAGCCAGAAACTGGCCGCGGCTGCCCAAGGCTTGGCCGAAGCAGCCCTAGCTTTAGGGCAGCCCATTGCTGGCTCCCAAGCGGATTCCCATTCGCTGAAGCATCTATCCTAGAAGTCGGTTGTCTGATGCAGATAAGTTCTTGGGAATTCTTCTGTAGAGATTGGCATGCTGAAACTTAAACCGATTGCCTCACCAGGTTATTACACGGGGTTTCTTGGCCCTTGTCTAGCCCCAGGATTAGGGCTACTTTGGCCTAGCTCTGCTGGCTTCTGGTGCGGCAGCTTCATATTTTTGGGGTTTAAGAAACCTTTTGAATTGTTTGCTGAGAAATAGAGCCAGGCAAAGCATCCCTAGCTAGGGCTCCCTGATTTTAATCACATCAATTCAAAAATGTGACATACTTTAATATCTATATTTATGGAGGTGAGAATCGTGAAGCTTTATGGAGCAAGAGTGGTGTAATGGTGAATTACAAATATAAGGTATTCAAATATAATAAGGTGCCGTTTATTTCGCTGTGCTTGGGTTTAAATAGTGATGTTGACGTAATTATGAATAACGAATATCCAATGTATAATCGAATTCGCTATCACAGTGGGATCTGTTTTGAGAGGGATTAAGTTTAGCATTTATGTTGAGCGTGTTAAAATAAAGAGCCCCTTTCCAATCTCAAAAGTTAATAATTATAGCTTTACGATTGGCTGTAGCCTTTAAAGCCAATAAGTATTTCTTGGATTTTTAAACCAAGCATTACCTATACAATGTTCCTCAATGAGCTCATATTCCTTCCATTGAAAAGACTGCTATTTCGACAGAGTATCTATTCATGAATGAATTCTACAGGAAAGAATATAGAATTAGATAAGTAAACTAGTGGTTGCTGGATTATAGATTCATGGTTTCTCTGGTTGGTTTTGTCAACGCAAACAGCCGCACTTGGGCTCAATTTGTGGCCATTGTTGGGATCGTCGGAAACATATCCTCGATCATCATGCTAGCTATGCTTGCCGAATTGTTCTACCTCTCGCGTGTTGGTAACTATCTCCTCCTAGTGTGCCATATCGCCTTGGCTCTACTGAGTGCCTATTTCTTTAACGGCGTGTTAAAGGTAAGGGGATTTATGCTCCGTTCCTGACTTTTAGAAAAACCATGCCATTGTCAAACACTTTCCCAATTTCCTTATTGTTGAAACAGTGTTTGCAACTGTTGAAGCCGTAATACTTGCTTGCTTGACAGTCGACAATATACTAGATGTCCAGTCTCAAAACGAAATTAATTACTTCGCGTACTATAGCCAGCCCACAACCACCATCGTATATTACGTCGTCTTCTTGGCTCTGAGCTACGTCTACATGGTAAGCCTGCTTTCCGCTCACTAAACCCCAAGTTTTTCTTTTATAGAAACGTCAAGCTCTACACGGTTGAGCTCAAGTAGTCCAGGGGGTTCAATCTATTTAATCCTGATCATGACATCAGAAACAATAAATATCTGATAACTTTATATAATTTAAATACCATTCAAAACCCATCTCCCAATACAATTGGGAAACCTGCTCACTTTGCTTGATCTTTGCAGGTTAAACTTTGATTAAAATAAAACTATTCCAATAAAGAGTAGCTTCAAGTAAACATTTCAAATCCAATATTTCTGAAACTTTTGATCAAAATGATGTTGCCGCATTCTATCCAAAGTCTGAGTTCAGAAGCCCAGCCCAATACAGGGCTTGGTATTGGAGTAGCATGGCTTTCCTCCATCCAATATAAACATGGTTTATTCTGAAACCAATTTGACTTATCCCTGGACTGCTTGTTATCCAACTGGCCTTTCATTTCAAATTGGGTAATGTACATTAAAGCCCATGCTTTAAAAAGGGGTATCCACATAATCCAACACCCTTTCCCTAAGAACCAAGGTCTAAAGTTATGCTTCATTTCAAGTAATTTACAAAAAAAACATGTCCTAACATTAGATATTACATTCTAGAAATGAGAGTATTAGAAATCAGGTAGTATTTTAAGAGGGGAGAGTTAAACTAAAAAAGTCTGGCTCCCAATCCAGTGTAATGATCCACCCAGATGCCCACCAGTTGTTGCAACCAAAATGATCATTCCAGTTGCCAATGCATCTCACAACATCCAGAGGCCCTCAACAGTTACTCCATGAACAATATAATTTTACACATCCTCTAAACTTCCTCAATGTGGTAGGGCATCATATTCCCTTATAAGAAGTAAACCCAATTCTGATATCAATCCCAACCATGATCTTATCCATATCATGGTGGAACCTTATTAATATCATTGGCATAGTGCCACCCCTTGTAGCCTAATGGTCCTTCACCAAAGTATAATAACTCCCATTGTTCTCAATAAAATTTTCTTATTCCTATCCTATTTCATATCCCTTTTTGAACTGTTGTCTTCCCCAAACCCAATACTGAGCCACAACAGTTCAGTTACAACAGTGATAGCAGCAGTAGGGTTGGTTAACAACCTATCTTCAAGAAAGCTTCTCAAAAAAGGGCAGAGCAAGTGCCCCACAGCAAAACCTCATAAAACCCCCTTCCTTCCTATCCCCAAAGAAGATATCCTAAAAGGCTATTTAACTTACCAAGACCAAATTTTTTTATTAAACATCCATAATAGATTCCACCCAGATCAGCAAGGTTCCAGCATCTTAACTCTTCAGTTATACCTCTCCCAATATATGCTAATCTTATAGCTTGATACCTTCACATTAATTTTGAATAACACTGATATGTTATTACAGTTACACTCTACAGAACCCCACCTCTGCATTCCAAAGGTTCCAGAACCTATATGGGTTACCATCACCTCAAGAAGGTTAGTGGTCTACCCCTGCCCAACTTATTATATGTGAGACCAAAAAGATTAAGTAGCTTGGGTGACCTTCAAGGGAGCTGCCAAGCCATTCTACAGCAAGATCTTCTTGCACATTGCAGCAATCAAACCCTTGCCAAGCATCAAAGTACAAGCAGCTGCCCAGAATACTTTCCACCCAGAATTAGCACCCATCACTGCACCTGAAGCCACTACCAAAGAAATTTAATGGCCCTCACCCCAATCATTGATGGGCCAAAGCCCTATATCTTCATGTGGGTGTCCATGGGGAAATGCACATCCACCAAATAATGCTATAAGGCCATTGTAGAGGCCAGCAACTAGGCCATCATGGTCTCTGTAAGGCAGCCAACAGTTGCTCTCAGCCCTGAGCAATGCTTGGCAGTGGCCATTGTCAGGCAGGATGCTTACAATCTTGGCAGAAGTGTAAGGAACTCCATTTCTTTTACACAAAATGATTCTAAGATTGGTGCTGAAAATATCAAGAAACACGATAGTTTCACTGCATTTATAAATGCAGAATGAGAGTTGGTTTTTAAAGAAACGTTTAATAGTAAGTTGTCAAATTGTGTTTGAATTCAAATAATGAATGTATATTTAATATATACTTTAATTCAAATTTTGAATGCAAAAACACAAGCAAAAGCCTCTTAAATCCGATAAAATATACTTTAAATCAAACAAACCAGGATCTGATTGAGGCTGCTGACAATGTTACCCACATTAAATTATCTAAAATTAAGATCCAAAGACGTCAACAAGAAGATTCAGCCAATAACATTAAGATTAATTGCACAATGGACTCCGAGCTACCACCAAGGGCAATAATAAGCCAATTAAAAACATTAAATTGCCTAAGCAACAGGAATACCAAACATCCAAGCCCAGAAATTACTCCAGCCCAAACCAAGGACCCATAATACAAACCAAATAACAAAATCAACCTGGACTCTTCTTGCATTGCAGGCTGCAGCTTGCTGCAGTCCTGCAAGACAATATTTCACCACCAACTCTTGCAGCATCCTATGGTAACCGCCCTGTCTATCCCGCCCTTCCACTCAGTATTTAAGCTAAGCTTCTCCTCCTGAAAAATTTGCTCCAACAATTTTAATCCTAATTCCACTCCAATAAATCTATATTTTCAAACTTCTAAAACCTTGATTAGTAGATAAATTTGATTCTCTCTTCAACAACATGAAGCTCATTCTTCTGGTATGGGATTTCTGTGTGTTAATCAGTTATGACCAGGCAAAAGTGAACTTCAAAATCCCTGAACTAGCTCATAATGATAAACCTGAATAATACATTTGATATTGTTTTGGTCCACATTGCCGTCACACCCCCTATGTTGAAACCACTTGAAAACCCCCCATTATAGATCCCAAGGCCCCCTGGTTGGTGCTGGGATATACTAGCATCTATTACCTGTTAAACCATTACACTCCCTATTTGAGAAGATTTTGCTTACTCGGTCACCTTTCACATATGCTAATGATAGTAATTCCAGTAAGGTCTACTCTGGTTAAATCTAACTTGGGAGCTCTTCTCCATTCAATTGGAGAAAGGCTCCTTAATGAGTGGATCTCTGACAATAAGAAAGCCAGCAATGCTCACCCTACCAGAGGGGAAATCCAACTGTCCCAGATAGGGAGAGTGGGGAAGGCCTGGGGGTGTAGACGCAAGAGGATCCATAGCCTCACCTGATTTCAGCTTGCAATCTCCCCTGACCAAAGACCCTTAGGATTATTATGTAACTGAGGTAGGCAACTAGACGTCTTTTGGGTATATCCTGATGCCCTCATCCTATGAAGCTGGTGGCAAAAATTAAAATCGAATGGTTGGTGTGGATTCTTGGGGGTTATCACAAGAAGGAGATGGTGACAATAAAATTTTGAGCCAGCGCTTTGAAAGAACTGAGCTGTTAGCGTACTAGGAAGTATAGCTAGTGCTATTTGCAAAGGTTGAAACAATGGCTGTGGCCTAGAAGCATAATCTATCTTAAGGGATTTGGCAGCAGTAAATAAAGCTTATAAATTGTGGTTATGAAACTCTTATAATTTAAAAAGACCACCCCCAAGGTTAATGGCTTAGAGAAAGACATGATAAGTTTATTGAGAATTGAAAAGCTGAGTGTTTATGACCTTGGAAGCCTGGTGGGATCTCAAAGGATACCTAGGGGTATCTGAGCCATTCTCTGAAGTAGGGGACAGGAAGGTTGACGCCTTTTTTGAATTCAGTACCTTTGTGGTTGTTACTCATGGAGTTAAACTCTTAGAGGGGATTATGTAATAATTCATACCATCCAAAGTCTCATGACAATGAGAGTTTGAATTTTCAGTTTCAGGCATGGAAGATGATCCTAAGTTGCTTACTGAGCCACTAAGTTCACCATAAGTCTCAGGATAGATAAAATCTCTGAAAGTTGACATATTTCTTTTGCTTCTGTGGCAACACTCAACCCCTCCTGGTGAATACTGGTTGTGAGGTTAGGCTTTTTGACCACAAATAGTCAGCCTAATCATTAACTTAATATCTTAGAGATTACACAACATAACATTTCTAGTTTGTTATCTCAATCACAGAGATGACACATCATATCATTGCTAGAGTGTATTGCCAAATGTAACAGTTATACACTGTATGATCACTAGCTTATTAGTACTGGCCAACTATTAAATGCTGTAAAATCATCAGTCAATCAGGCTGATTATGACTGTCTCATCCTATGGAGGTGAGCGGTTACTTCAGCTTCATCATCAGTCCAACAGGAGCGCAGATGGGTAATCTTCAGCTCCACAGCATAGGATCCACTTTTAGGTGCTGACTTGAACAGCAATCCCATGATGGGTGATCCCCAACTTGATATTGAATAAGGTTGCCAGTATACACTGTAAAATCCTTGACTTGGCTGGATATTGGCCAGCCAAAGATGCGCCCTCCTATTAAGGAGGCCCAATTGAAACCCAAAATAGACAAGAATATACCTGGATTATACCTTTTGTATGAAGGAGAGCAATATATAGCTATCTTTAAGCACCCTCTGAAATACACCAGATCTCCATTGTCTATCTGAGGCGCATAACAGAGTGATCAATCAACAATTTTCAGTTTATCAACTCAAGAGGAATGTAAGCTGTAGCTGTGATACTATTGTTGTGAAAATGCTTCTGAGAAGTGTAATAAACAAATAAAGGGGGAACTAAGAAGAGAATGTCACTTTATTGATATGAGTTTATAGTATTATATAGTATCATAGGAAGTCACATACTATCAGTGTACTTCATGGTAGTCATGGGGCTTATCCAGGTAATGTTTTGCTTAGGACTCAAAAGGTTTGATCCCCGTATTAGACAAGCTATTGATAAGAATACTATCAGCTTAATGATTAGTCAGAGAATCACTTGAGGAATTACTTTCACAAGAGAGAGTAATTAAAGATCTTCTAAAATTTCTTCCTGTGGTGCTGAAAAGCAGAGCCTTAGGGATTTTATTAAAATTTTTGGGGATTTAAGCTTGATATCAATCCAATTTTGCATTGGAGACAGGTAGCCGCAAGTTACACTGTGCCGTCCTTTCCTTGCATAAGCAGAGTCAGTTGTGATACATGTGTTTTAACTCAGTAGATGCACCAATTCCTTTGATGAGGTAGGTGTTGTTTGGTTTGACTTCCATGACAATTCCTGATCCTCTTAGCCCTGGTTCTGATTTGTGTAAATTGTGGTTGACAACCCTGTTGCAACCAAGTTTCCAGACTTGCCTGCTAACGTATCTTACGATACACAGGGGGTGCTTGATGAGTTGCCCCTTGACGTATCTAATGACATGAACCAATATGGTGGCAATATCAAATGGCGGGTACTTCATCCTAATTAGGAGTGCTACCAATTTGACCTGCTGATCCCCGCATGAGTTATTCCTTGGCTTTGAACCTTACATGGAACTTCCCACTATGCCACACCCCTTGTGGCCTTGTGGCTTTCCCCATATGGTATATTAATCACAATATTCTACAATAAACAATATCTTATTCTATTCATTCTTGTCCTTTCTATTGAACTGTTGTCTTCCCCAATCCCAAATACTGAATCCCCATTGGTTCAGTTGCAACAGTGGTAGCAGCAGTAGGTTGACAACCTACTTAAAACAAAATTCCCCTTAATAAAAGACAGAGTACAGGCCGTATGGCTACTCCCCAAAGAGACTTTTCTGCCAATCCCCGAGGGGGATATCCCTGACAGGTATGTCATCTATCAAGACCAGCTAGTCCTCACAAGTGTGTATAATTGGCTCCACCTCAGGCAGTGTGACGCCAGCGGCATCCCTCCCCAGTCAGACCTGTCACAACACATGCTCAACCTTCCGCTAGAATCCTTTGTGGGTGGCGTCAAAGGGGCCTACATTGTCAGTTGGCTCCAATCTATCAAAACCCGCCTCTGTATCTGCAAGGTTCCCGAGCCCATGTGGGTTGCCACTGTGTCTGGCTGCCTCACAAGGCCTGCTGCTGTGTGGTTCACCAACTGGGCCAGTCAGGAACTCAATGTTACCTGGGCGGCATTCCAAGACACCGCAAAGTCCCGCTACAGCAAAACCTTCTCCCCCATTGTAGTGGGAACTCCTCTCCTAACAATCAAACAGACTGGGTCTGTTCCTGAGTACCTTGCTGCCTGGCAACAAGCTCTTGCTGCCACCCTCAAAGCTGTGACTGACAGAAATGTAATGCTACTCACCCTCATCATCAATGGGTTAAAACCCCATATCTGTAAGTGGGTCTGTGGTTATCCACATGTGTGCAGTTTTGCAGGCGAGGGTTGATTTGGCTTAAAATAAAGACAATGTGCTAAAGAATGGCAATATGTGGTTAGCTAGCATTGTTGTAAACTAGTAGGTAACATAGGGTTGCTAGGGATAAGTGAGGTAAGCCTAGTAGGTAACATGGTCTATTAGGGTAAGTAAGGGGAGCCTGGTAGGTAACATGGTCTACTAGGGTAAGTAAGGCCTGGCTGGTAGGTAACAAAGGACTACCAGAGGCAGTTGTTGCCTCCACCCAGCAGAAGATGTTGGCTGATTTGGGCTATAGTGCTTCACCTAGCAGGGAACAGTGGCTGCGGGAGGGTGAAGACTAGAATAGCAAGAAGGGAACTTTGTCTGTCTGGGGGAAGTAAGTTTGGACCCCTGGCGGGTAACACGGGCTGCCAGGGAGGGGAAGAACTCTTAGGGCTCAATGTACCCTAATACGCTTGCAGGAGGTCTGTGAGCAAGCATCCTGCCTAACAGACTGGCAGGGTGTCCTCGTTTATGCCCCTATGGGAGCTTTGGGGAAGCCCAAAGTGAGCATTGGAGGGTATAGGCATGTTCAGAGGTGTCACCAAGGCAGTTTCTTGGGGAAGAAGCTGCAGAACTTGGTGTTATCAGGCCTCTGGGAAGTAGAGCTGATTACTCTGCAACTGAAAGCCCAGACTTCATCACCTGGGTGAGTAAAGACAACACATAGACATAGATTTATGGTTGAATGGCCTAAGTAGATTGCCACTTGCGAGGGCCCAGTCAAATGTCAGTTCAATGTAGACTCATGCCTGGGTCTACAAGTTCTGGTAATGGGGTCTAAGATAAAGAACCAAGGTGGTTCACAGAATTAGCAGAGAAAACTAGCAAGAGGGACTGTTTAATCACAGTGAAGGCTAGTTGATGAACTGTTAATTCATATTGAATGGAATGGACCAATATGGTTCAGTGTGTTAAAGGAACAAATAAGATTCCTAGTGAGGATTTGGTGAGGAACTGGTTAAGGGTCATCAGAAGGACAAGAAGACATGATGAAGGACTAGCAAATCATGGTGTAGAATGGCCAAAGGACCAGAAGTTGGTGCTAAAGAACTGGAGAGCTGAGAGGATAACCTAGCTGGACTGAATACAGAGGCTGGAAGATCTGGTTTAGTGACTTTTGAGAAGAAATTTGAATATAGAGAAACAGTTAAAGAATAATTAAATACTGCCTGATTATGATTAAAAAAGGATTAAAGATCATATAAGGAAAAAAAGAGGAGGAAAAATAACCTATAGTTTATTAGAACTATATGTTATTTTTAGGAAAAAGATTAAAGAAAAAATGGACCTGAAAGAAGCTGGAAGAAGAACAGAGAAACTGTGAGAGTGAAAGAGCAAATTTCACCAAGAACAACTAGGGAAGCAAAAGGACAAGCAAAGGCAGGTTCAAAGATGCAAAACGTTGACAGAAATACGGAGAAACGTGGAGAAAAGTTGAAAAATCAAAGGATCAAAAATCACCTAAGTAAAACATATGTGGAAGCGCTTGAGATTTGCCAGGGAAACGTGACAGGAATTACGGCAAAACCGTTCAAAACGCGGAGCAGTTGTTTACCCGGAGCAAGATAGCTTTGAGTTCAAACCAGGGTCAGAAACGGGTCATCCAGGGAAACTGTTTCAGCAAAACCATTGAAGCAAGGCATTTGATTGGCTGCGACCTGGAGCCTACTAAATCAGTTTTTTAAGGGCTTTAACTTGAGAGTTAAAGCCTAAAAAATGGGGAGCAGAAACGGAAAATTCAGGGCTTTCATTGGCTGAAGTAAGTTTAAAAGTTTAATATAATATAGAGAAAGAAAAACAGGATAGTTTAAGCTTTAAAGAACCAGAGTTCTAAGAGAGGATTTTGATCTGAAACAAGGGGCTATAAAAGGGAGAGCTATCTGAGACTCTTCAAGGACGGGATCAAGTGGATTACAAAGGCCACCAAAGCTACAGAAGGAGAAGAAGACCAAATATAGGAAGTCAGAGATGAGTCAGACCACAGAAGCTTAAGATTAAGACAACAGAGCCCATGACCAAAGTGCCAGAGCCCAAGGTCAAAGCAAAGGAGCCCAAGATCAAGGAGCAGGAGTCAAATACCAAGTACAAGGAGTACAAGATATTGTTAAAGGACTCCAAGTTTTGGTACAAACCCTTTCTTATTCCCTACCCCAAGGCAATATCTCAGAAGGTTTCTAAAGGAATTTTCCCTCTGACAGAGAATAAAGCACCTATTACGGCCCCTATCTGAATTTTCCGTGTGAAAAGAGCATTTAAGTCTCATGAGTCAATTTTCCCCATATTTTCTATCCTAGCCCAGGGGATGAGGAATCCTATTGCCTAGGGTGCAGGAAGTTTTCCTCTAGTAAATATGCCCAGGAGGAGTGGGAGAAGGTGACGAGGCATTTGGAGATGTCAAATAGAGGAAGAGAGTTCATTGGAGAAGAGTTTGCGAGGCTATTACAGGATTGGTATTGGCCTACAGAAGGGCTGGAGCCTGCTGAAGTCCATATATACGGTGGAGACGCTTGCTTGGTGATTGGAAAGGTACTGGAGGAGTTTGCCCTCATGCAAGCCAAGTATAAGCTTCTCACCAACCCTTCACCCCTGTTGGAGAATGACGGCTCCTCCAAGCCAGTCCCTGGCTACGACCCAGGACACACTATGGGGACAGGTGACCAGGAGCCCCACAGGGTCCCCGTAGGTTGCTGCACCTTCATCAATGACTGCTACAAGGCCATTGTGGAGGCTAACAACTAGGCTTAATGGGCTCTTGCCGTACCAGTGATGCTCCAACCCAACCTTGTGCAACACTTAGCAATGGCCACAATCAAGCAGGCTGCCGCCAGCCCTGTCAGCAGGATAATGGGACTAAACGCCCCCGCAAGGGGGGAGCTCCAGCTATTGCAGATCAAGGATCAGGGAAAAGCCTGGGGGTTGTAGCAACAGGAGGCCCTACAACCCCAACTGACCCTTCCTCTTAACCCCTGCTCATAAAGAACCCCTGCAACTACAACATCCATGAAGTTGAAACCCTGGACGTCTTCCAAGTCCACAGTGACAACCCAGTACTACAAGAAAGCCACTCTTCAAATAAAGTAACCCACTTAGCCTATCCCTTCTGTTTCCGCGGGAACGCCCACAAATTACTGGTAGATACTGGGGCTGGCCACACTATGAGACCAGGCGTTTGCTACTCCCAACAACTAGATCAAGTGCCTAGCAGGTTCAAGGCAGTACTAGTAGCTGACTCCTGTAGAGTTGCAATTACCCATGAGATGGTACCCTTCTCTGTAAGGATGGGTAAAGTCCAGGTTAAGCTCTCTGGGACAATCATGGCAGGGCTCAGCCACATCATAATTGCTGGCCTTGACTGGCTTTGACACAACTGCCTCTACATTAAATGGGATATATATTTTATTACCCTTAATAGAAATGGTGTGGGCTTTCAGATCTACCCTGTGGAAATGAGTAAGTTACTCCACAATACTGTGTTTGTTAGGATAACAGAGACATGATTGTACAGCTTCAAGGGGGAAACTAGAATTCAACCAATTTTCAGTTGAAGTTATCTGCGCTGAACCATCTATGGTTCCCCCCTTGGCCACCCCACCCCCAAGCACTTGCTGCCCTCCTCAGGGAGTACAAAGACGTATTCAGCAAAACACTGGACCAACTGCCCCCTCCCTGGGAGATTTAGCATGCTGTACAACTCCAAGGATTGTTACCTAAAGCACAACCATTATATTGTCTTACACCAAAAGAAGATGAGACCCTCTGCCAGCACCTTGTGGACGCGCTTGATAAGGGCTTCATTTGCCCCTTGCTCTCTCCATACAGGGCAGCTGTCTTCTTTGTAGCCAAGAAGGACGGGTCCCTTTGCCTGGTCACAGACTACTGCCCCTAAATGAGATGGCTGTTAAGAATGAGTACCCCCTGCTGCTGATTGACAACCTGTTTGATACACTTGCAGGTACAAAGGTCTTTAGTAAGATTGATCTCACTGTGGGGTACAACTAGGTCCACATTGCACCAGGAGATGAGGCAAAAACTGCCTTCTGCACGCGCTACAGGTTGTTTGAGTGTTGGGCCATGGACTTTGGAATGACCAAAGCTCCTTCCACCTTTGTCATTTTGATGAAAAAAGCATTTGAGGAACTGATTGGAAAATGTGTGGTTGTGTACCTTGACAACATTATTGTCTTCAGTCAAGATCAAACCACACACCTCCAACACCTCCGTGCTATCCTCAACACCCTTTGGAAAAACCATCTAAGAGCTAAATCCTCTAAATGCAAGTTCCTCAAGTTGGAGCTGTTATTCCTTGGGCACACCATCTCTGCCCAAGGGATAAAGCCCAACCCTGCTAAAATCAAGGCAATCACCAGCATGCCGCCCCCACTGATGTGGGCCAGGTGCAGACATTCTTAGGCATGATTGCCTACGTGCGCAAGTTCATTCCCAATTGTGGGGAATTATTTGCACCTCTCACTGAGCTCCTCAACACCAAACAGCGCTTCCATTGGGCCCCTGTCAGAGATTGAGCCTTTGAGATGTTAAAGCAAAGACTCACAACAGCACCAGTACTGCAGTTTCCCAATTGAAACCGTCAGTACAAACTCAAGACCAATGCCTCTGACAGGGCCATAGGGGGCGTGCTAAGGGTAGAAACTGACAATGGTGTCTTCCTCCCTGTGGCATATGAATCCAGGAAACTTACCAACTCAGAACAACGCTATTCCATTCATGATAAAGAATTGGAGGCAATTTTGCACTGTGTTGAGAAGTGGCACTGTTACCTGGAAGGTATACCTTCCCACCCTGCATTCTGACGGACCACAAGTCACTCCATTACTTCAACACACAGTCCCACTTGACACGCTGCCAAACAGGATGGGTTGAACGTCTATCCCCTTACCAGTTGCGCATCAAGTGCAAGCCCAGGAAGGAACTTGTCACAGCTGACGCCCTTTTACAACTCTACGTAGCGTCCATCACTGGGGACAATGGTTTGAACCCAGATTGTCCCATGCTCTACCTCCTCCCTGAGGCAACTTGCTACAAAGGCCTTAACTCGGTAACCATCTCCAAATTGAAGGACAACAAAAGTCAGTTCATCACCAATGCTGGTAACATCTGCTGTTGGGCAGAGAAAGGTGAGAAGACGCCTTACATTCCCACCACACAACAAGGTGACACAATATTGCACTACCACCAAACCCTGGGTCACATCAGAGGGAGTAACCTCTTCAAGATCATGAAACAGAAGGTTTGGCGGCCGTACA
Source organism: Entomophthora muscae (assembly GCA_014839935.2). Lineage (NCBI taxonomy): Eukaryota > Fungi > Entomophthoromycota > Entomophthoromycetes > Entomophthorales > Entomophthoraceae > Entomophthora > Entomophthora muscae. Next base: position 154,074 of record QTSX02005049.1, read on the forward strand.
TGAGTCAAGACATCTTGGATCTCCTCAAAATGTGTATGCTGTGCGAAAAGAATACATCCAAACCTGCACCTCCAAGTCTGTCCTGCCCATCAAGGCCATGGAACCCTTCAAGCAGTGGGCTCTTGACATTGTGGGGCCACTCCCCAAAGACAGACTAGGGAAGAAGTACATTATCACTGCCATTGACTACTTCACTTGCTGGCCAGTGGCCTGGGCAACAACTAATCACACTGACACCACCATCACCCGCTTCATTGGCAAAGGAATTTTGGCCCGCTTTGGGCAACCCAAACGTCTCATCACAGATGGCAGCCCCAAACTTGTTGGGCATGTCATGAAGGCATATTGCGCCAAGAACGCACTCCAACATATAGTTACATTCCCCTACCATCCATAAGCCAATGGGCGCGTAGAACGGTTAAATGTCTCACTGGTTCAACTGATTGCCAAGCTCTCACAAGAGCACCCCAACACCTCATGGACTGAACACCTGCCTGCTGCTCTACTTATCCTACAAGCAAGAATCAACAGGGGCACGGAGTTCAGCCCCAGCACCTTGGCCTTTGGGACACCTGACAGTCTGACCGGAGTTGAACAGGGAAAGTTACAGTCCAGAGTTCCCAAAAAGCCTCCCCTAGTGACAACCTCATCCCTAGACCAATGGCATGCCAAAGCCTGGGAAATTGAACACAGGTGAATTGAAGGAGGGGTGAAGCACCTCAAAGCTAGATACTGTCATGATCACTCCTGACATAAGCTCTGAATAAGGATCAAGGCAAAAAAACAAGCACAGTCTAGTGCAAAAGGGGAAGAATTGCAAAATGCCTGAATGAGATACCATTGCTTCATTAAGCATAATGTCATGGTTGCATAGATGACGTAATTCATGCAATAATATCTCAGCTCTTAATCAACGGATGCCAATGCCCAAACCCGCATTCAAGAGCTCTTAACATCGCCTACGATTTATATTAATGAATTAAGCCAGGTCAAAAAGGCCAATTGAGAGCTAAATTGAGCAAAAGCGATCCCCCCTGCATGAACTCCTGTTGCATGAAATGATGTCATTTATGCAAGTGTATCTCAGCAAATACAAAATCAAAATGAATTATCAACCACTCATTTTGAAGTTCTTCATATTTTGAGCATCATTTAATAATGAATAAGTACTTGTTAAGAGACCACCTTATGCTTAAAACCAATTGGAACGCAGAACCTTGAGAGGAACCAATCAGATAAGTCCCAGAATTAGGGGATAAAAATAGAAGCAGGCCATGCAGTCCTTGAACAATTCAGGAACAAATCAAAACCCTGGCCATCAATCCTGGAACCAACCAATGGGGATCTGGGGCCCAGACCACATGGCTTGTTCCAGACTCTTGCCAAACCTTACTACCCAGTCTAAAATTAGACCTTGAGGAAGACTTAGGCCCATTTCCCCTCATGATAGTAAGCCATTGGCCACAACCAAGAAGTGACAATACAGACCCAGATAGTGGAAGAACAAAGGTTTGACTATATTCCAAATGCCTGATTTCAATCTTCATCACCCAGTCTTTTGAGATTCTCCATTTCCTGCTTGCACTCCCACTTGCAAAACTTTGCACAGTGGAAGATACTATAAATAGACACCCTATAAATATCTGATAGCTAAGATATCATTGAAGTTCAACCCAATCTTTTGCTATCTATATTTCCCTTTAATTATAAAAAATAAGTTCTGCTATGTCTTTACAGCTGGGCTTTACAGATACGCTGTAGGTGACCCCGTCTACACCCTCAACCCCAATTCTGCCAAGTTGGAGCCCAACCACCTAGGGCCTTTAAAGATAGCCGCTGTCTATGACAATCATACCTATCAACTCAAAGATGCCCAAGGGAATACCAAGAAGCTTCACCATGATTTCTTGTACCCCTGCTGTGCCATCCCCACACAAAAGTTGTTTGTGCGGACCTTCCCAGTCCTCTTGCAGACTTTGGTCTTGGTGTCTAACAATAAGCAGGGGGCAAGGGGGGTGTTGCAACCAAGTTTCCAGACTTGCCTGCTAACATATCTTACAATACACAGGGGGTGCTTAATGAGTTGCTCCTTGACGTATCTAACAACATGAACCAATCTGGTGGCAATATTGAATGGCAGGTACTTCATCCTAATTAGGAGCACTACCAATTTGATCTGATGATCCCCACACAAGTTATTCCTCATCTTTGAACCTTATATGGAACTTCCCACTATGCCACCCCCTTGTGGCCTTATGGCTTTCCCCATATGGTGTATTAATCACAATATTCTACAATAAATAATACCTTATTCTATTCATTCTTGCCCTTTCTATTGGACTGTTGTCTTCCCCAATCCCAAATACTTAATCCCCATTGGTTCAGTTGCAACAACCCAAATCTTATCTCTAACTTGAAACTGTTCCTGTTAGATAGGGACTATTTCTCTATCAACTCTTTCCTTGTCATTAGCCTCTTGGTCTTTTCTGGTGTGTTGTATGTCAGGGCTGTTGTATGTTGTTACTTTCTTAGGTAGAGGGAATTTAGGTCCTAATTTAGTACTAACAATGGCAAGTTTATGTCTGTAGACAAGTTCATATGAGCTTTTGCCTGTATTGCAATTGACTTGTATTCAGTACACCATTAACTGTAACAGAGATGGCCAGATAGTAGTAAGAAGTCTCCATGTGGTGGAAAATCACCACCCAAACTTGCATGGAGTTGATGATTAACTACCAACAAAGCTTCAAACACTGTTTGGTAAAATTTCCAAAGGATATAATAGGATTAAGCAAAATGATTAAACCTAACCAGAAAAAGTCCTAGATAAATTGCCTGGGAGAGAATCAAGGTGTCTTCTGAATAGAATTATGGACATTCAGATGATACAAGTGTCTTGGCTTTGGATACAGTAAGGAAAACTCCAAGATTTGATGGTATTGGATTAACATTGGGAGGAGACAACAATAAAGTGCCAACAGTGGGACCCCATCTTCTGGTAATAATTTGACTGAGAATCAAACTATAAGGGATGTAGCGCAGCAGGCTAACTACAGGATTCATGATAAAATAAAGTTAGACCAGGAGAATATTGATTTTATTTGAGTAAAAATTTAGGGAGGACTCAACTCTTAAGAGTTGAACAGTGAAAATTTTCCCATATATATCAAAATTTGACTAAGCAATACCACCTGGATCTTTGGCCTCTGTTCCTTCTACATCTTCAAGTGAGTACCTACACCAGTTTTCAAAGAACCCTTGTGTAACCAACTTCTGTTGATCTTTCTGATAAATAAGGTTGTATTGAGTGACTCTCAGATTACATTGATTTATCAGTGTCAGCTTGCAAGGGGGAATCAAATCCAAATGGCAAACTGGAGTGGCAGTAACCCATTTTTAATCAACTTTTTGATTTAAATCCTTCAAATCAGTTAATTTAGTTAATGGCTTTCTGGATTTTGAGCTTTTCAACTTGGGAAAATAATTCCCGGCATTATGGAATCTACTGTGACATTAACACTGTAGGGAGAATATCAACCCATAATTGTAGGTTGTTGGTGGATATTTTACTGAGTGTCTCTAAAAAAGCACCATTTAACCTTTCTACTCTCACATTAGATTATTAGTGATAGGGACTGGTAACCATATGCTTTATTTCATTCTTAGAGAGGTAGACATTGGGGTCAAAGGCAGTGAGTTCTTTTCCCCATCTTTAATTAGGAGTTCAGGTTTTCCAAACTTGGCTATGATTTCTTTGCCAGTAAATTGTCTCAAATAATTTCCTTTGTCTTCTTTTGTGGCTTTTGCTATGGGCCACCTAGTTGCATAGTTGATGGCTGTGATGATGTATTTTTGTCTTTGTTGTCTCCAGGCATGGTCCCTACAATCTTTAATATTCATACCTTTAATGATGGGATAATTGATACTGTCATCACAGACTTGAGGGTGCCTAGGATTGGACGTACTTTTCACAGACTTTGCATTGGTCTAGTACTTCCTTGATGTTGTTCAGCATGCTGGTCCACCAGTAGCGTGTCTTGAGCTATTCATGCAATTTCCTGCTATGGGTGTGTCCCAGATCTCTATGGTATTAAATGATTGTGCCAATCATTTGTGTTGATAGGACATAGATACAGTATTGCAATTTGGTAGTATGTGATGTAGAATACCATATAAGTTTTCTAACAGATGTTTTTTCTTGATAACTTTCTCTTGGATGTCTTTTAGTGTACATGTGGGAACCCTTCTTGGAGATTCCCCATGATTAACATAGGCCAATTGGGGTCTCCATCAGTGCATAGGAGATGTCTGCAGTATAGCCTTGATAGGGCATCAGCAGTAAAGATTTATTTGCCTGGTTTGTATTCAATTATCATGGGATACCTTTAGATAAGGCTCATTCATTCAGCTTGTTGTCTAGATAGATGTTGTTGAGCCTTGAAGAACACCAATGACTTGTGGTTGGTTAGCACTTTGAATATCTATGCACTTTCCAGGTAGCATTGCCACTTCATTAGGCAGTGGACAATAACTAACTGTTTTTTGTTGTGTATTGGATATCATTGCTCACCATCAGACAGCTTTCTTGATTCATATGCTACAGGGAGGAAGTCCTTTTCTGCAGTCTGAATTCAGAGTACTCCTCCTATTGCGTATTTGAAGGCATCAGTCTCTAGTTTGTATATCCCTTCACAGATTGGATATTGTAAGATGGAGGTGGTGACCATTTGATCTTTCAATTGTCAAAAATGTTGATCTCTTATTGTTGTACATACAAATTTTGCTGTTTTGCCTGTAATTGCAGATAAGGGGGAAGTCAAAGCACCACATTCAGGGATAATATCTAACATAGGCTACCATGCCTAGGAATGTACAAATCTCACTCTTATTCTGCGGAGCTAGCATATCAGTTACTGCTTGTATCTTTTCTGGGTCTGGCTTTACTCCATCTTTGCTGATAATATGTCCTAAGAATGGGAGTTCTGATGAGAAGAAGTCACATTTTGAGAGTTTGGCTATGAGCTGGTTATCCTGAAGGGTACAGAGGACTAGTCTGATGTCTTCTTAGTGTTGTTATATGGTTAGACTGTATATGATTATATTGTCAAGGTAGAAAATAGCCCTTTTTATAAATTGTATTTAAAGACTTTGTTAATGAAGGTCACAAAGGTGCTTGGGTGTTTTTCATACCCAAATCAAGGACAACATATTTGAACAAGCCATATTTTGTTCTTAATACAGTTTTGGGGATATCTTCAGGTTTTACAAAAATTTGGTGGCAACCTTCTGTCAAGCCAATTTTTGTGAACACTTAGGACCCCCCAGGGCGTCAAAAAGGTCATAATCAGGGGATACCTGTTCTTAATTGTGACCTCATTGAGCGTCCTATAGTCTGTGACTAGGCGGAGTCCTCCATCTTTCTTGGAATCAAAGTTGACTGCTTCACCAAAGGGAGATTTTGATGGTTGATTAAGCGCTTTTTCAAGAGTTTCATCCAGGTATTCCTTTAGTGTGTTTTCTTCTTGTGGTATCAATTGGTAGATGAGTTGTGCCTTAGGTACGCTCCCTTTTAGATCAATTCTGTGTTGGATAACTCTGTCAGGTGATAAGCCTGGCAGTTTCTGCTGGAATACTGAAGTAAACTCTTGGACAAGGTGTTGACTTATTGGGTCCTGTTCAAGAAAGACTTTCATATTTTTAAAATGTATGATGTTGTATGTGCGGTTATTCCAGTCAATTCTACTAGTATCTCTTTATTCTTCTATTTTGGTAATCTTTACAAATACGAGGTCCCTCATTAGGGTATCAAGTTAAGTTGGGTACATGTGATGATGTACTTCTCCTTGTTGTATGGTGAGGGTAGTACTATACCTGTCAATGTGAGGTTCTGTCTTTCTCATAAATTCTAAGCCAATTACTATGTTGTACCTAGGTATTGAAATAATGGGGCCACCAAGACAACCATCAGCATTTAAATTGTCTACATGTAACATACTGCATATCAAAAAATTTCCAAAAATATATTTTGGTATTTTTCAAGTATATACTTCTGGGAAGTATAATAAATGAGATAAAGGGTAAAATTAAAAAGAGGACAATAATTTATTGGAGATGAATATAGGATAATATATAGTATCATGGAAAGTCATATACTGACCACAAAAGTCATGTGAGTCATAGGGATTATCTGAGTAATGTTCCTCTTAAGCCACAAGGCTTATTCAAGTTGTGCTCTGCTTAGGATCTGGAATGTTTAATTCCCGTGATAGATGGCTGAATGATAGTAGTGTCACCAACTTAATGCTTAGTTGGTGACTCATTTGGTGAATCACTTGAGGTGTTAATTCCCCAAGAGGGAGTAATTGAAGATGTTGTAACATCTCCCCCTGGGGTGCTGGAAGGTAGAACCTTAGAAATTTTGCAAATAGTGTTGGGGATATGGGCTTGGTATTGATCCAGTTTGGCGTTGGGTACAGGAAGTTGGGAATAGCATTGAGCTGCTCTTGCTTTGCACAGGCAGAGGCGGTCATGGTGCATGTGCTTCAGCTCAGTTTGAGCACCAATTCCCTTGATGAGGTAGGTATTGTTGGGCTTGATCTCCATGACAATGTCTGGCCCTTGTAACCCTGGATTCAATTTGTGTTGATTGTGGTTGACAACCTGAATCTTGTCCCTGACTTGTAATCTCTCCTGTTGTAGTGGGATTGCTTCCCTCTTCCCTCTTGGCTCTTTTCTTTTCCATGTTTACTTGGTCCTTTCTAGCACGCTTCACGTCCAGATTGCTGTTGCTTGATACCTTCTTGGGTAGAGGTAAATGTGGTCCTGTAGTAGTACTAACAAGGGCAGGCTTTTGCCCATAGACAAATTAATCTGGGCTTTTGCCTGTGTTATGGTTGAATTGTGTTCTGCATATCATGAGTGCTGTAGGTAACATGTCAACCCAGGCCTTTGGATTGTTAGCATATAAATTACTGAGGGCTTCTACTAGGGAGCCGTTTAGTTGTTCTACTCTTCCAGTTGCTTGTGGATGTAAGGGGCTGGCTATGGTGTGTTTTATTCCATTATTGACAAGGTAGATATTGGTGTTGATGGCCTTCAGTTTTTTCCCTCCATCTGTCATCAAGAGGTCAGGTTTCCCAAATTTAGCTATGGTTTCTTTTCCAATAAATTGTCTCACATCATTGCCTTTGTGTTCCTTTGTAGCTTGCGTCATAGGCCATCTGGTTGAATAGTCAATATCTGTTATGATGTACTGTTTGCCTTTATTTTTGCCAGACATTGGTCCCACAATATCCAGAGTCCACACCTTAAAGGGTTGTGTGATTGATATTGATAGTACTGATTTGGGTGGTGCCTTGGATTGGGAGTACTTTTCACAGACTTTGCATTGCTCCAGTACTTCCTTGATATCATCTAGCATATTGGGTCACCAGTAGTGCGTCTTGAGATATTCATGCAAGTTCTTACTTTGGGTTTGACCCAGATCTCTGTGGTATCAGAGGATCTAGTCAATATTTTGCGTTGATAGGATGTAGGGTACAGTGTCACCACTTGGAAGTATTTGATGTAATGTGCCATATAAATTTTTGAACAGGTGTTTGTTCTTAAGGACTTTCTATTGGATGTCATTGATGTGTCAGGTGGGAATCCTTCTTGGAGATTACTCATGATTAATATGGGCCAGTCAGGGTCCCAATCAGTGCATAGGAGATGATTAAAGTATAGCCTTGACAGGGCATCTGTGATAATAATTTCCTTGCCTGGTTTGTATTCAATTGTCATGGGGTACCTTTGTATAAGGATCATCCATTCAGATTGTCTTCTTGATAGGTGTTGTTGTGTTTTAAATAATATCAATAACTTGTGGTTGGTTAGCACTTTGAATATCTGTGCACCTTTCAGGTAAAATCTCCACTTCATTAGACAGTGGATAATAGCTACCAGTTCTTTGTCATTTATAGAATATCTTTGCTCACCATCAGACAATTTCCTTGATTCATATGCTACAGGGAGGAAGTTCTTTTCTGTAGTTTGAATTTGGAATACTCCTCCTATTGTATATTTGGATGTGTCAGTTTCTAGCTTGTATATTCCCTCACGGTTTGGATACTGGATTATAGGGGTGGTGACAATGCGCTCTTTTAGTTATCAGAAATGTTGGTCTCTTATTGGGGTCCATAAAAATTTGGTTCTCTTGCCTGTGATTGCAGAGAGGGGGCAGTCAAGGCACCCCAATCAGGTATGAACCTTCTGACATAGGCTACCATACTTAGGAATGTGCGGAGTTTACTCTTGTTTCATGGTGCTGGCATGCTGGTTATGTTGTGTATCTTCTCTGAGTCTGGTTTGATTCCATACTTGCTGATAATTTCACCAAGGAATGGGAGTTTGGACAAGAAGTTGCACTTTAAAGGTTTGGAAATAAAGAGGTTTTCTTTGAGGGTGCAGAGGACTAGTCTGATGTCTTCCTGGTGTTGTTCTATGGCCGGGCTTTATATGATTATGCTGTCAAGGTAGACAATACTGTAAATTCAGAACCTGAACGTAAAAATGCGGGATTGTCAAATCCTTGGTCCAAATTTCAAATCACTTTTGCGGGTAACTCAGCTGAGTGAAAAATAAAAATTTAATAAAATCAACCATTTATTTTGATTTTTTTGGTTTATTTAAATTGGCAAATTTTGAATCTCTTGAGCAGATAACTCAACTAAAAAAAGACAAAACTCAGCAAACAAATGCAGGATACATGAATCAGAAATGCGGAATTCTAATGTACAATTTGAGATTTCCTGTATTTCAATCAAATCATGTACATCATGTAAAAATTAAAGAATCTGAAATTGTGGGATTGTCAAATCCAAGAACCAAATTTCAAATCATTATTGCGAGGAATTTGAAATAAATATAATTTATTGGTGTCTCAAAAAGGATGCTAAAGAATATAGAGTGGATTTTTGCTAATTCTTTTAGGAATCATAGGCATTCTCAAAAATCACCCTATTCCATTTTATGATGGCTAAAATTTAGATGCTTGATTACAGTAGATTTCAGAAGACGCTAATAATAAAGTAGAATTATATATTACAATCTATCTTATCATGTTGTCTTTCCTTTGATGTGTTGATAATGTGTTTGCAATTAATTAGACAGCTTGATTTACTATTGCCAAGGCAACTGGAGGTGAAGCTGTCCAATTAATTGCAAGCACATTATCAACACATCAAAGGAAAGCCAACATGATAAGATAGATTTTAATATATAATTCTACTTTTTGTTATTAGTGTTGTCTGAAATCTACTGTAATAAAGTATCCTTAGTAGCAATACATGAATACATAGTTAGTAAACTAATGGTTTATCTTCCCCCCTCTCCTTCTTCCTTGAAAAGAAGTTTTTGGCCCCTGGCTACGCCAGGGCCAAAAAACTTCTAAAAAATTCTGTGTCATCAGGAGAGTAGCTCATAAATCATTATATGGTTTTATGGTCGCTATATTAGTGATTTAAAGTGCAGAATATTGCATCATTTCCAGTTTAGATAATTTTTCATTTCACTTAATTTCATGTCTAAACATGGGTGTTTAGATTGGATTTTTCATTTGATTTTATCCAGAGTGGAGCTTCTTGATTTGGGTTGATTTGTCCTAGTTACTTACTGTACATTCAATTTGGATTCCAGTTCCTGCAATTATTATTTGAGTTTACTAGTGGCATTCAAAAGCAATTTGAAATTTGGTTCTTGGATTTGACAATCCTGCAATTCCAAAAACATAGTAAACTTAATGGAAATGGTTGATGGATTTGAACGCTTCAAATCTGATTCCAGTTAATTCATTTTGTCCATTGGAAATATGCAGTTTGACTTGAACTTTTCAAAGTGCCTATGAGTTCCCGCATTTTTAAAAATTCAAATAAATACTCAAAAAAATCAATGTTAATTAAAAAAAGGCTATCCTGCAAAAGTGATTCAAAATTTGGATCAAGGATTTGACAATCCCGCATTTTTACGTTCAGGTTCTTAATTTACAGTAGTCCTCTTTCTAATGTGTTCCTTGAAGACTTCATTCATGAAGGTCACAAAGGTGCTGGGAGTGTTTGCCATACCAAAGTTAATGATGACATATTCAAACAAGCCATATTTAGTTCTGAATGCAGTCTTGGTGATATCTTCTGGTTTTACGCAAATTTGGTGATAACCTGCTGTCAAGTCAATTTTTGTAAAGATTTGGACCCCCCAGGGTGTAAAAAAGGTCATTGATAAGAGGCAGGGGATAAATGTTCTTAATTGCGACCTTGTTGAGTGCCCTGTAGTCTGTGACAAGGTGGAGTCCCCATCTTGCTTTGCTAAAAAAAAGAAAGCCACACCAATAGGAGATTTTGAAGGTTGGATAAGTCCTTTTTCAAGAGCTTTGTTAAGGTAGTCCTTTAGTGTGTCATCCTCTTGTGGCATAAGGCAGTAGATAGTTTGTGATTTTGGCACACTTACTTTGAAATCAATTTCATGCCTTATTCCACAGTTGGGCGGCAGCCCTGGTAATGATTCTTGGAAGACAGAAGGGGATTATATGATCATTTGGGCCTGGATTGGGTCTTGCTTGTGTGTGGTGTCTGTATTCTTAAAGTGGATAACTTCATACGTGCAGGTGTTCCAATTGATTTTGTTAGTGTCTTTTTCTTCTTCTGTTTCCATGATTTTCACAAATACATGGTCCTTCATGAGTGTATCAAGATGAGTTGGTTAGACATGGTGGTGCACCTTGCCTTGTTGTATGGTGAGGGTAGCGCTATCCCAGTTGATACTGTAAATTCAGAACCTGAACGTAAAAATGTGGGATTGTCAAATCCTTGGTCCAAATTTCAAATCACTTTTGCGGGCAACTCAGCTGAGTGATAATTAAAATATTTAATAAAATTAACCATTTATTTTAATTTTTTTGGTTTATTTTAATTGGCAAATTTTGAATCTCTTGAGCAGATAACTCAACTAAAAAAAGACAAAACTCAGCAAAAAAATGTGGGATACATAATCAGAAATGTGGGATTCTTATGTACAATTTGAGATTTCCTGTATGTCAAACAAATCATAGACATCATGTGAAAATTAACAAATCTGAAATTGTGGGATTGTCAAATCCAAGAGCCAAGTTTCAAATCATAATTGCAATGAATTTGAAATAAATATAATTTATGGGTGTCTCAAAAAAGATGTTAAAGGATCTAGAGTGGATTTGTGCAAATTCTTTTAGGAATCATAGGCATTCTCAAAAATCACCCTATTCCATTTTAGGTTGGCTAAAATTTAGATTATAATATTCACAAAATTGACATATATAACAATAAAATTGACTAAAATATACATTCCTCTTCTTGAGTTTAAAATTATAATAAAATTTTTATTATGTCTTCTTTCAACAACAACCAAGTCAACAAGCTGTTCCCTGGCCTTGACAAAATTATGCAGGGCTACACTGGGTCTCTTAACGGTGAAGCCTCTGTCTATGGTCACTCCCAACCCGCAGATTCCTCCGCAAGCACCACACAAGAGTCTGTTCTTTCCCCTGCAACTTCCAGCATGGCCTTGTTTGCTCACCATGCACAGGCAGCTGCCAACCCAAATCCCTTATCAGCAATGGCATCTGGAACCAGCCATTTTAGCCATGGGGTCACCCAGAGAGCCCAGAACCCCAAAACAGCTAATCAGATGGTATTGACCAGTTCCCAAGATGGACATGTCCCTCCCCCAGCCAATCAGCCTGCAAGACGCAGAAGAAAAATGATCACTCTGGACATTGTTCTCAAAATGGTTGAAAAGCGAGGGAAGCTTATGTCCCTTGGGGAAATTGCAGCCGCAATGGGTTTTGCAAAGTCCACTGTGGCTGCAACCCTGCGAGCCCACGCCAACTGTGGCCCCCCCACCAAGAAGACCCCAACTGGTGCCCGTACCTCAACCGGAGGTGAAAAATCCTACCCTCTCATGATGGCTATTATGGAGCGTGACTTGCGGATGCCCCTGGTCCAGGTACGTCTCCAGTTGGGACTCCATGGCATCTTTGCCAACAAAAGAACGGTGAATTCATGGATGCGCGGAGTTGTGGTTGCTGCTAGAATCTTGTCCAATCAAGTTCTTGGTGGCCTCATTTTAGTGGATACCAACCCATACAATGCAACCATTATTAATTTTTTTAAAGGGAGGGCAATGAGGGCCCGTAATGACGTCATCTTCCTATCATACGCCAAGATCTTGGCCAGTATCCAAGACTTTGGAGAGAAGCATCCAATCTGACGTGTACAAGCGCAGCCCAATCTTTTATTTTTTTGTCAGGGTTTATTGGCAGTTTCCCCATTGGGCGTCAATTATTACTTGGCACTATCAAACACTGCAGATGGGTATGCCTACCAGACAGAGCTTAAGGCCATGCTGGAGAAGTGGGCCACACAAAACACCGTGCACACAGTTGTACTGAGTGCGGAGATGGAGCAGCAGGAATGGGCTATCCAAGAAATCAGGGCTGCGGGGCATACCTGCTGGTCCTATCCCATCAAATATGCCAACATGCATCTTGCAGATGTATGTCTTTACAATTTTGGTTCTGCCCTCAGGCGCTTGAAGCCTGCCACCTACAACAAACTATGCACCCAAATTGATAAGGGGTATGAGCTTTTCCCTTCTGCGTCCATCCAGGACTTATTTGATCTTATCATCTTCTATGCAAGTGATAGTGATAAGTCCAGAAAGGACCCCCGTCTCCCCCCACACCAGTCCATCTGTTTTGTCAAGCCAGTATATGTGACAGAAGAAGAATTTGAGCAATTGAAGCAAACCGCTCTTGCTGCCCCTTCCCAGTCAACAAACCCTGCCTCCCCAACCCCCCATCAAGCCACCTGCCTTCTAACCCTGACTCCCAAGCCACCACCCATTCCCTCCCCACTATCTCTGATGCCGCCCCTTTCACAGGCGCAGATGAAGGCAACGTCCATTCCGCCCATTCCCTTCCCTTCCTGTCCTTTGATTAGTAAATAAATCTTTTCTTTGTGACAACTTATTAAAATTGATATCTCTATTTCAATTCATAATTAATAATATTTTCTTTTTACATTAGCAACATTTCCCATAATTAATACAATGCTGTACATTTTACAAATAGCTTAAAATTATGAGCATACATATTTTTCATCATCATTAATAAATTGAAGACAATAAACGTAATTATTGCATTAAAATATTGCAATTAGACGTCAACTCTTGATATTTTGATATTATGTCCATAACTCAATGCATTTTGTTTAATAAAAACCACTGTAAACTTGGCCTTTTCCATTATAATTTAATGAAATGAATTGTGTTTATATTAGGGCCATTAACGCTTAGTACAGATATTGAAAATTAGTGCATTCTACAGCCTGTATATTTACCTATTGGTAATAATTCTATAAACTTTTCAATCAGATTTTACGAGGTAATGATAATGTAATGTGTTAATAGATTACTATTTATTGTCATTAATTGGCAGATTTTCTTTGCTGTGGCAATTGTGCATTTTCTGATATTTCTGCACTAGTATCCAATTGGTTGGCTTCACATCCAATCACACAGGCAATAGGAAAACAAGCCGCCACCCTCAAGACTGGATGTGGTCAGGGTGGCAGCTTGTTTTCCTATCACCTGTGAAATTGGATGTGAAGCCAACCAATTGGATACTAGTGCAGAAATATCAGAAAATGCACAATCATCACAGCAAAGAATACAGCCAATTAATGTCAATAAACAGTAATCTATTAACACATTACATTATTATTACCTTGTAAAATCCGACTGAAAAGTTTATAGAATTATTACCAATAGGTAAATATACAGGCTGTAGAATGCACTAATTTTTAATATCTGTACTAAGCATTAATGGCCCTAATAAAAACACAATCTATTTCATTAAACTATAATGGAAAAGGCAAGATTTACAGTGGATTTTATTAGACAAAATGCATTGAGTTATGGACATAATATCAAAATATCAAGAGTTGATGTCTAATTGCAATATTTTAATGCAATATTTACGTTTATTGTCTTCAATTTATTAATGATGATGAAAAATATGTATGCGCTGAATATAGTACTATAAAAACCAGTTTTTTGATAGAAAACAATATGTCAACAATCTATAACTTAATCAACAAATTAGAAGCACACCTTCAAAAGGTTGTTGAGATAGAAAGAAATATCAGGGAAATAGTGACAGGGAAGCTGGGTAACAAGGGCCAGCCACTGATACAGTCAAAAGAAGATGCCCTGGATAAGTTGGGAAATATTATAGATGAAAATAATAAAGAAAAATTACTTAATCTAAAGGGAACTATTTTATCAAGTCTTGAATTTAACAACACAGCCTAAAATTTGTGGGAGCTCTGGTAGGGGGCCAAAGAAAACAATAAGAAGATAAAACTAATTGAAGGAACAGAAATTCAAAAGGAAATCAACATCAATGAAGAGGAAACCAACCAAATGGAAACAGATGAAAATGAAACACAAGCAAGAAGCAGAAGCACATCAAGAAATACAGAAGCTTTATCAAATTAAAATCAAGAGGAAGCACAACTTTCAGGAAGAATAAGAAAAATTAAGCCTAAGAAAATTAAAGAAGAGCATCCAACGCTCATGAAGTTTGCTGATATGGCGCCTGTGGCTGAGGGGGCCACAGGGGAAACAATCAGTAAGTTTTTTATGTTTAACTTATATTTATTTTAGTCATCACCAGGGATGGGGATGAGGTCGCGGAAGTGGCAGCTTTTACGCCAAGTTGGTTTTTTGGGGGCTACCAGTCACTGGTTGCCCCTATAAAACAAATAAATAAAAATCAAATAAATAAAATAGTTCAACAGAATATGAATACTTTTTTAATAGTGAAGCTCAAGATAGGGATTATCAACCACCCGTGGGGTGCTCGCCATGGACAAGGGAAGCCTATGAACTAGGATCAACAATTAAAATCAAAGAAATGAATGAAATCTGCGGGGATACAAAACTGAACTTTGATGAATACATATATGAAAGTGTTCAAAGGTTCCCCTTCACAAATATCAATGAATACAAAAAAATTAATAAAAACTGACTTTCAATTTGGAAATGAATATTTAAAATCTGCAATTTTTAATGAAATTTTCAAAGCTCTATCAAACAAAGTCGGGGATGCAGTCCTTGTGAATAATTTAAGCTTTTATTGATATTGTTTGACAAGGCCTGGGGGGCTGATACAAGTCAGGCGCCCCTGGAACCCTCTTCAAGTTTAACCAAACGTCCTATATTAATAGGTTAGTACAAACGTTCAAAAAATTGTGCATGTTCTCAGAAAAGTATACCTTGCAACAAATCCATGTTGTGGTGTACCTGGGAATCCTGCTCCACTGCATACTGAAAGCCAACGTGAAAAAAATCAGAAGATGTACCTATACAGATTGACATATGCCGCGTAGCCCTAGACCGCCAGAAAACGCCATGGGGATACAGGACAGTTGAGCACGTCCTCTATGATTCATTTGCATTGGCAACACTATACGGGTACTATGTGCCCCCAAAAAAAAACCTGCTAGTTGATTCCCTCACCTGTTTTCCTTTTATAAGATGTTTGGCCACCACCGGGGTGTTGAGCGCCACCCCTCTAGCAATTGGCGCCAGAGTCATCCACCACATACAGAAGAGTATGTGGTCCCAATTAAACACATAAGCTGAAAATTTAATTTCAGGGTATGATTCCCTGGAATAATCCCATTCTCTTTGCAATTAGCATCCCCCCAATAAATATTTTCCCCTTGCAAATTTTTTTATATTTCATATTTTAATACTAAATATTTTTAATACTGAAATATGTACTAATAAAATTTTAATATAAATTTTTTAATATTACATATTTCAATATTAAAATTTTAGTATCAAAAATTTGATATTAATGTTTTTATAATACATATTATAATACTAAAATTTTTAATATCAAATATTTCAATAATGAATATATCACAATTTAATAAAATTGTTTTATTTTGATTATTTAAACTTAAATATTTAACTTTTAAGATTTATAATTAATATTTTAATTTTAATATTTTAATTTTTATTTTAAATTTTAGTATGTAAATTATAATATTAATATATCTAAGTATATTAAAAGACATTAGTTATAGTTGCCAATACATCAAATAAAAAAAGAATTAAAAATGTTTTTATTTACTACTTGTTGAGTACGGGCCCATTTATCATAAAGATAAACATGAAAAATTGAATTTATCCGCATCATGCAGCCTGCTCCACTATTGTTCTAAACAAATGATTGTTTACAACTTGAATTACCTTTCCCTTGTAATATGATTTGATACACATATTCAATATACTTGAACTGCGTCCTAAGTAAAAATTAATAAGGAATACATAAAAATCATTAGTTGCTTTGTTGTGTGGCTATAGTGGCACTGAAATAACAAGGATCATATGATGACACGCAAGGTCAGATTTGTGGCATAAAAAAGCCAAAGTACCATCAACAATTAACAATTATTTAAATAAAAAGATTCTATTTTTATCTTTTTTTAATTTATTCATTTGTTAGCGCAACAGTCAATACAATATTTAGTGCATTATAATAAAAATATATTCTTCATACCTAGTATAGTTAATTTTACTTACCTTTTCTAAATATTCTTATATGTCTATAATACAATAAAAAGTCAAATTATTATATATAAATAATAATTTTTGAGACCTAATAAAAACAAAATAAATAAAAATAAAAACAAATTAAACTGGAGAGCTCATTTATCTGATTGGCTCAGAGGCCAGGGCTTTAGGGAGGAAGGATTCTAAGTGCTTGTAAAAAGCCGCCACAACATCAGGTGGCATTGCAAATTGGCTGACCTCAAGAATATTGAATAGGTCCTCAGTGTCCTGAGGAAGGCCTTGTTTCACCTTATTCTTGATCCAATCAAACACCTCCTTGATTGGATTCAGGAATGGGGAATACAGCGGGAGGAAGAGAAGTCTCATTGGACAATCAGCAAGGCAGTGGCTGGAGGAGTGGCTATTCTTGTCAATGGGGGGAACTTGGAAACAACCAGATCCACTTTGTGGAGCCCGACATTATCAAGACCAACAACATTGGTTGTGCTGCTATAATTTATCCAAAGGCACTCCTTGACAGCTCGGAGAAAATCAAGAAAGGTCCTGCTGTTATGGGAGCCTTTAACCATTTGGTATTGATCCAACCCGCGAGGACCAAGAAGCACAACCATTGAATAGGTCTGGGAATGGACAGCTGCACAATGGGCTACGCCGTCCTTGGACCCCTTCTTGACCCACCCATGCCTGGACCTGAGTGAGGAGGAAAACAGCAATTTGTTGATATAGAAGAACTGGACATTCCCAGTCTCCTTTAGTGCCAGATATGTCTTGGCATAAATGTGTCAATCCTCAATGGACTTTTCACTGTTTCTGTTGTACAGAGAAACTCCGAGCACCTTCCAAGAGAAGCCCAAATCAACCATTGTTTTGTAAACAAAGGTTTTAGAAACAGAAACTCCAAACTCTGTGGCAAGCATTGATTGGACAGCAAGCGTGTCCAGGTGGCAATCCCTGGCTACCCACTGCTTGATTGAGTTGATGTGCACAGGCTGCAAGAGTTTTGGCTGCCGCTTAGCCTTGGTGGATTTGGCAATTTGCCCAGTATTTCCATACTTGGTGTTGATGTTGGCAATGTACCTGGCTGTGATACCAAATTGGGACGCAATATCCCAAAACGCCATTCCCCCATTCAATAGTTGAGGAGAGCTTCACGCTCACTATCCGTCAACTGACGCCGGCCCTTGGCAGGTACCATGGCATCCTAGCTACCAGGCTGGACACAGGGGACGGGGACCTTTGTGTAGAAGGTGGGATCACGCTTGGTTGCGCTGGCGCTGTCAATGGTGGAATAGATCACAAGCGTAGATGGCTCAACAGTGGCTGCCAATGGCTTGTAGGTGGTGTCAAAGACGCAGGGACAGGAAGTAGCAACTCTTGGGTCAAGAGTGCAGGGCCAGGTGACAACTGGGTACACAGTGGAGGTGTAAGTAACCTCAGTGTTCCTGGTGACCTTTGTGTATGAGACTTTGGTTGCAGGCCTTGAGAGCGGCTTCTGTCTTGGATTGAGGCTACTGTTCCTGACTTGAGATGCAGGAGGTGTTTGGCTGCCAATGACACCTTGGGAGGCCTGTGTATTGGCATGACTCCCCTTGAGTTGGGTTCTGGGTCTGTTCTTGGACCCTCTGGGACGCCCTTGTAGACAGGCTGCCCCGCAGGCTGGTGCAGGAGAAGGTTGGGAATGCAATTGAAGGTCCATAAAAATAAAATAAAAAATATATTTTAGATTAAATATGTATTTATTTGGAGTTATTGGTTTAGTTGTGAGTAGTTGTTTTCTCTTGAGTTAGCCTTGAATAGTAACAGAATTTCTATATCCGTAATTTGAAGTGTATAATATTGTATTCTTTCCAGTTTTGGATGATTTTAAAGTTTAATCACTTTTTATGTCTAAACATGGTTATTGAGATTGAATTTTTAGTTTGATTTTAGTTGTGGTGGAGCTTCTTGATTTGGTTTGGTGTTTCCTAGTGTTCTTACTGTACATTAAATTTGGATTCCAGTTCCTGCAATTAATATCTGAGTTTACTAGTGGCATTCAAAAGTGATTTGAAATTTAGTTCTTGGATTTGACAATCCTGCAATTTCAAAAAACATAGTAAACTTAATGAAAATGGTTAATGGATTTGAACGCTTCAAATCTGATTCCAGTTAATTCATTTTGTCCATAGGAAATATGCAGCTTGACTTGAACTTTGCAAAGTGTCAATGAGTTCCTGCATTTTTAAAAATTCAAATAAATACTCAAAGAGTTCAATTTAATTAAAAAAGGCTATCCTGCAAAAGTGATTCAAAATTTGGACCAAGGATTTGACAATCCCACATTTTTACGTTCAGGTTATGAATTTAAAATATGAGATTTGGTCTTTGTCATCCAATACAAGCCAATTATAATGCAATAATTGTGTATTGGTATGATAGGGCCACTAAGCATAATCTATACATCTCCAATTCGTGTGCGGAAAGGTTTTGCTTCCTTGGTGACTTATGTGCCCATATTATCTGCCATGATAACTCTCTTTATATTAATTTGGACTGTGGGTAGTTTTATGAGGTTGGCAAATTTCTTGTCAACAAGTGATTGGTCTGCTCCAGTGTCAAATTATCAGGGACCCACTTCACCAGAATAAGGTCTTTTCACTCCATCCAGTATTCCATATTGATTTCAGGCAAGGTGGCCTTTTTCATCAAACCAGCAGTAGCGCTCACATTCTTCATAGCAGGAATCACAACCAAGAGGACCAAGTCAGTGTTGTAGGAGATCAAGAAGAGAGGCATACATAGTAGCAAAGCTAATACACCCAAGCCACCACCAATATTAGTAGTAAGCATTCTAGGCACTAGCTAGGTTTCCTATTTCAAACTATTGTAGCAAGCAGTAAATCTGGTAATTGGGAACAGGATAAAGGCTTTATTAAACCAACAAGAATTAAGGAAGGGAATTATCCACTTAAATAATCATAGGGTCCAACATCAGGAGATCTCAAACACCTCTGTTGCGTATCAGGGGCAAATGGTTGAGCTCAGAGTTGATCACAAGCATGAAACCTTGCAGTTGGATTTTGATGATAAGCAATATAGAGTTTCACAATACCCTGGAGGTGAAACAATCATTGGAGGAATTGAATAATCAGGGAATTTGTTGAGATGTCTTTTAGGAAATCCAAATAATAATTGAAAATAATTTAAAAATCCCTTAAGGATAATTAATGATGTCAGGAATTGGTTCCTGACACAAATAGTGCTGTGCCTTGATATCTGCAAAAGCAGACAGGGTAAGTGAGGAGTTTATTTCTGAGTTAGGCAGCAAACAGTAGAGGATTGCTGGAGGGTACTTGGATCATGGTGATTAAGTCCACATTTTAGTCACTGTAAAAGTCTTGCAAAGCGGGGAAGGGTAGCTTGCCTAAGCACTCCCCTGAGCTTTTCTCTCCTTGTTGGTGTTTCAGTGCTTTCCTGGTTAGCTTGAGCAGTGCAACTCCTGTTTTGAGGATGGTTATTATTAGCTTGGTTGTTCTACTTGTTAGGTCAAGGTTCTTCTATGCTGTTGGGCTCTCATTTTGTTTATTTGTTTCATGTAGGTTGTCAGACTTTTGTGCCGTGTGTTTTCCTTGCAATAATGCATCCTGGAAGTTCTTGCATTGGGTCATGTTGAGCTGACGTCTAATGTGTGTAGGAAGACCATTGTAGAAGTCCAACTGTGGTCTGGCGTTGTCAAAGTTAATGGTGTTGGGAGCTTGGCAATGTAAGTTTCATAAGCTGCAATGTACTCCTTGATTGTTCCAGTCATTTTATAAGTTCTGATATCTGTCATAATTACTATGTCAGAATCTTTCATGGTGAATCTTTTGAGGAAGGTGTCTTTGAACATATCCCAGTCTTCACCATGATAATGATGTTTTTTGAGCCATTATCTTACAAAGCATGAGGCGGCCCCTGTGACACAGAGGGATATCTCACTGGCCCAGAGTCTGTGGGGGTAGCCCACTTGTGTAAACTTGCTTTGAGTGCTTTGAATCCAGAGGTTGGCGTTCTCCTGACGTAATCCTGCAAAATTCCTAATCCCTGCTGAGTGTAGACGTTGAAACACAATTTTGGGTATCTCAGTTGTCTGCATGGTTGAAGTCAGTGGCAGGTTTAGGAGTTTACAGGTGTTGAGGAGATTATACTGTTTGGTAGGAACAAGGATGTCATTGAAGACAACAAAACCTGTAGGGATGTCTTGTCCTTCTTTATAGTCTCTCCAACCTGCAGGAAGTGCCATTTTCTGGATTTTTTTCTTTGGAGGTTTTTTCTTAAAGTTGTGTAGGTGTGGATAACCTACCTGTGCTACCACTGTCAAGTATATACTTCTGGGAAGTATAATAAATGAGATAAAGGGGAAACTTAAGAAGAGAATGATACTTTATTTGATATGAATATAGGATATTATATAGTGTCTTGACAAGCCACATACTGTCCATGTACATCATGGGAGTCATGGGGCTTATCCAATTAATGTTCCTCTTAAGTCCCAAGGCTTTTTCAAGTTGTGTTCTGCTTAGGATCCTGAATTTTTGATTCCTATGATAGATGGCTGAATGATATTAGTGCCACCAACTTAATGCTTAGTTGGGAAATTGTTTGGTGAGTCACTCAGGGAATTAATTTCTTGAGAGGGAGTAATCAAAGATTTTGCAACATATTTTTATTGTTAAATTGGATTTTATATGGAATTATAGTGCACACCATCCCTAGATACACAAGTTTAAGACTTATATGATCAAATATCACAATCAGAATAATCTAGGCAATGAGATCTAGATGGCACCAGAACTGGATTAGCACCATCTAAGGAAATGGGGTTGGAACAGTATCAAATCTGAAACCATCTAAAAATCTCATAATACCTTAAAATTTGAAGGCAAAAGTAATTATGTATAAATATTACCATTCATAATTATTCCCCTTAAGTTGGATAAGGGAAGCTGGTATTTGTGGAGAAGTTTCAGGAAACTATCCTGTGGCAGCTGGTCCTTCAGTGACAGAGATGGGCAGGCTGATGAGAAGGGCCCATCAGAGGATATGTTCTAACTTGATGACATAGTATAAAGAGCGCCCTACCCATGACAAGAAATAAATTGCATGAATCATAGTGTCTCTTACCCCATGAGAGTACTATATGATGTCAAAATGATTATTGGAATTGTCTAATGGGATATCATGAAAAGGCAGGTAGCTTAGATTTAGGATTAGGGAGATTTAAAGGGGCCTGTTAAGCCCAGAGGTAGTTTATTTATCTCTAAACAACTGAGGCTGGATATTTTACCAGATTCCTTTATAAATTACCTACTGAATTTTCTAATAAAGACCAAGGGATCAGAGAAAAAAGTTTTACTAAGGTAAACTCTTGGTAGGACACCCTAATATGATATTCTGTAAAATGAACTGGTCTAAAGGGTGAACCAGGGGGTCTTTAAATTTTAGGTGAGGCAGCTGATAGTTGATGGATAATAGGGACATCTGGGCCATTAGGTATAGTTTTCAAGTAGCATATTGCTAGAATTAAATATGGTAAGAGTTGCTTGAACCAGTGGTTCACAATAATTTTTATTATCAAAATGGCAATAATTCCATTTTCAACTTGATAGGGAACTTTTATTTTATTTTCAGGCTTCATCTTTGGGGACATGGATTTGGCCTTTGGGCAGTCTGGCGTTGAAAACTGTGGGCTTTGGGAGACTTCAGATTTGGGTGGTTCATTATTGGCAAGATTTGGAAAATAGACACAGAAAACTTCCCTTTTACAAACCTTATTCCTAAAATCAGGCAGCCTGGCCAAATGTGTGCTAGTCTCAACACTGGGAGGTGATGCCTGATGACTGCTATTGGTGGATGTCATTTTAGATTTCTCTGAAATCTCTATTTGATAAGCAGCTGGTTTGTATAGGTGTACAGTTTAGAGGCATATGATTAGCCTTGATTCCTTTAGAATTTGGCAAAGCTCCTTTGCTTTGTGGACTCTTAACTAAATAATCCTCAGGTTTGATACTAAAAAATGCAGGCAGCCAGGCACCTGGCTCTCATGGCTGGCAGGCTATGGGGTCTTGAGTTTGATTCTTGATTTTGCCTTGTTTTAATAGGAGAAGCAAAATGAAATTTGTGACAAAGACTGATTAAAAAAATTCATAAAATTCAAAGTACCTATATATATCAGATAAATTGATTCAAATGGTACAGTAGTTTTTAGAACTATGAGTATAAGTGAAAAAATTCAGATTAAAAAATCAACTCAATCAAAAAAATTAAATTTATATTGATAAACAATATATTTGGTACCATTAAAATTATGTTTTTGACAGAGGAATTTCGGTTTAATATGAATTTTTACTTATTCTCACAGCTCTGAAACCTAATGTACCAAACACAATAGCTCTAGCTGCTCTAGATAGTGAGATATAGAGAAGAGGCCTGTAATCCAGCTTGCCTCAAAATCAAAGGCTCAGACCTGATTTCATTTATCTAAATTCACTCTTAGTACACTTTAAAAACTAAAACAGTATATCTCTGTAAATACTAAGCTGGTCTTGATATTTAAAACTTATTTTAAGTCTACAGATCATCATAAAATCTGAAGGAATTTATATCATCAAATATTAAAAAATAAGTTATTTTTTTAGCTTTTTCTAAACTTAATAGTAGCTCTTTGCTTTTTTAGGAATATATTTCATTTATACCTGGTTATGAAGTTTGTTTCAAATAAATTAAAGGTGAATCACCACTTAAGGAAGCTGACAGGGATCCAATCTTAGGCAACTGGCCCATTGTTTTCTGGGAACACACAGGCCACAGGTTTTGCAGGCAGAGCCCGCCATAAGATTGGAGCCAACCTAATAAGGTAGTACATTGACTTTCCCACCCAGGAACGTGGGCTGGTTGCTGGGATTATAGTGTCAATTACCCCAGTGAGAGTGATATACACAATTCTAAACGGCTTATTTGTGTGGTCCAAAGGGAGATCAGGTGCAGAGGCAGGCATTGGCTTGGGGGTCACTGGTGGTTCCATGTCCAACTAGTAAGTGAGCAGGAAGTTATATTTTTCTCTGAACAGTTTGGTTTCAGTTACTTGCCAAGTACCTTGTCTATTATATCTGACTGCTGATTTTATGTGGTCCAGGGGTTTTTTTGAAGACTTTTCCAAAGGTATAATCCTTGTATTCTAGTTTTAAAGTGTACTCTGTAAAGTGAACAAGACCAAATGAAGCACCTGCCAGACAGTAAACAGAGGCTAGAGGGGCAGGCAGGCCAGGAGATCTTATGATGAGCTGATAAACTGCAAAGATGAAAAAGGCAATAAATGGGGAAACCAATATCTCATAACCTGTTATTTAAAAATGGCAATAAATTCTTAGTGCAGGGTCTATATAGTACCCCACTGCCAAACTTTATATTTTCTATATGGGGTTCATCATAGGATTGGGAAATATGAGGTTGAGTGTCCAGGGTTCCTGGGTTCAGGAGCGGCAAAATGGCACTGCTGCTGTGTGTTTGATCATTGATTGAAACCTCTGGAAATGTTGCTCAATTCTTCTGTTATTGAGCCATGGTCATGGGAGCAGGATTTAAGCCCATGTTTTCCTTGGGTGATGAATCTTGATTGGCCACTAGTGTAAACTTCAAACTCATGAAGCTAATGGTAGGAATTTATTTGCCTCCATTAGGCAGTCTGTCTGATCTTTCATTTGGCACTGTGGTTTTCAAGGTTTGGATGGTATTATTATATTGGGAATTAGTTTCAGCCTCCTCTTGAGGGGCTCAATCCCAGAAAACTGTGGGTGGCTGGCCCTTTAGTCCTTAGGGCTAGAAGCCTGCAGGTAATCAGGGCCAGGGTTTGAATCCCGCTCTTGGCGCTGTGATTTGAGGGAAGGAAATTTTCAATAACAACAGAAGCCTTTAGAACAAGAAGTTTAATTGTTCATATAATACAGTAGTTTTCAAACCTGTTGAGATAAACAAAAATTCTCAGTCCAAAAACAAATACAACTCAGTCTAAAAACAAAATAAAAAATCAAAGAATTTATATTAAATTAAAAATAGATTTGGATCCAACTTGATTTCACTTTTATACTGGGTTGTACTTGTTTTTAGACTGAGATTTTTTGTTTATCTCAACAGGTTTATTAGGAAATCCTGATCTATCAGGGTTGTCTGATCCATATTCTCACCACTGAAGCTATGGGTCAACAATAGATAAGCCACTTCCAGATACAAGACATTTATTCTGGATGACAGCAAAACTTTATCAAGATAATTATAGGCTTATAATTACAAAGATACCTGAGACATTCAGGATCAACATCATTGGTTGATCAAGAAGCTCAAATTTTAGTGCAAGCCATTCAGGATTCCTAAAGCAGATGTGCTTCCGCCAGATAGAATAAAGACAAAGTATTACAACACCCTGTTTCACCAAGAAATGGGACAGAGGACCATGTGTGTGCAGTGTGCATTAGACTGAGCACAAGACAGGACCCCGCCCAATGGATGTCAACTTAGTTGGTCTCAACTGAGTCAAGGGATATCCAGGCTGAAGAGGATAAATTAGCAGCCTAGGATATTACCTCATTCCAAAACCTTATTCAGGTTTGGAATCCAACTCTGGGGGTTGAAACTAGTAGCTTGGAGATGATAGGCTAGCTAGTAAGAGTTACCTGCAGCTAGACACTAGTCTGGCCACCACCTTCACGCTATAAAAAGCCCTTCCAAGATCACTTGAAAGGCAGACAAATAATAATCATCAACATTGCTACTATGGCAAACAGTAGTAGTGTCAAGTACAAAAAGAGTGTATTATTGATACTTCCAGAATCCTGCCAAACCATCTCAGCTGTTATTGCGTCCCAAAGACCACATGACTCTCCTTTTACTTGGCTCCAGTAACAACAAATCTCCGCCAGTTGCTGCAATCACACACCAATTGGAAGCACATCTGTCTCCATACTGTCAGGGACCCACTTGGCAGGGAACCAGTTCCCTATCTGGTGGGCCAAGGCCCCTAAGTTTATTCCTGCTATTACCAACCCAATGGGCACCATGATTATGGCAAGATGACCTAAGTGTCCCAGATAGGCAAATCTTCTTATCAGGGAGCTGAAGCGCCCCAACAGATAATAGTCTACCACGTAAGATAACAAGTAGAAGGAGGCGTATGGTCTGACCAGAGAAGGTTCAGCCTGAGGAGG
The DNA here is from genome assembly GCA_014839935.2 of Entomophthora muscae. NCBI lineage: Eukaryota > Fungi > Entomophthoromycota > Entomophthoromycetes > Entomophthorales > Entomophthoraceae > Entomophthora > Entomophthora muscae. The sequence goes on from QTSX02005049.1 coordinate 179,948, forward strand.
GAAAGGAGAGGAACAGACATAGTTAAAATTTCTGCCCCAGTGACCTGAGGGATACTTGAATCAACCATGAGCAAGGGATTCCTTCTGATGAGAGTTGTTGGGAGATGAGTTGCACCAATCTGTAGTTGGAGTAGGATTCCCCAAGGTCCACACCACAGATAGAAAAGATGCTATAAACCATAACAGGAAAAGGCTTCCCTGCATGGCTTCAAGAAGAGATTTAGAGTCAAGTGTAATCATAGGTAGTAAAAAGTCTTTATTGTTGGAACAAGTAGAATTGATAATGATAGACCACTTAAATAGCCTCAAAATGGAGGCTGACATATTTAAGTGGTTATTGGGGGAATAAGAGGGATTTACATGAGTAGATAATTAGAAAAAGTATCTTTTTCAGGTTGTGGTTAAATTGAAGCTTAATAAAAAGGTATACAAGACTTATGATGATACCAGAGGAGCCAGGGATTAGCCACAAGTTAATAAGTAATGAGCACCTTAATTTTTGCATCTCAAATAACATCAAGTACAGAGCTTAGCTTAAAATTAAGTAGAGCGGGTTACCAAGCGTTAAGCATAATTGAAGCAGCCAATCAGAAACACAACAGTAAGTGACATTATTTGGTAAGGTATTAACCTTTTTGCACTTGATTTGAAGTTCAAAAGCAAAACCCAAATCAATTGGTTTAACATAAATAGATAATGTATGTACTTTCCATGATTTGAACTCACATTGTCCCAATATTTAGGGTTCTGAGTTTGAACCCCGTCTGTGTCACTTACTATGTTTAACTGGGTGTCTTTAACTTGGTTGTTGATTCTTATTATTGTTTTTCTTGGTTGATTGACTCCAAACAATTGAGGTAGTCAGGGGAGGATTCCCTGAAACTATCCTCCCCAGGAAGGCCTTTCCCTTCCAGAGACTTGTTGTAGCGGGAGAAGACATCAGGTGTGTTCTCTAGGTTCTCTTCTGGTTCCCAGGAGTTAGATTCTACCTCATAGCCCTTCCATTTTACAAGGTATTGACGTTTTTCCTCAAGAGGTGCAGTGATTGAGTATGTTCTCTACTTCCCACTCAGGTGCATAATTAAAGATAATAGGAGGAGGGTCCTTCAGGTTCAGGTCAGATGATGAGCCCTTGAATTTGGACAGAAGGCTGATGTGAAAAACGTCATGGGATGAGGAGCCTTCAGGAAGTTTGAGTCAGAAGTTAACATCAGAGCGTTGCTCAATTACCAACAGGGGCCCTATCATCTTTGGGCCTAGCTTTTGCCCCAGAATATTCAGTTTAAGGTTCTTGGCATTGAGTAACACATAGTTTCTCACTTGGATGTCTTCAGGAATTATTCAATGTCTATCTGCTTGGGTCTTATACTGAAGAATGGTCTTCTCCAGTTGAGTCTTGAGGTACTTATGATTTTTGAGTAACAAGGTCGCCCATTGGTGTGCAGACAGAATAGTGTCTGTTGCGCTTTTTGCAATACAGTGCAACAATTATTAGAGATTATAGGGCACAGGACATTTGCCAGAATACAGTCATATGTGAGGATATGGATAGTATTGTAGCAGAAGAGCCAGGATTGAGCAGGACCATGATTATTGCCCAGCAATGGCTTCTGATTGTGCAGAAGCACTTAAGGATTAGGATAAAGGCCAACCAGATTAAGGATAAAATAAATATGGTTCAAGGATTAAAGATTGTTTTTATTGAAATTCATGAATTCTTCTTATACCTTCTGCAAGGGTAATCTCTGTGCTGCTATCAATGTCTTCTAGGACATTCTAACACACCCTAAAATACGGTAATTATCAATCTAGGTTTGGCGCTTTTTGCACGTCAACCAATAGAATATTATCATCTTGACCCAGCACAGGTGATCCTTGTTGGCATGGAATAATTTAGTACTTCAGGATCACTTCCTACTTCTCTGGAATACTGCAAGCTTAATGCTTATTAATGTGATAATTATGGGAATTTGAGATTATGAGGAATTGAACCCAGCGCCTTGGCGCTTGATGTAAATGTAAAGCGGTGCCTTAGCACCTGCAATATTTGCCAGGCAGTGCTTGCAATAATTTTCAGTTGGTGCAGCGGCGCTTGACGTAAAATTAGTTTGGCGCTTTGGCACCTAATCTAATTGCTAGGTGGTGCTTGTGTATATTTTTAAAGTGCTGCAGCAGCAAATCATGTCTCATTTAATTGCTGTGGCAGCGCTTATCATTGGCTAGTTTAAGGCTCAGGTCAGCAGGCTGCTGCTGATTCAATATGCATATAGTTTATACTACCAATTTATGTTATTTGGTAGCTGCAATTCATATCTGCAAGCTCTGTCATAATTAGTATCATTGTATTTTGTACTACTAATTTATGGATTTGGTTGTAACAGTCCCAATCTGTGGGCTCTGTCATAATTGGCATCATTGCTTGGTCAAAATTCCCAACAGTTTTAGTTTTTAATGTTTATTGAAAGTTAGTATGTGTTTCAAATTACTTATCTTTTATTTCATGCCAAGCCCAAATGACTGGGGCACACCCCTGGCATCTGGTGGGAAATTCACTGGATGCCATCTGAGTGGCACTGGATTCTGGAGGAAGAATTTCTTCTTTCTCCAGAATCCATTTTTTGTTTCAGATTCCCCTACATTGGTGAAATTCAAAACAAACAAAAACGGGGAAGGGAGGATGAGACAATTACAACAAATACAGTAATTGTCCTGTTTATTGTCTGACACAGCCTTAATCTAGAGCATCTAGAGCTATCACGTTTAGCATCATTTTTATTGGATATATCTGACATATATAGGTCCTTTAAACTTCAAAAAATTCATATTAATAAGTCTAGATGCCATTATTACTGATCCAATTACCAACCTCTTTATCAGGATTATACAATGGCAAGTATCAGGGATTCAGTCATCCCTAATTATTGATCAAGCATTGCCTGAGAGAAAAATTGAGCACTCTGGATCAAAGAAGATCCCTTATAACCTTGCCAGCATACCAGGTATAAGTAGGGCATATTGTAATCTCAGAAGCCTTTGATATATTAACCCTTGGCCTATTAGTGCTAGTGCAATTGAGAAAACTCTGGATCAAACAGGTATAGCTTATTCATGATTGGCTAAACTATTCAGAATCACACTAGCACTTTACCAGGATAGTAATAAGATAGTTATGATATCAGATCTTTAGGCTATTAACTAATCTTCTGAGGACCAGTAATATTGATAAAGAATCACATTGGTGCACTGCAGGTGCCTGGGCAAATATCAAAGCAGGGGATGTGCCCTTTATAAATAGAAATGATAAGCTGAATATATTTTAGTTGATCATCACTTCTACCACTAGTAAACCAATTGATTTCATATGCTGATGATTTAAATAATGCTGTTGAAACTGTAGGGTCAAGCCCCATCACAGCTCTGCACAAAAGACCCTATACCTCTTGATTCAACTCTCCTGGCACTCATAGTCAAATATGGAAGTCAGCTCAAAACACCAAACAGGGAGACATAAGCCAATAGCAATCTCAATCCAGTGGCAAACTTGATTCAGCACAACAATCACTAGCAGGATTAAGCCACCCTGGCCTTTCTAAGCAATTGATCCGCGGGAACCTTGTTTCTCCCAGGGAGCTGGTTACAGCTATATGGTTCCCAACATCTTGATAACAATGGCTATGTAGCTCCTAAATATCCCCCTGCAGCTCTACCAAAGCAGTGCAGCTACAGCAATAAGGGTCCCTATATGCTAACTCATACCCATTGAAAGCTTGGCTATCCATGGTTTATGTAGCAATAGCAACACTGCACATCCAAAAATTGCAAGTCCTCTTGTTGGAGATATCCTGTGAATCCCTGGCTTAGGATGTAAATTAACAAGATAAGCTCTGGAATTGCATTCCAGAATCACCCTGATGCAGGGGTGAGCCATACCTCTTTCATCTGGGATACAGTGGCCAGGTGGTGTATTTTTTGATGGGTTGCTCCATCTATAACCTGCTGTGAGGCTTCAACAATAGGCAGCCTTGTAAGTACAGATGCAGTAGCAACTTTTTGAGCAGGACAGTTATCTTCCTCTTTAGATGTTTTCTAGATATCTCTGGGCCAATGAGATCTCAGATAGATGCTTCAGGGTGGTTGGCCACACCAGTAACAATTTGTTGTTGAGGATGGCTGGTTTTGTTTGGTTATCTTGTTTAGGATTTTTGATTCCCTGGGTGATAATCTAGCTTAACTGGCTTATTCTGGATATCAAATTGTGATCAAAGATAGAAAAAGATGTACATGGTGATCAGAAAAAGTGACTCTAGATGTAGCAGGTGAGAGAACATACCCCTGGGTAATTTTCTGTGTGGAGTCAGATGGCAGGGAGCTTTTATTGACTGTGAAAGCTAAATTGGTATACCTGACATAATCTTGTAAAGCTTCACTGAAACCAGGAGGTAGCCCATTGGCTTGGTTTTGATTGATTAATAAATGATAAGCTCTATTTAAAAATAAAACTTGATATGGGGTATCTATATTGTAGAAAAGTTTATTTTTAAGTATGTTTAATCTACCAAATATTATTTATCTGATTCTAGCTGTCTTAAGATGAAATTGATGTCTTTTCAAGGATGCCAGTGATTCCTAAAATAATTCATGGGGGTCCATATCAAATCTTTCAACCCCTCTTTAAAGGACAACTGTGGTAAGTTCAACTACCTGGTGATCAACTCCCTGGTGCTCAACATTATAGTAAAGTGAGAATTCAGCTTTTTCCCTGATCAACAACTGGAAATTGACACTTTTTAATTAACAGATCTTGATGTACTGAAAACTTTTAATATACAAAAATTAAGCCTGACAGCTACAGTATACTAAAGTGACCTTAGAGAGCTCAAATAAATGCAATAAAAAGTGTATCTTAACTAATGTGAATAAGGAGAAATAAGCAATTGTTTCTCATTTTACTATGTAATTTACACTCTTCATTATAAAAATATTTTAATTACCATAAAAAAATTCCAATGAAACAAGAATAAACATAAGCACAAAAAATAGAAGTTATGCAAAATATGAATAAATAGTAACATTTATTTGATATAGTTCATATAAGTATAAATGTGGATATATTATTTTTTACTAGTAAATTAACAAAAATTTAGATATTTCATTTACTTTCAACTATAAATATTCATCTCAAACTTACCATGTATACATAAAGTAATCACTGATATCTAATTAAATCAAAAAAAACTTAAAAATTAAAACTTAAAACTGAATGATCAAAACTAAAAATTAAAAATTAAAGCTAAAAAGTTAAAAGTAAAAATCATATAACCAAGCAAGCAAGAAATTTTACTCTTCATTCTTATTTCCCCTTTTCATTTTAGCCCCTTCCAGGAGGGCAGTGGCAATAAGCTCAAGCTGCTGCTTAAGCTCAGAGGCCTTATACTTGTTTTTTGCCACACCCTGGATGGCCTTGGTGAAGAGGGTGGAGCAGGTTGTAGGCTTGGTGGGGGACGTGGTTGGCAAGATCTCTGAGCTTGGAGATGGTTTTCTCTTGCTCATGCTTCAGGAGGAAGAATAACTTATTGAACTTTAGGTGAAGCCCAAAGCTGGCCTTGAGATGCTTGTTATAAGCCTTTAGCGCCAAAGTGGTCTTGAGCTCACCATTCACTGCCGCCTGGTACACATTCCAACTGGCCTTGGCACAGGCCTTGCCTTGCCTCTGCGTGACAACCTTCCCAATCCACTGGGGCTCAAAGTACTTGAGAAAAAGCAAAAACTCTGGATGCTTTGCTGTGTAAGGATCTTTTGAGAGAACCTTGAACCCCTGCGCAGTGTGCTCTTGTAAATTCACTGCCACCTCTGGCTTTGGATTGCGCAATTTTCCCTTGTCGTACCAAGAAAGGCTCTAAAACGCCCGCCAAACCCCTCCATTCCCTAAATGATTTAGCTCATACGGTAGATGAGAGGTTTGTGCTGGCCTACCCTGCGGAACCTTTGCCTTTGGTTGCTCCCTCCTGGGAAGAAACACTGGTTAATTTAGACTACTTATTAGCTTGGTATTGCCCACTTCTAAAAACCATTAGAGCTAGCCAATCAGAGGTTGCCACATTGACACTAAGTAACTCAAGTGAATTCCAAATGACCAGTGCCCCTTCCAGCCAATCAGATCTGACCGCAGAAATTGGAATGAAACCCTCCAGTCCCCCTGAGCCTATCCAGCAAAGTTTTGCCTCCAGCCAATTGGATTTAGTTCCACTGTCATGTGACCCATCTTATTTGCAGCCCATCCCTTTTATGCAAGCAAGGGGACTTCTAGTCCCCTTGCTTGTCTATTTTCCAAATTATTAAAGTTTTGGAGTCTTTTGCAAACTTAATTTTATTTACATTGCTGTTTGGACCCAGATTTGTGTCCTTGCAGTCCTAAGGATTAAAGTGTTAGTTACTGTACAAAGCTTACCTTGTGTCAGCCGGTTTCAAACCCAGCTTCTCTTCTGGGCCCCTAGATTAGTATTAACTTACCTATTTGTTGTCTTTCCTGCTTTTGCTTTTGAAAAAAAGTTTGAACTTTTAAGTTTTCAATCAAATTTTCTTATAATTTCTATTATTATTTCAAATTTTCCTTTAAACCGTTGTTTTTGAACCCTCTCTTGCTTGCCGTTGCTCCCAAGGCTTTTGCAACCATAGTAAAGCCTTCTAAACCTGTTCTGTTGCTCTTTTACTATAATTTGCTAAGACTACCCTGCTGGCACTTCCCTCATCCTTTTTTCATCAGAAATTTGTACCAACCTGCTCTAAATTTTGTGGCAAACATTTTATGATACTCCCAGCCCTTAAATTTGTGGTGTTTTCCTGGCGCCGTTCTTGCTGCTTCTGTGGTCCACCTCCCCTGATTTGTGGGGTAAGATCTCTTTGTCTGCCCGTCTTGTGGGTAGAGACCCTTCTAGTCTCTGGGATCTCCCCAGCGGCCTTCTCTTTTCTGAAAAGGCTGTGGTCAAGAGCCTGACGTGCAATGACTTGGACTTGGACACTGTGGACCATACTTCACCCGTTTCTGAAGAAGCTGTGCCTTCCATGCCCCTCCTCCTCAGCATGGCCCAGAGCCATTCTGTACCCCTCAGACCCTCCAAGGTGTCCTCTCCCATCCCCACCCCCACCCCTTGGTTGCTCACCGGCCTGATACTGATGGGCTTGAACGCCTACTTCCCTCGGTTGTCCCCGGTGTCCTCCCTGTGGTCCCCCCTCCAAGTGGCCATCCCAGTTCTTCACTGGATGGCATCCTGGTGGCTTGTTCCACCGGGATGGGAGCCAAACTTAGTTAGTTTAGCCCCCCTCTCTCACAGCTCTGGCTTTAAAAAAAGCCAAGGCACTAAATTATGTAAGCACAATTTTGCAGGTGTCCAGAGTGATCCTCCAGCTCAACCTACTAAGCTTGGCATGGGCCTGCACATTAAGAGCAACTGCTTGGCAGAAGTGAAAGTGGCACCCCTGCACTTCCATGCTGAACAGCTGCTCAAATGCATTGAACTGAGCAGGCTCATAGTCTATTCTGCACATGTGAGGCCCAAGAGCTCTTAGCCTCGCCTTTTCCTCTGAGTCCAGGGTGGCCTGGTCCTTGTCAGAGGCAGGTGGGTTGGCGCGGGTGTGGGGGGGAGTCTTCTTGGATTTTTCATTGTCAGCAGAAGAAAGGAGGGCAATTTCTTGGCAGAGGATGGAGAACAGGCGGGTATAGATGGCCTTGGTGGCCCCAGGAAGAAGAAAGAACGCAAGTGGGATCACCCAGATGTCAATTTGTGCATGGACCATCCAGAGCTGGTAGAACATCTGGGGGCAAGTGGCAAAGGTACCATCAACTAGCCAGGTTGAAGCCCTTTTTAACTCCAGCAGGTTCTGCTGAGTGGCATAGCAGATTATGTGGTCATTGCTGCCAGGCCCATTGTTGTGAAGGAGGAAGTGCTCCTCACTTGGAAGCTGCTTGAGCTCGTGGGTGAGTGTAAGCTCAGAGAGGACATAGGAAGACTTAGGAGGAGGGGTATTGGTAGTGATTCTCTTGTTGCTGATGAACTTAACAAGTTGCTCCTGGGTGGGCACCAACTTAAGATTGTTGGGCTGCAGGTGTTGAAGGGCCTTGATGGCCAGATCTGAAGCGCAGAGGTTGGCAGAGGTGGGGATCACTTGGACAAGGTACCACTTCAGCATACAAGTGATCAGGTGATTGGGGGGCTCACAGGTGTTTTCCCCTTCTCAGCTTTTGCAACCAAGTTTCCAGACTTGCCTGCTAATGTATCTTACAATACACAGGGGGCTCTCAATGAGTTGCCCCTTGCGTATCTAACGTTATGGGTTAATCTGATGGCAATATCAAATGGCGGGTACTTCATCCTAATTAGGAGGGCTGCCAATTTGACTTGCTGATTCCCGCACAAGTTATTCCTTGGCTTCAAACCTTACATGGAACTTCCCACTATGCCACCCCCTTGTGGCCTTGTGGCTTTCCCCATATAGTAAATTAATCACAATATTCTACAATAAACAATACCTTATTCTTATTATTCTGTCCTTTCTATTGGACTGTTGTCTTCCCCAATTCCAAATAATGAATCCTCATTGGTTCAGTTGCAACACAGCAGTAACCTGCTCCCAACCCTTGATGTTCAGCCAGGCCCTGCAAGCCTTATCCTCACATATGAAGTGCTTGCTCTTGGTGGCGCGCTTTTGATTATTACAGTTGAAAATGTAATTATCTGTGACGTACCCAGGGCCACTCTTTACTGACATGATGGGGAAAAACGGGGGAAGCGCTTGGGGATTTTGAGCTCTCTGTCAACATTGCAGATATTGTGGGTGGCCAGTGGATCCCAAGCCACGTGACCAGAAGCTTAAAACTTCTTGGAATATTCCTCAGGCTCATCCTGGGGGACAGATTCAGGAGGGGGGAAAAGCCATCAGGAGGAGGATGGGAAGGGTTCTTCAAGGTCTGCTTGGAAGCCTCCTTTTTCTTACCAGAAGAAGAGGTGGGCTCCTTGGCAGCCTTTTATTTCTTGGTACGGCGCTCCTTGGTGGGTTTGGAGTTGGCCTCTGAATTGTAAAAAGAGTGATCAGTGAGGGAGTCATCACTTTTATTTGGGTAATTGGGGGGAAGTTGAAGATGAGGGTAGAGGGGGGAGTGGGAGGAGATGGGGTGGGGGAGATTGAGTTGGAGACTTTGCCTTTGTAGGCTTCTTGATACACTTGGGGGTGGTGGCTGGTTCCTGGAGCCTGTGGAGGCTTGGAGCTTGGTAGGCTTGTTGGATTTAGATGATCTTGGCTAAAGAAAAGTTTAGTTTTATAAATAAAACAGTATGAAAGATATAAACATAGAGGTAAATCAAAGTAAAAGTTAAATAAAAAGTATGCAAATAAAGCTTTATTTATCAAGAAAAAAACATAAAAAAGTAAATAGAAGCAAAATAGAAACTCAAAGTATAGATAACAAAGGTTAAAACATAGAAAATAAGTGAATTTATGATGAAGCACAAAGATGTTAGGTTCAGCATAACATCTTAGTGCTAAATCAATGTAAAAGTATAATTGAAAATAAAAAATATATATAAAAACTATATGGAGAGTAGCAGGAAAAGCAGTAGATTATAATTGCAAAAAAATTATTATGTAGAATTTTTTGTTATGAGTTGAAAATTTAAAACATAGTAAAGTGTCAAGTTTGGCACTGTTGATCAGCTGGGAAAGGCTGAATTCTCAATGTCAAATATGTCAGAGTTGAGGAGAAAAATCAAATTTACTGTTTTTTACATATAAAACTTGCTTAAATTTAAAACAGGTTTGAAAGGTAACCCAAAAGCAAGGCAGTATCATATGCTCAAAAATAAAAAAAATAAAACATAAGTTAAAAAAGTAAATGAGTAGGAAGGTGTTTATTAGTGTTTAATTTATGCTGTGAGGAGCTGGGAGTGACTTATTTACCATAGTTTTGGTTAAAACGTTAAGAAGCTCTCTGTACTAATCCTCAAGTTAAAGTGTCAAGTGGATGAGTGTTGAGTGGCGCTCATAGTGTGTCACATATTAATTTGGCCTTAATTCCAAGCCTTTGGTTAGTTAAATCCAAAACCAATTGTGTGGCAAGTGGATAGAGTCAAACAGAGGGGGAGTGGAGTTTCTGTTTTTTATAAAGTACATATGAAATCTCTTAATAAATTGGGCTTAATTTATGAGGCATCACTTAATCCAAAAATCCGGGAATGACATAATGTAAAACAAGTGGTATATTTGATTAATGTCTATATCACCAAATCCAGTATAGTGGTGCTTGGGAGCCTAATTGACAACTATGGACACTAATAATATAAAAAAATATTAAATAACAAATTTTATATAAGCGCAAATGTGTTTTATTAATAAAATTAGGATTTGACTTAAAAATTGTCAAACTGTTCACTTTCTATTTTAGAGTGTCAAACACAGGTTTTTTCATTTCTATTAGTAAATTTATTTATAAATTGCCCCTTAAATTGGTATTTTAGCTAACCAAATTATTAAACAGAGTCAAATTCAAGTGAATTTAAACTTGGTTTTTGGTTTCAAACCCCTAAATTACTAGTAAAATTAGCTTAAAATCAGTTAAGCCAAAAATACTAATAGATTCACATATGCAGCACTCAACTCCCTGGTACTTGACACTTTGTTGAGTACCAGGGAGTTGAACTTACCACAGTTGCCCTTTAAAGATGTTTAGATTGACTTGTTATAGATTCAATTCACCTGTGTTTGAACCTGGCAGCTGGGTTTGAAATTTGAAAATTTTCATATTTTTTATCAGTTCAGATTATTATCAAAACTAAAAATAAGTCAAGAAAAATCAGGTTGTACATTAGCATCATAAATTTCTGAAAATATACCTTTCATTTGTTTAATGTTTGATTGTTATACTGTTGTAACTGTGCTGCAAGCTGAAGCTGCCAAAAGGAAAAGACAGAGAGGTTTGTGTCAATATAAGATTTATTTGGATATAAGATAAGAACTCTATACCCTGCAATAGGCCGCCATATGATGGCTTGCAGAAAGGTTTTCTGAAAGGTTAATCTTTGACAGCATGTGACTGATACTATCTGGACAGTATAGGTGGGTTTTCAATTATAGTAATATATGAGTTATGGCTAGGTAGTGCATATAAGTTTTTTCCAAATTAGACAACAAGTTGATTCAAGTCAGTAGTTGATTGGCCATTTGATCTTTTGTAGATTTGGTTTGCTGCAGAAATACTAGTTTTTTAATCAGAATTTAGAATTTAACATTCTAAATATCCGGGAATTTTCAAACTAAAAGATTAATTTTATTAAATCTTTTGTTATTGACTCAGATGAGTTATTGTACTTTGGATTTTAAATCATGTATGCTGTATTTTATAGTCATGTTTTTATCAAGAATGTTGTGTTTTTATTGTGTAGAAGTAAGTAAGTAATTCTCAATTGATTACATATGGTTTTAAACCACAACCAGATATTAAGGGGGGAAATGATATTTGTTTGTATGGTTATACATCTTATATGGGCGCTCCTTGTAGATACCCCCAACCTCCCCCCAATTAGCAATTTGCTTGGTTTAAACAAATGTTTATGTGTATTATTTTAGAATCTAGGCACCATGCTTTTATGCAACCCTTTTTTGAAAATTAAGTGATTTTATTTTTGGAATGGGTGATAGTATGCCTATTTTTTGTTTGGGTTTTCAGCCTACTGCAACCAAATGAACTTAGTCACACACTTGCATTTAACCTTAAGTATATTAAAAGACAGCTGAACTAATTTTAACTTGTTTTTTGGGAGTTATTTATCATATCCTAGTTGTATCATTATGTAGTTTAAAATTTTATATTGTAATTTTGTTTATTTATCCCATTGATATCATATTTATGTTAACCAAGTTCATATTTTATGTTGATACTTGGATTTTTCTTAGGATTTAGTTCATTTTTTACATATTAATTTATTTATATTCATTTCTCATTTGTGAAAGCTACTTTAATAATTGTTGCGCTGTCATGCAAAAAGTGTGACAGTCACTATATTTAAATTTACTTAGAGATTATAGGGCACAGGACATTTGCCAGAATACAGTCATATGTGAGGATATGAGTAGTATTGTAGCAGAAGAGCCAGGATTGAGCAGGATCATGATTATTGCCCAGCAATGGCTTCTGATTGCGCAGAAGCACTTAAGGATTAGGATAAAGGTCAACCAGATTAAGGATAAAATCAAGATAGTTCAAAGATTCAAGATTGATTTTATTGTAAATGATTAATTCTTCTTATAGCTACTACAAGGGTAATCCCTGGGCTGCTAGCAATATCTTCTGGGACATTCTAACACACCCCTAATTTGGGTAATTATTAATCTAGGTTTGGCGCTTCTTGCACGTCAACCAATAAAATATCTTCATCTTCACCCAGCACATGTGATCCTTGCTGGTGTGGAATAATTTAGTTACTTCAGGATCACTTCCTGCTTTCTTAGTGTACTGCAGCTTAATGCTTATTAATGTGACAATTAAGGGAATTTGAGATTATTGGGAATTGAACCTTGCGCCTCGGTGCTTGATGTAAAGGTAAGGCGGCGTGGTGGCACCTGTAATATTTGCCAGGCAGCGCCGCAGCGCTTGCAATAATTTTCAGTTGACGTGACGGCGCTTGACGTTAAAGTAGTTCAGTGCTGCGGCGCTTAATCCAATTGCTAGGCGGCACCGCGGCGCTTGTCATTGGCTAGTATTAGGCTTAGGTCAGCAGACTACTGCTAATCCAATTTGCATGTAGCTTATACTACCAATTTATGCTATTTGGTAGCTGCAATTCATATCTGCGAGCTCCGTCATAATTAGTGTCATTGTATTTTGTACTACTAATTTATGGATTTGGTTGTAGCAATCCCAATCCGTGAGCTCCGTCATAATTGGCACCATTGCTTGGTCAAAATTCCCAACAGTGACCATAAAATAAAAATAAACCAAATAAATTACATTCAATAATATTAAAATGTTGTTACAAAAAGCCCAACCCCTCACAACTCAACTAAGAACTTAACTTGATCCTTGTCAAATTAGAGTAACCACTGATGTCACCCTTTAGCAATGACACTGCCTATTATCACATGTGTTGTTCCACTAATGCTGTCAGAGTAGGCTCACTATATTAGCTAACTAAATCAAACTGGATGTAGTTTATTTTTGGTGGCACCTCCTGGTGTCAAACCACAAGGGTATAAACCCATTACCTTCTCTTTAAAAAACATGTTACTATAGCATATATTTTTTCTTATATGTAACTGTTATCTAAATAACATTTACATCATTATAAAAGCTAAAAAGTATGGTGTGATGTGCAACCAAACGAATAAGTTATCCACTTTTAGCATTACAATTACCTCATGGCTAAAAAGACAACCCCTGATTCCTGCTCCTGCATGTTACCCTTCCAGAATATAAAACCAAATCATTACCGAGATCAATACCACATTCCTTGTTTACACCCCTTTACTCTATACCTGGAATGATATTTCAGTAAACATATACATATCTTCTTAATATTACTTCCCTTGATTCTCCTGTTGGCAATATATTATTTCCCCCTTAATTCGTAATATAATATATCTTGAAATAACACAGATAACCTAATATTCTAATTAACAGTTGTATTGTATTCTTTTCATTAAATAATATACTGTGTATAATTATAGATATCATGATATCTCATTATTATAAATACATTTCATAAAATTAGTTTAAAGACATACTTAATGTTGGTTCTAGTTAGTGAATAAAAACATGGCAATAGTTAGCATTTAAACTGTCTACATTAACCTCCTCCATACCAACGATTCGCAAAAAATATTTTTGCATTTTTATTGCACATTTATTGATTCTTTTGCCTTAAATAATTGTCCCAAATGAAAAAAAACTTAAATTTGATTTTGATTTTCAAGTTTTAGGTGAAATTGTAAGAAATAAAGCCAAGATAAAATTTGAGATTGTCGGCATGATGGATGTTGCATATAGACAGTTTAAATGCTGACTGTTGCCTAAAAATATCTGTAAATATTTCATACATTTTATCATTTATTTGAAGTAATGGAAAATTTAGGTGAACACTATATAAGGTTTGATGCAAAAAACATATTTGGAGCTAGTGGGTAATAAAGAAAAAAGATTAGAAATTGCCAGGATCTTCATATCAGTATGTATAGCTGTTTATGGCTTTGTAACAAAAAACGATAGCTATGAGGAAAATAATAATATATAATTATCTAAAGCTAAGCAAAATTTATTACCAACTCTTTCTTGAATTTAATAAAAATAAAATGATAACCATTTGAAAGGAAGGAATTGATATGCTGATCTAATGAAGATTACATGTATTATTTTGACATAAAATGTTTTTATCACAAAGGCTATCAGTGTATTTGTATCCCAATTTATACTTTAGTTAATCATACTATATTCAACAAATACATCCAAAAGAAAAATATCTGATATATGCGTTTGAATGCTATATATAATAATAAAAATATTTTAACTAGGATGCCCAGCAATCAAGAGATCTTACAAACACATCTTTTATAACTAGCAGTAAGACAGGTAAAAAATATAAAAATGAACAGGATGAGATTCGAACTCATGCCTCCGAAGAGACCACGGCCTTAACGTGGCGCCTTAGACCGACTCGGCCACCTGTCCGAAATGAATTTTTTCTCCATAAAAACGCCTGTTTTTATACCTATAAATTAAACATAAACAACGCTTGGATACTAACTACATCTTTAAATCTATCTTAGTTAACTATAAAATTCATATAACTATGCCATTTTTTTTAAAAAAACCTTTGAAGTTTCTTTAATAATACTTTTTGGCATTACTTTCTGTCAAAAATGGGTTACTTTAGTAATGATTACTTTAAATAGATATCTTTTTTGTGATGTAATACAACTGGATGTATAATGTTACTAATGCTTATTTTAATTTGTTTTAAATCAATATTTATTGATATTTATATAAAAGGTTGGTCAATGATATTTTAAATTTCGCTGCCTAAGTCACTCGGTTTATATTTTGTTTCGTTGTTATAATTTTGATGTAGAAACACATCTATAATGGATAATATTAACTTCCTATCATGATTGATATACCATATAATCATCTAGTTTAACTCAGTTTTTGGTCCAATTAACTGAAAAATGATTCTTTTTTCAAGGGAAAAGATCAAGCCTCTAATCTTTCACATTAGTGACCCTCTCCCTCACCTTTTCTGTAAAAGTAGGTCAGGCATATGACAATCGGCCGCATTAACTTCCCCACTCATATTTAATCCTTAAACCTTAGAAGGAGCAAGCCACAATACCTCAATCTTTAGAGCCAAATTTATTCCCAATAAAAAATTAATTCTTATTTATTTCTCACTTCCCCTTCATAGGCTGCCTCATTGTCACTTTCTTAGAGATCACACTGTCTAATAGCACTTGAGGTTTCTGATCCTAAGCCCAACTTCAAAAAGTTGAAATACCAACCAGACTATTAATACTTATAATATTACATCTATCCTTAAAAAATAAAATATATTAACAATTAAATTTGAAGTTTTAAGACATGTTGAGATAAACAAAAATCTACTATACTAAAACAAAATCAGTTCAGTCCAAAATGAAAGTAAAATTGTTCCACTTGAAGGTTGATTGCATTTAGCAAAAGTACAATTTATCTAGGTATGGGTTACTAGAATAGTCAAACAAACAACAAAATTAAAATTAAATACACATACCCAAAAACAAGACTGCCAAAAAAGCAACCCATATTAAAAACAAGATTAAACAAGTCACATTCTGACGCAGTCTACATCAACTGATTATATTGGTCAGATGTAAAATTGTTACAATCAGAGGAAGAAATTGGGTCAGTCACAAAAGCAATTTTTCAAACACAAAACAGCACATTTATAGCAATCTGTATTGTTTTATGACTTAAATCAGAGATAGTGTCTTTCAAGAGTGAATCCATCAAAATTTACCCAGAAAATTACATCATTATTTTCAACTGTAGAACTTCTAAGTTTGGCCACTTAGGTCTAAGAGAGTGTCTCAAATAGGAGCATGAATTTACATTATAAAAAATACCCTGAAAGTATTTGAAAGGTCTCATAGTTTGTGGTAGATGATTATAAACTAAAGCTTTAATACCGTTTATATTTATGTTGGTCAAATACAAAAAGGTAGGTAAGTTTTGTAGTAACAACTGGACTAGGGCTCCTAGAAGCTTGTAGGAGGTAAAATAAGGGCTGAGGCAATTGATTAATCCTAAGAAAGTAAAATAGAATCCAGTCTTAATGACTGAAGACTTGGTCAAAAAATCAATTTCTAAGTCAGGGAATTCTTCACCACTAGTTGGAGGATTAAAACTATCAATAATCAAATTGTGTGTATTATAATAGAAACTACCTAACTGATGAAATAGAAAGTCAAAAGGAATCATAGGATCAAAATTAAAGTTAAACTAGATTGGAAAAGAAAACACAAGCCACAAAACCTAACAAATACCTTTTTTGAGGTGCAAGTCAAACAATCTCAACTTATTGTTGAGACTGGAGAAAACAAGCCTTTTATTGTGCTTTGTTGTGAAATGCAAGAATTGAGGTGAAAAGTTTAAACCATTTTTGGTTAGGAAACAATTCTGGAAAAATTGGTTTGGAGACAGAGGAATGGAGTAACTTAACTTAATTAAGTTAATCTGTGAAAAGGAGACCATAAGGAGACAAAGGTGGTTACAGCAAAGCTCTGGAAGTGAGAGCAAGTGAAAAAAGTAGAAAAAACCTAGTCTGAAGCTTGGGAGTACAAAAGCGAGCGTATAGTAAAAGTGAGCTTTTTTGGAGCCAACTTCTAATCTTAAATTGAGTAGGTCAGGGTTCAAAACCAGATGGCAAAAGGTAAGAGGTGTTTGAAAGTGTTATTAACCATAATTTAGACATAATTTGGCTTTAAAAAAGCCAAAATCAAACCCAAAAAATAGAAAATGACAGGAAAAAGGAGGAGATCATGAATAACTACTAGTAGCCATCATGAGAAGGATTACAAGCCAGTGAGGATAAAATAAGTGAGAAACAGAATAGCAGCTATGAATAAAGGTGAATCCTGACAGGCTCTGAGACAGGATCAGAGTGATAGTTAAAGTCAAAGAGCTTCTCCTGGGGGTCATATGTGGAGTATACAAAGGGAGATCAAGGAGGGGTAGGAATCTTTCCCTCTGGCTCTAGGGATAGCATGGGTGTCTTTGGAGAAGCTTTAGCCTTAGTAGGCTGCTTTTTAGGAGTAAATTTAGCTTTTTTGGCCTTGAGAGGATTGGTTTTGGACTTGGAGACCTGGGAGGCCTTGTAAACAGCTTTGGGATTGGACTTGGGAGGCATCTATAATGAAATTAAAATTGAAAATGGCTAATTTGAGGGCAAATCCAAAGGAAAAAATTAGAATTTTTTAAATATAAAAGTAGTAAAAATTTTTCACATATAATTTTAGAGGAAAATTAGAGATATACTATCAAAATTATAAAGTTTTTATTATGTAAAAGTAAATTTTTATTAGTAGCGCAAGTATGCAAATTTTTTGAGTTTTGACTGAAAACTTGAAGTCAAAATGGCGTATTTGAGATGCTGTAGCTCAAAAACATAAGGAATTCACATATCTTTTATTTTAAATTAAGAAATCCATGATAGAGCTACCTCAACTGGGCCAAAGAGTAAAATTTAAATATCTTTAAAGATAGCTTGTACAACTAGGGTTAAAAAGTACCCAGTTGGGTAGAAGTGACCAAACAATAAATATTTAAAAGTTTTAGTGAATTTCTTACATTTTTTATTCAAGTGGTTTTTAATGTGAAACAGTACTTTTTAAAAGTGGAAAGCAAGAATTGCTTTAGGGGAATTGATATAGCCTAGAGTGGCATCATATGCAACTTCCCATATCCATTACACACATCAAATCAATTAGGTGATATGAAACCTAGTAGAATTTGAAGTGATGTAAATTGAAATGGCGTAACCAACACTGCCCATATTAAAACCACTAATAAAATATTTTATTAAGGAAATTCCTATCATCATATCCATGTATAGATAAGTTATACAATACATATAGCAAAAGTGGTTTTTTACTAAGTGATAAGGAGCACCTTTTGGGGAAGCTTCAATTATAAAAGTAGGAAGAGAAGAAGTATCTTTTATTGGATAATACTTTAGACTTATATAGATTTAGCTGTGGCGGGGATATTAGTTGGACCAAACCCAGGGGCTGGTCATGTGCTGGATGGGTTCGAGTTGCTGGATACCTGGACAGTCATGTGATATTGGTTTGTTGCCATTTCTGGTATGTCAAATGGTATATTAGAAAGGCACCAAATTGGGCAATGACTGGATGTTAGGTGTGATGGCAATAGCTGGAATACTTGTACATCCAGACCCTTGACACACCCCTCCCTTAAGGGGCTACTCAGGTACATCAAGAGGGGGCTTTGTCTTGACTGCTGCCACCTGATGTTCGTGGAGTTGTTTACTAGTGGGCACCAACTGGGTTGAGTGTTCTCCTTTACTAGGGCGGAGGCAAGATCTGTGATACTTTTTGAGGATGAGCTCTTTGGCACCTTGGAACTTAACCAGGTAGGTGTTACTGTCTGGTTGGTATCTGATGATTCTTCCTGGTCCCCTGTGTACTGAGTCTAGCTTCTTTCTGTTCCCAGCTAGGACCCAGACAAGGGAGTTGATGGGGAGTGGGTCCTCTGTTGAGGTTACCTTTTGAGTTTTGAGTCTCTTTATTTCAGCCAGTTTGGCTTTGAGGTATATGTATTGTAGAGCTGGTTTCTGCTCTACTGTGGGAGGTTTCACCGGGGGATCTTTACATATGGCTGGTTATTGCGGGTGACTATTTCTGGCTTGTACCTGTATGTTAGTTCAAACAGTGAGTAGCCTGTCCCTTGATTGGTACAAACCTGGGATACTAGTAATGCATGTTTCATATAGAGCAGCCATGTGTCTTTGGCTTTGCCATCCATTATTTTCTCCAGGGTTCTGATAAGGCTGCTGTTTAGGCATTCAACTCTGCTGTTGGCCTGTGGCCCATAGGGCAAGGTTGTAGAATTTTTGATGTTTTTTTTAGATTGTTGTTTACTATGTGGCCTGTTAGCTCCTTTGCTCCATCTGTTATGATGTAGTCTGGAGTGCCGTAGTCTGCTATGATTGCTTTATTGATGAATCAATTTATTGTTTCCGCCTTGTGATCTTTTGTTGCCCAGCAGATGGGCTAACATGTGGCAAAGTTGATGGCTAAAATTAGGAAATGTTGATTTGTTTTGGTTTCTGGGAAGAGTCTCACTACGTCCAGTCCCCAAACCTTAAATGGTTCAGGGCCAGGTACTGGGTTAACTGTTGGCTGTGGCGCCTTGGTGCTGGTGTATTTTTCACATACTGTACACTTTTTTAGAACATCAATTATGTCTTGCTTCAGGTTGGGCCACCATACTATCTCTTTCAGTGTGAGATATAGGTTGTTAGCCTTTGTGTGTCCTAGCAGGCAATGGTGTCTTGGTATAGTGTTGACTCTTTGTGCAAGTGGGATGTATGGAATGTGTTTATCTTTGATGATTTGGTATACCATGCCATTTGATATGTGGAAATTTCTTTCATTCCTTACTAGCGTATCATGGGTTAGTTGATGTGTGGAGGGGTCCTTTCCCTTTGTCTTGTACTCAGTGTTGTATAGGTTGGGCCAGTCAGGGTCCAGGTGGTCAGGGTGATCCTCTCTTGGCTGGGATAGCCTAGAGAGAGCATTGGCTGTGACCAGCTCTGCCCCCTTTTTGTATTGGATGTCCAGTTTAAGCTGTTCCAGCAAGGACATCCATTTGGCTTGGCGCCAACAAGTGCGTTCTGAGTTTTGAAATAGATTAAGGATTTGTGGTCAGTTAGCACTCAGACATTTAAGTGTCCTTCAAGATAACATCTCAATTTCTTGCATGTGTGATATATTGCTAGCAATTCTTTATTGTGTATTGGGTACCTTTGTTCAGTGTTTTTTTAGTTTTCTGCTTTTGTAACATACTGGCAGGAAGTCTTGCTGCCCTGGCTGGCGGATGCGTAGGACTGCGCCAATGGCGGTGTCACTAGCGTCTGACTCAAGCTTGTAGCACCCGTTGTTATTAGGGTATTGCAAGATTGGTGCTTCAATCAAAGCTTATTTTAATGGTTGGAAATTCTTGTCACATTCTGGAGTCCAGATGAATTTCTTTTTGGCATTACCTTTGGTTAGGTTATTGATTGGTGCAGTGAGCTTTCCGCAGTCTTTGATGTATTTCCTTAGATAAGCTACCATACCAAGAAAGTATCTAACTTGTTTCACGGAGGTGGGGTGTTGCATGTTATTTATGGCTTTTATTTTATCTGGGTCTGCTTTGATGCCACTGTCAGAGACAATGTGGCCCAAGAACAAGAGAACCTTTTCCATAAATTGGCACTTACCAGGCTTAGCATATAGTTTGTGCTTTGCAAGTTGATTGAGTGTCTTGCAGACATATGTGAGGTGTTCCGCTTTTGTTTTTGAAAATATGATGATGCCGTCAAGGTAACATAATGTGTTTGAGAGGCCGTTTAGTGCTTGGTTCATCATGGTGACAAACGTTGCGGGAGTGTTGGTCATCCCAAAGTTCATTACTTTACATTCAAACAACCCAAATTGTGTGCAGAACACAGTTTTTGGTATGTCCTTCTCTTTGACTTCAACTTGGTTGTAACCAGATGTGAGGTCAATTTTTGAAAAAAAATTTGCTCCAGAGAGCCTTGCAAATTGGTCTTCAATGAGGGGAAGTGGGTATTTATTCTTTACTGTACTTGCGTTTAGTGCTCTGTAGTCAGTAACTAAGCAAAGAGATCCTTCTTTCTTCTTTACAAAGAAAACTGCTGCCCCCACAGGGATTCAGACGGGCAAATGAATCCTTTGGATAGGTTGTCCTTAATGTGGGCTTTAAGTGTTTGGGTCTCCATGGGGGAGAGTCTGTAGAGGGGTGCAGGTTTGGGCATGGCTTTGCATAAGTTGATGCCATGTTTGACATCTCATTTGGGGGGGGGGGTAACTCTGTGAGTTCTTCCTTGAATAAATGAGCGTATTCATTTAGGAGTGCCACAAGTTCTGGGCATTAGATTTTTTGTGTTTGTATGTTATTAAATTTGGAGTACCTCATTATGTGAAGGGTCTTGTCTTTGGTTAAATGTTAAGAGTCATCTTGATTTATGACTTGGACAAATACTGTATCTCTTAGAATTAGGTTGTTTGGTTTTTTGAGAATGTTGAAATTGACACCATTGTGTTTTATTGTCATGGTTTTTGTTTTCCAACATACGCTGGGAATTACTCAGGTGAACCAGTCCATGCCTGCTACAATTTTGTAGTTTATTTTGTTCATGACAAGTCCTTTAATGGACGTTTGTATGCCTTGGATGTCAATTCTGAAGGGAGTTGTTTTGCCTTCTAGTAGAAATTTTGATTTGTCTGCCATTCTGGTGTATTTGAAGTTGGATTTGACAACTGGTATTTTGTACTTGGTTACAAAAGGTTTGCTAACCATAGTGTGTTGTGCACCAGAGTCAAATGGAATTTTATGTGTATGAGATTTGTAAGTGCATGGATAGACAAGAAGTTGTGAGTAATCTTTAATTTTCACGTTCATAAAAATGGAGGATTGCAGGACACGGGGGATGCAAGCAGAAAAGTTTGTGCCTTGGTACTTCTTGTTGTGTTGGGGGGAGACAGGGGCACTTAAGCCTGTTCCCCCTCCTCTTTTCCCTGTTCCTCTTTTTTGAGACCTTTGAGGTCAGATAATGTGGGGTCAGATTTGTAGCAGGTTGCTACTTCAGCGTTGTTAACTTTGGCAGTGTCCTCTTTCTTGGGACGGGAGCGGTTTGCGCTTTGGCTACAATTGTTGTTGTTAAAATTGGAGTTGCTGTTGTTATGATTGATATTTTGGCGTTTATTGCCATTGCCGTTTGAGGAGCGGTTGTTGTTGCGTGCAGCATATTCCATGTTTGCACGTTTTTCAGCGCACTTGGCTTCAGCAATGAGCGCAGGCATGGAGGTATTTGCTTCTGGGTGGATGAGGGCAGCAAAAGAGAGTTTCATTCTATTGATTAATGAGGCTCTAGTGTGTACATTGTCAGATTGTGCTGGGTTTTGGATTTTACGGTGTATTTCTTTGAATTCATTGGCGTAAGCTGTGATAGTGGTCTTCTGAGGAAGATCACTGAGCTGTATTGCAATGTCTTGGAGAGATTCAGTGATGTGGAAATTGTGGGTGATGTTGGCTTTAAACTCTTCCCAGTTGTATAGCTGGTTAGCAGTTTGTGAGCCAACCCAGGTGGCAAACCAGTTAGCTGCGGCCTTGTATAGGCGCTTGCTGGCTTCCTGGACCCATTTCTCATGGGAAATGCGGCTGGCGCGGAGTTTAGTGGCTGTGTGGTCTAGCCAGTTGATGAAGTTTTCTTTGTTTTTACCAAAGAACTTGTCAATACCAATGTATTTGGTATTGGTAACTTCACCTGTGATAGGTGGTTGTGTGTTTGTTTGTGGTTGAAGAGAGCAACTGTATTGAATTATCTTGGCACATGCTTTGGGCATGACCAGACCTTTGAATACGGTGCATCCACTAGGAATATCTTCATCAATGTTGTTGGCGCAGAAGTACGTTTTCCAGGTCTCCTGGGATGTGGCCTGGTTGAGTATGTAGGCAAAGGTGAGCAGGTTCTGTTCAGTCATTTTCTCTTTCATTGGCATGGTCAAAAACCATAGTGCTACCAGTGATAAGGAGTGCCTTTTGGGGAAGCTTTGAATATAAAGAAAGGAAGAGAAGAAGTATCTTTTATTGGATAATACTTTAGACTTATATAGATTTAGCTGTGGCAGGGATATTAGTTGGACCAAACCCAGGGGCTGATCATGTGCTGGATGGGTTCATGTTGCTGGATACCTGGGCAGTCATGTGATATTGGTTTGTTGCCATTTCTGGTATGTCAAATGGTATATCAGAAAGGCACCAAATCAGGCAATGGCTGGATGTTAGGTGTGATGGCAATAGCCAGAATACTCGTATATCTAGACCCTTGACACAAGCAATAATAATCACTAGTAGGACTACCTTAGTGGCATTGTTTAAGGTTGTTCCTATTATAAGTATCTTGGATTAATCCTATAGGAACATCTTATAATAGTATACAGATGGCTTTGATTTAGTGCAATATAGGCTTATTTTAGTTTGTGATAAATGGCATAAATCAAGATGCTTTAAATTTGAGATGGTGTAAACACACCCCACACTAAGTGATTTAATATGTAAATAAAGTTAGCAAAATAAGGTTTACTTAATTTGACTCAAGACAACAAAATTGAGATGGTGTATTTCAGAACTCTGGAATAATATGCTAGACTTGACCATTATTCCTCTGCTAATTGACTAAGACAACCAAGCAACATAAAGCTGGATAACACTAAAGAAGTATCAGCTGATCTTGTTCCTTGCCTTGGGTAATCAGTGCTCTTAATATTACTCCAAATATGGATCCAGATCTGATAATGGTCTCCTCATTGGATTGAACCTGAGTAAACAGGCTTGATGATCCATGACTATAATCACAGAACGCTCCTCAGCCAATAAGAGGGAGTGTTCCTGAATAATAATACAAGATGGCTACTGCCAAACATTCACGCTTGAAGATACATCAAAATCTATGACTAATAGAGAAGGTTGTTCATAAGAATGCTGCATGATGCAAAAATCCAGTCTACAGGGTAACTAAACTTGCATATGCATAAACTGCCAACAAGATGCTGCTGTTACGCTGATAAGATAAGCTGAGGTCCAGTAATCTATTAAAGTCCCATGACAGACCGGCATGACTGACTAACTCTGTGGGCTGAAACTAGCTGTCTGGGGAACAGATAGACTGACTAGTAAGAGTTGGAAGTGTCAGATTACAATCTGGCAAGAGGGCTTATCCACCCTATATAAGGTGCTCTCTTGATTAGAGATTGAGCAGAATAGATTCATCCTTGAAGATAGAGATTGAGAAACTCTATTGTTGTATCACTACTAGCTGATGCCTAGTAGTCAGAAGAATCCAAATAGAGCGCGCCATAGTCTATTTTCAGACCAGTGTAATTTCTCCTACGGACTTGGAAAACTTCCAGGCTGTAGCCACACTCTAGACCCAATTGGTAGCTACAGATTTTTGCCATACAGTCCCCTATCAACATCCCCATTTCAATATCCATTAATAAAATCAATTCCTCAAGACCCCAAAATCTTTACAGTGGTTCTCACTAAAAAAAAAGCTGCCACTAGAGCCAAGTCAAGGCGTTGCCTTTCCCCTTTCCTGCCCCAGCTTTGTTGATAAGTATGGGGGATGCATGGACACTAGTGACACCAAAAGGGACACTATTCTCTTCTTGGCTATTATAACACACCAAGATGTTGAGCTCCAAGATGACTGTCTTTACTTGGACCCTGCCAATGTTCCAGGACCGTGCTAACCCCGTCATTATTCCTTAGACAAGGTCTGTGCTATGCTAGGTGCGCTCCTCCACGGTCAACAACATGCGGGGGCCCAGCAAGAGACAGAATTCACACTGTTCAGTTACAATCTTAATGCTGCTGACCTCTGGACGGCATATTGCCAGTACCAGGAGGCAAACGGCATGAAGATTAGTCAGCTTTTGAACAAGGAGAAGGAGAAAGTCAAAGGCTTCATCTCTTACTTTGTTCATATAAGCATAAAATACTTGCAGCAACTTGTTGCAGGACAAAGCTTGTAACTTACCAAGCTGGGGGCTAGCTGCAATGAATTGGAGGAAGCTCAATTGGCTACAATCAACAAGCTGAACACCAGATTTGATTCCTTGCAAGGGTATCTTAAGAAATCAGTTTGATACCACCAATCATGCCCACCTCAGAGTGGATGAGATTGTGCAGTAGTTCAACTCTCAGGTTGGACATATCATTGCCAATTGCTTCAAGAGCACTGGCATAACTCCACAGTGAATTGCCAATGTGACTACTCACTGTATCAGCCTGGCCTGTAGGCTTGACAAATTGGCCCACAATCTAAACCAGAGTGAAGGGAATCCCAACAGAGAAGCCTTAGGCTGTATGCTAGATAATGCTGACAATAGAAGCACCAACCGGTACAACGAGCTTGTGGCTTACGTAAACAAGCTTGCAAGTAAGATCATGGCATTAGGAATGGGAAGACCCCTGCCCCTCTGGGCATTGCTGATCAAGAGCCTGGCTCCAAGCCCCACGACTGTTGCCTGTACCACAACGCCTATGTGGACAACAAGAACAATATTTGGGAGACTGTTGAGAGTGTACAAGAACTTGCCAGCTTGCTTTATGAGGATCTTGAGTCTTCTTGCAAACAAGTTGCTCACCTGGAGGAAGGCCATATGAAGGAAAGGCAATGTCATGATATGCTCACATCTACAGTTCTGATGCTGGAGGAAAACCACAGCAACCTACTTTAACAGCTTGTACAGGAACACACAGCTAGGAAAGAGATGGAACTTAAGTTTGCTACCAGACTAAGCAAGCTGGAGAACCAGGCAAGCAGAGCAGGAAGTAGCAGCTCTGGCTGAGGCCTGTCTCCTCCCCCCTGCCTCTTCTTTGGAAAGACAGAAGACCTCTTCTCCTGATTTCTTCCACGAGGTAGGGTCCAAGCGCAAGAGTAACAGCTCTCAGTACACACATAATGTGCCCATGGGAGTTGCGGCACTGCCTCCTCTCACTCCAATGTCCTCCACTAGGCTCCCTTATATAACCGCCAGAAGACCCATGGCCACTCCCATAGAGGAGACCTTGGTTCAAGACCATAAGTTCAAACCACTGAACTTGCCTAAGTTTGATTGCAATGGGAATATTAGGACGTTCATATGGCTATTTGAGATGTCCATGAGAGAGTTGTTGTATCATATGAAGGCCACCACTCTCATTAATGCCTTAGATCCTGCAAGTGTGAACATCATTATGCCACGTCTACCTCAAGAAGAGTGGACATATGCAGACACCAAACAGGCAGTCATCAACAAATTTGGCAGCAAAACCAAACTCCAGGCCAGAAAGGCGGAGTTTATCAATATTTCCTTCAAGAAATATGAGACTGTCTCTGACTTTGCCAATTGATTCTACCATGAGGCACAGATTCTTATTAGAGCTGGGGTACTTTCTGATCTTGACTGTCACATCACCATGAGCAGAGCCTTACAACCCTATTGTGAGCTTGCCAAAGTGATGTTTCCAGTACTTGACCAGTCCAATGATATGCAGAAAATCACTAGCTATCTAAGCAGACTTGGTTTGCAGTTTGAGGCCCCAAACAAGGGACAGTCAGGTAAAAGTTTTAACAACTTTAAGGAAAAATCCCGCACTCCCAAGCCTGCTGAATCCACGCCTTACGCAGATAAGTTAAAAGGAGAGAATAAATCCTATCACAACTATGGCAACTACAAAAAATGTGGAAAACAAGGCTAATTTGCAGCAGAACACTGTGGCAGGAAGCCTAATACCCCTTTTGTCAAAGTGGTCACAATAGCAAAGCCTGAAGAACAGGGAAAAGGGAAGGCAGGCCAGTAATGGAATGTACTGGTCCCGTCAATCCCCTCCCCATTCCAAAAGACCCTGATTGAGAGAAAGCCAGTCAGTGTTCTGAGGCCAGCAAAACTGACTCTGTGCCTACCAGAAAGGAGACAACACCTACTCTGATGACACCCCTAGATGCGCCCACAGCCATCAACCAGCCCATTCCTGATTTATTTCTACAAGAGAAAGACTTTGAGGAGGACTCTATCCACAAGCTAGTAGCGGAAAATCTGTATGCAATCTCCACTCAAGGGAGAGGCTGCCCCAGGAAAATTGACGCCAACACAATAGATTGTCTTCAAGCCCTACACTGCTCAAGTTCAGGAGGTATTTACTGGTTCTAACCCAAACATGTCCAGTGATTTTCTGCCACTAAAAGGTGTACAGTTCTCCATGCCACTGGAAACCATAGAAGCAAACTTTCCTGAGATTGGCCAAAGCCTTTGTCAATACTTTGATACCTCAGGACCACTGGGTATCCATTTATTAAATATCCAATCCAAATCTTACACAGAATGTACTTATACTGATATTTCTGTAAATTAGGTAAAGGTGCAGGCCATTATAGATAGTAGGGCCCCAAGCAACATAGTCTCAGCCCGCCTGGTGAAAAGACTGGGTCTGGCTCCAGATGTGGCCCATTCCAAAGTCTATGGTACTGCCAGGATTCACACAGCCACTTCTGTTGGAGCATTCAGTTTGTTGCCAATGAGGTTTGGTTCAATTGTGGTCCCTTTGCCTGCTGTGGTTTTACCCAGTCAAAACTATGACAAACTAATTGGGACGGCATTCCTTTGCAAGTATGGGGTAAAGCTAGACATGAAAGTGGACACACTGACACTGCTCAGTCAGAAAATTCTGCTGTACTACTCCAAGGAGAAGATGCCTACAAAGGAGACCAAGAGCATTAACCTGGCTTACAAAGATGGAGTAGTAGCAGTACCCTATAAAACCAAGGGGAAAAAAGGCAAGTGGCTGCCTACGCAGATAAAGGAACACAAAGGCATTCCCCTTCAAGCAAGGTCAACTTTCATACTGCCAAGAAGCACACAGATGGTCATTGACTCTGGGTTGACTCTAGATATACCTGAAGGACTTTACGGCAAAATTCATCAGCCTTGGAGCTGCTCCCAGTTTGAGCCATGTGTCACCCCTGGAATCATCATTCCTGGGCAACAGTAAATTCATGTTCTATTAGCCAATCTACAGGAGTTTGACCTAAAGATAAAGAAGCATCAGGTAGTTGCCTTTGTCCACCTTCTCCCTGTTGTGGAGATAGAGGATTTCCATTTTATATGTAACTTCTCTGACATGGGACTGCCTGATCAAGTAGAAGCTTCCGCTTACATGACCACTCCGTTAGCCAACCTATCCTCTTTGAGAGATGAAGAACATGAGAAAGCCAGTGCGTTATTTGAAAAATACCGCTGTATCTTTTCAGAGGATGACTTTGATCTAAGATGTGCCACTGAGGTCACACATCACATTGACACAGGTGACCAAAAACCTATTTTCCTCTGCCCCATTGGAAGGTCCAAAGCTAGCAAGGAGGTAGTGAGCAAGGATATTAAAGAACTCCTGGATAGGGGCATGCTTGTGAATCTAAGTGCCCTTGGGCATCTCCTATGCTCATTGTAAAGAAGAAAGATGGTAGCAACAGAGTTGTAATTGATTACTGTTGGATTAACCTGATTGTTGTGCCCTGCCCCAAAGGGCAGGCTTCAGAAAGGCTTTATAATTTAAAATTCAAATTATTATTTTCATTAGATTTTATTAATCTGTTTTAATCAAAAACTTACCTTGATTTTGTTTGCTTTTGGGTTGAGTTTGCTTTTGCTCTTGGTTTTCCTTTTGCTTTTGCTTCTTTGTGTGCACAACTCAAATTTGATTCACTTTTTATATAATTCCTATTCTTAGATAGGTTTTATTTTTTTACTTTTAACTCCTTGGCTTACGCAACTGCCGTTCTCCCCACTGCTTATGCAGATCTTGGGCTCCTGTTGCCAGCTGCTTCCCCATCACCATGTGTTTTTCCCCTCTGTCTGTCAATCACATCTGTTCAGAAAACTCCCTGTTTTGCCCTAAAGATCTCTCCAAGACTTGGTTTTTCTTGCCTATAAATAAAGACACCAGAGGAGTAAACTTTTTAAGCTGAAATTCTAAGTGTTTTTTCCCCAATCACTGTTTACAGGTTTTTTTACTTCAATTATATTTTTCATTCTCCAAATTCTAACTTTGAAATTTGCTTAGGTTATCATCTTTTAAATTAAAAGAAGATTAGGTTTAGATTAGATACCTTGTTAGTTTTTAAATTAGCCTCCCAGGCTCAAATTGCTAGCATAATTAGAATGGAGATAGTTAGACAACAAGCATTTAGCTTGTTTTCACCATTTTTTACTTTAGGGATAATTTTTACTAGCTTTATGTTGAGATATTCTCACGGGGAATATCCTGACATGGATATACCTTTGGTTACCAACAAATCCTTTTTTAACACTTTATTTTATATAGTTTGTTTAGGATTAGTTAATTATATGACACCTTTTGTGTCTAATCATAAATTTTTGGCAGGTCTGTTAAAGGTACTCCTACAAACTGTACCTACTTTTTTATATCCTTTAAACTTAAATCCAAACACTTTGCACGGTATAGTTTATAATCTTGTGCCTTATTGGGCAAGACCTTACACTGATAACCAAAAAGGACTTGTACCTGCTTTCACAAATTGATGATGCCCTTGATTGTTTAAGCAGAGCCAAGTACTTCTCCGCCATGGATCTGATATCTGGTTATTGGCAAATTGAGATGCCACCCAAGGAACAGGAGAAGTGCGCAATAATAACCTCCCAAGGGTTATTCCAGCCAACATGCATGCTGCAAGGTCTATGTAACACCCCAGTCACGTTCTAGCAGACCATGGATTTGATTCTTGGTGACCTCAAGCTGTCTTGCGTTCTGGTATATTTAGATGATATTAATGTATTCTCCAGGACATTCAATGAACATCTGGATCACCTAGAGGCTGTATTCAAAAGACTGGCTGACACTAATATTAAGATAAAGCCTTGAAAGTGCCTGTTCTTCAAATATCAGCTTGAATACCTTGGCTTTCTTGTGGATAAAACTGGTCTTTGCCCTCAACCGTTGAAAGTTGAAGCAATCATAAATATGAAGCAACCAGAGAGAAAGAGGGACATACAAGTCTTCCTAGGAATGGTTGGCTACTACCAGCACTTTATCCCAAACTTCTCCCACACTGGAGAGCCACTGTTTAAACTCCTTAAAAACAGAGCCACCTTTTAATAGACAAAGGCATGCCAGACTTCCTTTGATTCTCTTAGAGCCAGTCTTTTGTCCAGCCCAGTTCTGATGTATCCAGACTTCAGCAAGCCCTTTATTTCCACACCAACACATTGTTGTCAGAACTAGGAGCAGTGCTATCTCAGCTTAAAAAAAAGGTGCTGAGCATTCTGTAGTCTACGCCAGCAAGTCCTTTAATGTCCATGAGCAAAACTACACCATCACAGAAAGAGAATGCCTTGCTGTGATTGTCGTAAATTGCGCTATTAATGCTATTTTGATTTGCCCTTTGAATATTAATAGTTGCAAAGATTTGACTGGTTTTGCATTTGAGTTTGGAAATCCCTTGCCTTCTGCAAATGGGTCTGGTTCAATATCTACCCATTCCAGATTATTGCACCTGTCTGTGGTTGATCCTGGTATGACCTCATCCCAGTGTGACCCCCTCAGCCACTCTGTCTTCCTATTGAGTGATCCCCGCTTCTTGTCAACTATTTAAAGTAGAATTATTACTCCTAATAAAGACAAGTTTATCCACATTTGTGTTGGTTTTTATAATCTTCAAGCTTTTCCTGTCCTTTCTGCCAAAATGACTTTTACATCTCGTTTTCCAGGAAATTAAGGTACATGCCCTTAATTTTGCCCTGAAGGCTAACCCAAGGCTAGCTTCAAACCTCAAATCTTTTGGAATAAAAATTTCCCGCCGTCTCCTCCAGGATGTTGTCCCTTGGAGCCAAACACTACAGTGATATACATATATAAGAAGTTTAGAGTGTACTTTCATGGCGTACACTTTACTGTTGTAACAGTCTATGTCAGTCTCAGCTGGCTACAGAATATCTGCAAGCCTGAAGGACGTCTTGCCAGATGGGCACTGAAACTCCAAGCCTTTGATTACAAGATAGTCTACTGCCCTGGAGCTAGTCATCAGAATGCCAACTTCCTGTCCTGCCTTCCCACTGTAGTACTGGTATCATCCCAAGCAGTTAACATGTATAACAAAATGGTAAAGGTCACCTTTGACAATGAGCCAGAGGAAGTACATGCCATTCTGAGGAAGCTGAGAAAGGACTGCCGGGCAACCGCCAGAATTAACTCATTCCACAAGTTGACTTACTATATGTCAATAATCAGAATTAAAAATACTTTAATGTCAACAGAATTGAAAAGTCAGAATTAAGTTTCAACTCATGCAGACTACTAAATGTCAACACTTTTTTAATAAGCAGAAACCTGTTTTCTGAACATTTTACTTAATAAAAATTAAGCTTCAAGAAACTTTTTAGGGTAATGTGACAACATATATTTTAAAAAGTCCATAAAAAATTATACATGAATATTAAAAAAATTCATAAAAATACACTTTTATTTTATTTTACTATGAAATTAGCTATCTTTACTATAATAAATTTTTTCCCGCTTATAAAAACAAAATAATCTAATATACAAAAAGGTACTACATAAAATTTCACGTATTACAGCAAAATATAGCAATCAGAAACAGGAATATAAAGTTTTTTCTATATTGAAAACTAAAAAAATATAATTTACTAGTAAATACCAATATAGGCCATGTAATACAGTCTAAAGCATCAAACTATCAATAGAAAATCAATGATTTTATAAAAACAGTACCATAAATTTTTAATGAGTTATTTAGAATAACTATTTATTTAAAAATATTATACTTAATATAAGAACTATATAAAAAATTAGACAATACTCAATAAATTTAATGAAAAGCTAGACTGTAATAACCTGGTTGTCATTAAGAACTGTGGCAATCTCTTGATGTATTTTCCAATCTCTGAAAGCTTATATTTGGCCTTGACAACGTCCTTGATCTTCTCTTGATACTGTTTCTCTTTGGTGGTTCTCTTCTTCTTGGATGGGTGGTTCTCAATATCTCTGATGGATGCAGCAGTCTTCCCCTGTTGGGCTTTGAGGTGCTCATAGGTGTTGTATCTGGGCTTGATTCCAAAGGAGGTCTTGATATGCTTATATCAGCCCTCCAAAGATGAAGTAGTTTTTATCTCATCCTTAAGAACTGCCTGGTAGCAGTTCCAGTTGGCTTTGGCTCTGGGCTTGCTCCAGCGCTTAGTGACCTTACGTCCAATCCACTGTGGTTCATAATATTCAATGAAAGGGTAGAAGGCACCATCATGTTTCTTGGCATATGGATCCTGGCATAGGAGCTCAAAGGCTTGTCCAGCATGCTCTGGCTTTACAAAGGCTAGTGCTACAAACTGCTGAATTAAGAACTTGTACTTTCCTGATGTATCTAGAAGGTGGAGCTTGCTGAGCTCAGGTAGACCCTTTAGTTGCCTGTTGACAGCCTGTCAATAATGGAAAAAACACCCCTGGACCTCTCCATCAAAGGTATTTACAAAAGCGTTATACTGGGCAGTTTCAAAGTCCATGATTATAGTTGAGGGGCCAAGTGCTTTATCTTGAGCTTCTTTTTCTACAAAAAGGGTGGCTTCATCCTTTTCATCATCATCTGGATTAGCTCTAGTGTTATGGCCAGGGGGACTCTTTCTATTACTGGGTAGGGCTTTGATGCCCTCCTGAAGGATTTTAAAAGCCCTTGTGTAGATCTCTTATGTTGCCCCAGGAAGCAGAAAGTAGGAAAATGGGAGCACTTTGCCTTCAATAAGGGAATGTACAACCCATAGTTGGTAAAAAAGGCGGGGGCATACTGAAAATGTACTGTCACATAACCAGGTCTCTGAATCTCTTAACTGCTCCAGGTTATGTTGTGTAGCATAGCATATAATTCTTACCTCTGCTGTAGAACCATCATCATGTAAAAGGAATACCTCATCACAATTGAACATCTTTAACTCCTCTGTCAAGACTAACTCTCCTTGAACCATGGCTGATTTCTTATGAGGGACTAGGTCACGGCATTTGTCATATATGTACTCCACTAACTGGTTGCGGTCAGGGATGAGCTTCAGGTTCTCATTACTTAGGTGTGTGGTGGCCTTAACTGCCAGATTAGAAGCCTTGACATCTTTGGAGACTGGGACCATTTGGTAGAGGTACCACTTTAGAAGCTTTTCAATAAGATTTATTGGAGCATTGTATGTGTGCTCTCCTTTTTCACTAGTGACTTTATCCCATCCTTCTGTATTGATTCTGGCAGCACAGCTTCTATCTTCACATACATAATGCTTGCTTATCCCTGCTCTCTTCTGATTATTGCAATTAAAAACATAGTCATCACAGACTAAACTTGCACCTCCTTAGACAGACATTAGAGGGAAAAACTGAGGGAACTTCTTTAGGAGCTTAAAATCTCTTTTGACGTTACATATATTGTGAACCTTTAGGGGATCCCATGGGACAATCAGTGCTTAATGATAGTCAGACAGGTAATCATCAGGATCTTCTTTATTGATACTTGATGAGAGGATGGAGGTGCAGATTTGTTGGGTGGTGGAGGGGAATTATCTGGAGTTGGATTCTTGCGCTTTCTGGACTGGGATGAGCTTGATTCCTTGGGACTTGATTCCTTTGAGCTTGATTCATCTGGGCTTGGATGGGGTTCTGGACTCTTGGGTATCTTCTTTCTTCCTTTCTTGTTTAGTGGAACCTCATCTCCTTCTGATTGGTACCAGCTTGGAGAAGAGGAGGGGGCAGGGGAGGGCTCTTTGTTTTCAGGGTCTGGGGTCTTCTCCTTTGTCTTCTGTTTTGTTGAGGGCTCTTTGGCTGGTTTTTTGTTGGGGTAGGGACTTTGGGCCTTTCCAGAGGCTTTGAGTACTTTCTTGGTTGACTTGGGGTTATTTTGTGGCTTCTTGGAAGATTTGTCCTACAATAATTAGAGTAGAGTTCATAAATTAAGAATAATCATGTGAGACATGAATAAAATTAAATAATAATCACCTGTTTTAAATTTTATTATTAAGTAAATAGTTTATAGAAGTATAGAAAGTAATTTTAGAGCTAGTTTATTATTAAAGAATAGAAAAAACCCATGTTTAAATAAAAAGTTGACATTCTGGTAGTCACAGTAGTCAAAAATATTTAATTTAGGTTTTCAGCAGAAAACGCTTTAATTTTGACGTTGACATACTGAAAGTCAGCATTAAAGTAGAAAAACACTATGTAAATCACTTATAAAGCTTGGTTAATATTTTCTGGAGTTGGTTTTTAAGGCCGGAATTGATTATTTTTAAATTAAAAAAATAAAGAGTTGCATATGTAACTTATGAAAACTAAATAATAGTGGTTGCAGAGGGAAGTCTTAAGTACAGCCCTGGGTACTTTGTCCTGAATTAACATACCATTGTATGTGTGATTTTTGTTAAGCGGCAGTGTTTTACTAATAAATAAGTGAAGGTGTCAACATTCAGGCAGTCAGCGTTCTTTTATAGCAACTCTCCTATTAAATCTTGCTTAAATTATGTCACTTTGTTTGCTTAGCCAAACCCCTTTGTTGCAATTTAGGAAAAACATCAATTTGACACAAAGTCAACGTTACAATTACATATATAAATTCTAGTTTTAACATATGTGTGTTGGCTTAAGTGTACTTCCGGAAATAAGCTATAATTTATCCAGTGAGTTTAAAATAACAGTAAATATCTAAATAATACAAAGAATGCTCTGAAAATTGGCATATGTCTTTTTTCAATGCTTATCTTAATATATATTTAATAAAAACAGTAGTATAAAATATAAAAAGTAGTTATTTTTAGAATATTGTGTATTTTATTAAGAAATTTATGGATTCTTATTTGGGGTTGACATACAGATATTACTTACTATAGTTTACCTTAATGTAAAAGTACAAAGAAACTTACATTTTCATAGTAAATTATATTAGTTTTTTGGCTTAAAATTAAGCCTTTGTTTAAATGGTGTCAACATTATGTCTGTTCCTTTTTAATTTTGCAATTCTGACTTAATAATTCACCATGAAAAATTAGCTTAGTTTTGGAAATGCCCAATCCCGGCGGATAAATACCAAAATAATGTCAACTTACTGAATGTTGACAAACTGTCAACATTCAGTAAGTTGACTTGCGGAATGAGTTAATTCTGGAGGTTGCTGACTGCTGGGTAGAGAACAAAAAGCTCTACAATATCACAAAGGTAAATAGTACTTATTCCCTCAACCGTCAGACAGGCCCAAAATCATACTTGCTGCCCACAAGGCATTGGGCCACAGAGGTTACTAAAAAACCGTTGCTCAGCTGAAACTCTACTATTATTGGGAGTCTCTTCTATTTGATGTCAAAGAAACTCTCACTTGTTGTTCCAAATGCCAGAACAAAAAACCATTTGTGGGCCGCCACCAGTACAAGAAAGTAGAGCCAAAATTTACTTGGCACACTGTGAGCATAGATGTTGTAGGTCTGCTTCCAATGTGAGTAGGACACCTCCAATATATCATAGTGGCCATTGACCACTTAACCAAGTGGGTCAATGACAAGCCACTGCAAAGAGTAAGCATTGAGTCTATGACCACCTTTATTTTTGAGCGCATCATCCATTGGCATGGATGTCCCCAGTTCATCCTCATAGACAACAGCACTAATTTTACCACCAATGTCATCCCCAAGCTGAACAAGCTCATGGGTGTGAGGGGAGTCCTCTCCACTCCATACCACCCCGAGTCAAATGGTATGGTGGAGAGAGTGAATGGAATATTAGTCTCCATCCCAAGGAAATTGGCAGATACTCATATCTTGGAATGGTACCTGTTCCTGCCTGCTGTGGTATTTGCCTACAATATTTCAATCCACAGCACTACCAGGTTTTTGCCCTTCCAGCTAGTATATGAACGTCACCCTGCCATCCCTCTGATCCTGTACTCTGCAATTGGCAATCCTGAAGACATGACTTATCAGCAATAGCTAACCAAGTTAGCCAAGACGCTGATCAAGCTTCAAGCCAAAGCTTTCTCAGAAACCTCCCTGTCCAGAACAAAGGGTCAGATAGCCAATAACGCAAAGCGCTGTTCTTTAATGGAATTCAAAGTGGGAAGCCAGGTTTCATACCACAAAAAGGTTGTGGGTCAATCCCATAAGTTTGATAGCTTATGGAAGGGTCCTTTCAAGGTTATAGAAAAAACCTCACAGGATGCATATACTATAAAGAATCTGGAAGATGAACAGCTCATGAATTGAGTACATGCCTGATTCCTTAAACCTTTCTTTTCTTTACCTAATATTGGAAACAATTAAACCTTACAATTTATATACAAAAACTAAAATATAATTGTAAATATAGGTGTTTATTGAATGACTAAGGGTTGCCTTCCTGATATTCTGAACCTTCTTCCTCCTCGTTGTCCTCATCCTTGTCCTCTTCAGTCCTCTCATCTTTTCTAAGGTTTTTGCTCACTGGAGTTTGATGCTCTACCACCTCCTCTTGGACCTGCTTAGACTGGCGCTGTCTTTCAGACTGATTCACGCAACAAACAGGGACAAAAGGAAAAGAACGGCCCCTGACAAAAAACAAGGTCACAACCTGCAGCCACACTCTACAAACTTCAATTGGCTGTTGCAAATATTGTACAAGTGGGAGAGGAATAGAGGCCTGCTTGGCGTCTAATTTCCAGAGCCCAGTGTCAAGAGGAAAACAGCACAAGAGAATCATACAATCAAGCATGAAGTCAGAGATGTACCAAGAAATGTGAGGCAAAGGAGCCTGAATGCCACCTGTTTTATTGCAATACTTCTCATAGTGTGCTGCCATATTGTCAAACGTCCCCATGGGCAGACAAAGATCAGGCATCAAAAGCAGGCCCCCAAACAAGGCCATCTCATAAAGAGAAGGCTTCTTGTTGCCACAATGAAGAGCCTCCCAGGCCTTTCTGATAGCCTTACAAATTTGACTATCCCAAGCATCGGAATTTTCAACCCCCAAGGAACTGTATACCTCAGGAAAAGGAGCCAAAGGGAGGACCCAGCTTTTAATGACTTCAAGGCCAAAGTCAAGGATGAATCCTAAGATTGGCATATCCACGGCACACACAGTTGCTGGGTCAGCCAGAAAATTGGTTAACTCTTGTAGTGTCTCCTGCTGAGAGGACGAGTCTTCTACTGCATAATACCCACTGGCAGTTTTTTGGATCTGTTTCATCAAATCCACTCAAAGACACTTCTGTGTCACCACAAAAAGAAACAGAGGAACAATTTCCTCACCTCAGAACAGATTCTTAACTGTATACCCTTCCTCCCCCAGACAAAACTGTGTGAACAAAGACTCTTGGGTTCCCCCAAAGACATCATATCAATCCTGGGCTGGAGTCACAACATATTCTTGCTCTCCTGTGGCCTTGCTGGAAGCCCAAGTAGCCTGTTTAGACAAACACTCTTCTACTGGCTCCTCTGATGAAGCTTCCCGGAAGTAGTTGCGCCAGTCCCTCCTGACTGCTTGCCGTCACCCTGAGTATCAGAAGGGAAAGGGTCATCCAACCCAGTAAAGGCTGATTTGGAGCTCCCATCTCAAAGTCCACAGATCAGCGCCCATCTGGCCTTATGGGAAAGGTTTTAGAACGCCTTCTGCTCCTCCTCCA
This sequence comes from Entomophthora muscae, assembly GCA_014839935.2. Lineage (NCBI taxonomy): Eukaryota > Fungi > Entomophthoromycota > Entomophthoromycetes > Entomophthorales > Entomophthoraceae > Entomophthora > Entomophthora muscae. The sequence goes on from QTSX02005049.1 coordinate 217,456, forward strand.
ACATCTCTGCAATTTACTGACGGGCATCTGTCTTGCTAGTGTAGTTTGAGTAGTTTGATAAGTTATCCATATGCACAAGGTCTCTGAGCAAGGGAAGAATATATGGTCCAGTCTAGCCGGGGGAAATGTCAGAACTCCAGAATAATATGGTAGACTTGACCATTATTCCCCTAATAATTGGATAAGACAAACAATTTCCATAAATCTGATTAACACTAAAAAAGTATCAGCTGATCTTGTTCCTGGCCTTGGGTAATCAGTGATCTTAATATTAATCCAAATATGGATCCTGATCTGAAAATGGTCTCCTCATTGGATTGAACCTAAGTAAACAGGCTTGATGATCCATGACTATAATCATAGAAAGCTCCTCAGCCAATAAGAGGGAGTGTTCCTGAATAATAATGCAAGATGGCTACTGCCAAACATTCACGCTTGAAGATACATCAAAACCTATGACTAATAGAGAAGGTCATTCAGAAGAATACTTCATGATGAAAAAACCCAGTCTACAGGGTAACTAAACTTGCATATGCATAAACTGTCAACAAGATGCTGCTGTTACACTGATAAGATAAGCTGAGGTCCGGTAATCTATTGAAGTCTCATGCCAGACCGGCATGGCTGCCTAACTCTGGGGGCTGAAACTAGCAATCTGGGGAACAGATAGACTGACTAGTAAGAGTTGGAAGTGTCAGATTACAATCTAGCAAGAGGGCTTATCCACCCTATATAAGGTGCTCTCCTGATTAGAGATTGAGCAGAATAGATTCATCCTTGAAGATAGAGATTGAGAAACTTTATTGTTGTATCACTACTAGCCAACACCTAGTAGTCAGAAGAATCCAAATAGAGCGCGCCATAGTCTATTTTCAGACCAGTGTAATTTCTCCTACAGACTTGGAACACTTCCAGGCTGTAGCCACACCCTAGACCTAATTGATAGCTACAGACTGTTGCCATACAGTCCACTATCAACATCCCCATTTCAATATCCATTAATAAAATCAATTCCTCAAGACCCCAAAATCTTGACAGCGTACTTTTGAGATATCACATTATAAAACTATAAGTGAATTTTAACTATTTTATTATTTCTTTATGATTAAAAACCACTAACACAAAAAACGCCATTTTAAATTATATTTGAGATGGTGTTTTTGAGATGGTGTGTCCTACTGTAATTAGTGCCACAATTTCCTGCTTCCTGCCCTTATTTTTAAATAATATCATGTTTATATCTTATTGTAAGGGCCCAGAAAGCCCTGGGCAACCAGCTGGCCTTCTTAGAGGAAAAGCTATCTGTAGCCTAGAAACCCTCACAAATTGTCTCTCAGAGCAAGAAAATCACCCTTTTAATTAACAAATGGCCTGGGATTTGAGAGGCACTTAAGCCTCAAATCCCTGGCTTTGATTCCATTAACAATTTTGGCCATCTTGATTATCAGGAAACAGGACATTGGGAGCACAATGTTTTGATTGCGCAATTGAGCACTTGATTGCTTGCGGGCTCTATTAATAGCAGTGGCACCTTGGCTTGCTACAGCCCAAGCAAGGCTCCTGTTATACCAACCAATGAGCATCAACCCCCAGGCCCAAGTACTCAAATCCCAGTCAAAATTTTAATTTTAACTGAAAAGAATTCCATCAGTTCTCTGATGGCACAAAAGGCCACAAAACTACCAGTAAGTATAAGTAGTGAGGAGGAGAAGCCCTCCTCACTGTTGACATCTTAATGAAACAAGTTTATGCTCAGAAATCATTATCTTATTTCAGGAATTGTATATTTTTGCTCAAATTTAATTATTATTTTTGCATCTATTTGGAAATCCACAACTCTTATGAGCTTGCCTATCCATAACCTCCTAGCTATACTCCTGCTACCTCAGTCAATCCACCCTGTGCTCTTGACTTGGAGTATTTCCACCCCCATCATCTGGATCTCCCTCTTGGTCATGCTAAAGAGACCATCCTGCCAGCTATGAAGGAGCTTCCTACTGCTCTCCCTTACCCAACGTGCCTCCTATCCAGGACTTCATTAAGATGGGGTTTGTGTACATCACAGTATTGAGGCTGGCCAACCAGGTTGTGCCCCATACTGGGAGTTGGCGTCCCCTGCTACTGCAGTCAACTACCTGGTCCAAATTGTGTATATTGTGTACATGGCCTTCCTCTCCTGCAGGAGCCCAGTTGGACTCTGGTATGGTCTGTGACACTTATTATAAAGTGAGACTTCATAAGAATTACATAATTTCTGGGGGAAAAGAGTACTACTGAGGGAAAAAGAAACAGAATCAAGTTACATTTATTGGTGTGTTTTAGCAGTTTTGCTAAGGATAACAATATTATACCAAACTTTGTCCAGGTACATCAATGGATGCATGTATAGCAGATTTTTCTTGGAATTACTCAATATCTGGAGCTCAGCCAATTCAAAATTATGTGTATCCATTAGCCATTAAATGTAATGTGGAGAAGAGACATTGGAGAATTTTGAGAAGGTGAAAACAAGTTGTCAATATTTCTGCCCAGTCATACAGATATACACTTGTGTGATATATTATTCTACAATATTGAAGATAATATTTGATAGTACAACCCCAAAACCCCCAACCATATAATTCTTTCTCCCATGACAACAGTGAACTATCCATTTACCTGAAAATTGCCAACATGTTCACCAAGATAGAACTTCATGCTCACAAAAGTAACTAATAATCTAAGAGTACACAGCTGCCCTGTGAGTCCCTAGTGTAACATCCAATCACAATGATTCACAAGAAGGAATATGATATCATATTCCATCAATTTCTCTAAGCCAGCCAAGGCAACAACTTGCCTCTGATACCAACTGCTGCCCCAGTCCCCAGAAAACCCACCCAGCCTACTGAAGACCAGTTGCCAACCCTCTAACATAGTAACACCCTGCTACCAAGCCCTGCTAGCCTACCAACTAGTTTGGACCCACCTCAATTTTGACAAATAAACCCCATCTCAAATCTTTTTATTCTATATAATTATATAATGTAATTTAGTTGATTTGAATTAAAAAAATTTTATGATAACATAAAGTAGTTTTCAAAAATATGGAACTAAGCAAAAAAACTCATATTTAAACAAAATGGAATCAGATTTAAGAAAACCTCAAGTATCAGTGTAAAATATACCCTCTGTTAACAGAAATTTTTGGGCATTAATAGACAAAATGGCTCAACACAACAACAAACAAATTAAACAACAAACAAAGGCATTTGAAATACAGTACAAAATACATGTATCTGTTGTAACTGTGCTGTTTTAGAAGAGTTATAAGGGGAAAATATTTAGAAACTAGATAATATTCTTTATTGAGAGATAATAATTATATAGTCATTGTGAATAAATAGATAACAGGAACATGGTTGTGTTGATCACACAGCTGGATGGTGAAGGGGGTGGCTTGATCCTGGTAATGATTCAAGCGCCAAAACAAGGTATCCACCGTAGAGGATAATCATTTTTTCATGTTGATGGATTTAGTAATTCAAGTTGACTTCATAGCTTAGCTACAAGTCACTGGGAAATTAGATCACAGGTCACAAATCTGCTTGGTTAGAACCTTGCTGGCAGGTCAAGCCTGCTGTTTTGACACACCCCCTGCTGGAGGTTGGTCTCCTCTGGGGATAGGTTGTCAAGGAGGCCGTCAGGAGCCCAGGCTCTGTACTGTACTAGCTGCTGTTTGGTGGCAGGTAGGACAGTTTTGCGTTGCTTCTGTCTTGCCTTTCAGGGTCTCAGGTAATCATGATGGACGGCTTTGTCTTGTTTACGCTTTCTGAGCCCTTGCACAAGGCAAGTGTTGTTTTTGTTTACCTTTAAGATAATGGTGGGGACCACCTTTTCTGGCTGTAGTTTACTTTTGTTGGTATTCATGACCCAGACTTTGTCACTGGCCTCATTTTTGTCTTGGATGGGGATGAAGGTCTTTTGTAAACACTTTTCTACTCTTTCTGATTGATCACTATTGGCCTATATGACCTGGGGATATGAGCAGGGTGGAACCTTGCTTGGCATTTCAAGCTTAGGTTCCAATAGTGCTTGGATGATATTGGGCTGTGTGCCATAGACTAGCTCAAAGGGGCTTTTCCTGGTGGATCTGTTCACAAGAGTTTGGCATACAAGCAATGCAGTTGGTAGCTGCTTGTGCCAGTTCTCAGGTCTCCCAGCAGTGATTTTTGGCCAAGGATTGCACAAGGCTGACATTCAGCTGCTCTACACGTCCATTGGCCTGAGGGTGATAAGGTGTTGTCACCATGTGCTGGACCCCATTCTTGGTGAGGTATACATTGGTATCTTTGGAGGTCAATTCTTTGCCTTTGTTGGTTATCAGGAGTTGTGGCTTTCCAAACTTGCTGATGATTTCTTTCCCTATGAATTGCCACAAGTCATTGCCTGTATGTGTTTTAAATGCTTTCACCAATGGCCTTTGTGTGGTAAAGTCTATCACAGTAATAATGTATTTCTTCTAATTGTGCTTTCCTGGAATGGGGCCCACAATTTCTAGGGCCTACACCTTGAAGAGTAGTTGTTTAAAAATAGTTAGTACTGATTTAGGTGGGGTATTTATCTTTTCAAATTTCTCACATACTTTGCATTGTTCCAAGACTTCCTGGAAGTCCCGGTACAAGGTTAGCCACCATGCTTTGTGTTTGAAGAATTCATAGAGGTAGCGGCTCTTTGTGTGCCCTAGGTCTATGTGATAACATAGGATTGTGTCAACTTGCTGATGTGTGGGAATGTAAGGGATGGTGGTCCTGTTGGTCATTTTCTGATGTAAGGTTCCATATACGCCCACAAATAAGTGTTTGTTATTAATGAATGTTTCTTTTGTTATGTCTGTGGTGCCAGGGGGAAGCCTTTGTCCTTTGTTTAGAGCACCAGGAGAGACCATTCTGGGTTGAGCCCGTTCTTGCCTCTTGTGGCTCTGACGTACAGGCGCAAGAGTGCATCTGCCATGGCAAGTTCTGGACCAGGCTTATATTGTATGAGCATATTAAACCTCTCCAGGAGTTCCATCTAGCAGGCTTGACAGTGGGATAGGTTTGATTGGGCTTTGAAGTATATAAGCAACTTGTGGTCAGTCAATGCTGTGAACTCCTCCTGTTGTTCTAGGTAGCAACACCATTTGACCAGGCAGTGTACAATAGCCAGCAACTCTTTGTTGTGTATAGGGTATTGGCACTTGCTGTCTGTCAGTTTGTGTGATTTGTAGGCTACAGGCAGAAAGTCACCATCATTGTTTTTGATTTTTAGTACTCCCCCAATAGATGCGTCCAAGGCTTCTGTCTCCATTTGATATTTCTCATCATGTTTGGGGTATTGGAGAATGGGTGCTGTTGTAAGCTTTTCCTTAAGTTGTCTGAAACAAAAGTCACATTGGGGGTCCATACAAACTTAGACTTGGTACCAGTTATGGAAGATAGGGGTGCAGTCAGAACGCCACAGTTGGGTATGAATCAGAGTACATAGGCAACCATCCCTAAGAATGTGCGGAGTTCTAACTTGTCTTTGGGAGGTGGCATTTTACAGATAGATTGAATCTTCTAGTCATTGGGTTTAATGTCATCCTTTGAGACTATGTGTCCCAAGAAGGGTAACTGCTCAAGGAAGAACAGTTATTTGGAGGGCTTGGCTAGAAGCTTGTGTTGCTCTAGGGTAGCAAAGACTGCCTCCAGATCCTTGTGATGTTGTTCTATTGAGGGGCTATAGACAATAATGTTACCCAGGTATACCAAGGCATGTTTGACAATGTGGGGGCAAACACCTCATTCATAAAAGTCACAAAGGTTGACATGGTGTTTTTCATTCCAAAGTTGAGTACCACACACTTGTATGATCTGTATTTAGTACAAAAAGCTGTTTTTAGGATATCCTCTTCCTTGATACAGATCTGGTTGTAGCCGGCGGTTAGGTTGATATTGGAGAAAAATTGTGGCGCCTCCCAGGGCATCAAAGAAGTTGTCAATGAGTTGAAGTGGGTAGTGATTCTTGATAGTGACAGTGACGGTCCACATGTTTGGTGGTTTGGAGGTGGGGCTAATGTTGACCAAGTGGAAGTTTGGTTATTTGTTGAAGGTAGAGGCCTAGTAGGGAATAATGGCTACCAGGGAAGGTAAGGCCTAGCTAGTAGGTGTAAAGACTACTAGAGGCAGATGGTGTCTCCACCCGGCAGAAGATATTGGCTGCTGTGGGCTAGAGGTCTTTACCCAGCAGGGAACTGTGACTGCTTGGGGTGAGGAATGAGATAGCTCAGCAGGGAACTTTAGCTGCTTGGGGTGGGGAGTGATCCAGCCTGATGGGTAGCATGTGCTGCTCAGGCTGGAAGATGTTTAGACCCATGCGGGTAACGCAGGCTGTCAGGGTAGAAGTGTATGCCAGTGTGGTAGGGGTCTTGCCTACCAGGGCTGTGATTTTTGGACCCCTGGCGGGTAACGCAGGCTGCCAGGGAGAGGAAGAGCTCTGAGGGCTCAACATACCCTAATACGCTTGCAGGAGGTCTGTGAGCAAGCATCCTACCTAACAGACTGGTAGGGTGTCCTTGTTTATGCCCCTATGGGAGCTTTGGGGGAGAACCCAAAGTGAGCATTGGAGGGTATAGATTTGCTTGGAGGTGTCACCAAGGCGGCTTGCTTGGGGAAGCAGCTGCAGAACTTGGTGTGATCAGGCCACTGGAAAGTAGAGCTGATTACTCTGCAACTGAAAGCTCAGACTTAATCACCTGGGTGAGTAAAGACAACACATAGACATTGATCTATGATTGAATGGACTAAGTGGAGTGCCACTTGCAAGGGCCCAGTCAAACGCCAGTTTAATGTAGACTCATGCCTGGGTCTACAAGTTCTGGTAACAGGGACTGAGATAAAGAACCAAGGTGGTTCACAGGATTAACAGAGAAGACTAGTGGGAGGGACTGTTTGATCACAGTGAAGGCTAGTTGACGGACTGTTGATTCATATTGAATTGTGGGAACCAAGATGGTTTATTGTGCAGAGGGAACTAAGATGATTCCTAGTGAGGATAAGGGAAAGGGCTAAAAGATCATGATGCAGAAGTAGCTGGTCCTTATAAAGGAGTAGCCAGAGGACTGATAGGCCGTTTAATGACTGGTCTGAGCTGTTGGAGACTGCAATAAACTGTTTAGAGAATAAGTCTGAAGATCTGGAAGATGTGGTCAAAGATCATGATGCAGGATTAGCTGATCATGATACTGGAGCTGACTGAAGGATCAGAAGATGATGATGAGGAACTAGTGGTCTGGAGAAATGAGCCAAGATTTGCCAAGTTGATTTACTAAAGTGGGAAGATGTGGAATGTTTTGCCTTGGTTTAGTATCAAAATCAAGAAGGAATGTGGATAGAATTGTGGGTAAGATATTTATTTATTAATTTCCTAGGATAGATGAAGGTATGTTGCTATGAGAGCTGGATACAAAGTTGTTTTGATGGGATGTTTTCCTTAAATTTTACAGTATTTATAAATATATGGGGAAAACGTTGAAGAGGTCCAGAAAGAACAGTTTAAATAGTATTCTACTATTTAAATGGGTTTAGGTTGAATTCAGGAAGAAATGGTGCCAGAATAATGGACTGGTTAACGCTTTGGTGTGCAAAGAGTTGTTGCTTTGAGCAGTTTGAGCCATGGAAATTATTTTCCTAGTTGGATTGCGGTGGAACGTCAGAAATGGTCCATATTTGCGCTCTGAATTCATTTGTTGAGTTCTGGCACATTTCCTGATGAATATGATTGGTTGGAAGTCAAAAGCTTAAAGTATAAGCAAGGAAATAGTGAATTAATACTTTAAGCTTTTGAGAAAGTAAGTATGTAAGCTTAAGTTATTATAGGAAAAAGTGAGTGGCAATGGTTTAAGCTTTTGAAGAAAGTCATTTTGAAGGCGGAACCATTAGGAAAAAGACACTATAAGAAGGAAGCTATCTGGAAAGTTACTGGGTCTTTCCAGGTCTTTGACGGAGTCTTTTCTGGATCTTTTAAGTTTCTGTCAAAAGGTTTTTGGAAGCCTTTTGATTGCCAGCAGGAGCTTGGTTGGACTTATACAAGTATAATAACAAGGCAACTAGAGTTATAAAGAGAGCTGAAGCCCAAGAATAAGGAGCTGGATCCTAAGCGCGGGCGCAGGAGTCTAACTATAAGGTGCAGAAGTCCAAGTTTAAGGAGCAGAAGTCCAAGACCAAGTGCAAGGAGTCCAAGATATTGTTGAACAACTCCAAGTATTGGCAAACTGATATTGTTTCCTTGACCCCCTGGGCCATATCTAGAAAGTTTCTAAGGGGATCTTCCTTCTGAGAGTGAGTAAAAGCCCATTTTGACCCCTATACATATTTCTGAGATACATTTTCCCTTACTAGAGAATGACAACCCCTTCCAGAAAGTCCCTGGCTATGACCCAGGACACACTTTGGGGACTGGTGGAAAGGAACCCCACAGTGACCTTGTTTAGGACTCAATAGTTTGCAACTAGTTAAAGGGTACCATCCTTCTTTGCTACAAAGAATATGGAAGCACCAAAAGGAGACTGTGAGGGGAGGATAAGTCCTTTTTCTAACGCTTTCTTGAGGTAAGCACATGGGGTGTTGTCTTTTTTTGGGGTCAGGCAGTAGATGGGTTGCGCCTTAGGTACAGCTCCCTTGAGTTGGATGGAGTCTTAGATGTGTTTCTCTGGTGGCAACTTGGGTAGAGCCTCTTTGAAGATTTATGGATGGTGGGCTACAATTTTGCAATCCTGAGGCGTGGCAGTATCTTGATGGTCCTTGAAGTGTATGATATTTTACTGGCAGGAGTCTCAGTCAATTGTCTTGAGGTTCTCCTTTCTGTCCAGGGTCTCTGTGATGCGCACAGAGATGTGGTTGCATATGAGTTGGTCCACTGAGTCAGGGTAGATCTGATGATTGACGCCTTTGTTTTTGATGATCAGTACCAAGGTCTCCCAGTCTACGTGGGGGTTGTTTCTCTGCAACCAGTCCAGCACCAGCACAATATCAAACTTGGGGAAATCAATTACAGGACCCTGGATGGTGGAATGTAGTTTCTCTAGCATGTCAGAGAACAGGACAATTTCCCTTGTCACGGCAATGTGATGTTCATCAGCTAAAACCACGTTTTTAATCCGCAAATGATTAGTGGTTAGCTTGAACTTATCTAAAAAGCTGCTATTGACTAGGGTTCAATCTGCGCCCAAGTCCAGGAGTGCTGAAAATGTGTAGCTGCAAAAGCAGAAATGGTAAGACATCAGTTTATTGGGATGTCTGGCAATGGTGTAAAGTACCAGGTCCTCTGAGGGCACTTAGATCATTGGACACTGGTCCACGTCCTCAGGTTGGTATTCATCATTGGGAAAGTCAGGAGTTGTGCAGGGAGAGCATGGCTTGCTTAGTGCTCTCCCCAGGCTTTTCCCTTGTCTTGATTGTCTTGTGTGGCAGTGATACCAAAATGGGTACAGTTTTACTGGCTGTTGTTCCTGTTTCCATGTCCATTCAAACCTGTGGGTTTGTGGGTTGCATTGCTGCTGCTGTTGTTCCCAGGGAGTGGTTGATTGGAACTCCTGGCTGAGTGAGAGTCTTTGGGTCTCTCTCTTTTTTCAGTTTGTGCCTTGTGGAGAGCATTGGATGTTTGTTCTTTGTTGTGAATACCACTATTCACCATGATTTGATTTCGCCTTTGGTGGGCTATTTTGAGGACAAATTGCTTGCTTTTCTTTTGCCTCTTGAAATGAGTTGATGACTGAATCAGGAAATACAATTGTTTGGTTTCTTGATCTTGCGCAACTCACTTGCCCCACTAGTGCTGGTGGCAAGTGATCCTACTGTCCATGTACTGTTTTGTGGTAAAGCTACACAGTATATATTCCCAATCTTTATACCCAATAAAATTTAAGTTCTATTCACATTTTTATCTTTGTGTCTTCTGTACTTCTGCGCCTCTCTCTAGCCACAACTAGTAGAGATTATTCTTCCAGGGCCACAAGGTAAACACATTTGCCTTCCCTGTCATCTAACCAAGACTTAGTACAAATCCAATCCTAAGGTTAGGATTTCCCATTGTGTGTCTGTGCCGCGCCTCAGAACACAACATTCTTCTTTCTCTGCCTTGCGGTACAAACTTTGCAGGTTGGTTACTTGGTCCATTTTTACATGTCACATTACATGCAACTTGAGAGTGTTGTAGTACATAAGGTGGGTAGCTGGAGTTTCAAAAGCCATATCTGAGGGATCACATAGTCAGAGTTCCTTGTAAGCACAGGTGAGCTCCTTTCTGTACCCGTTTGGGTTAGATTCTTCACTTGTTGTATGATCATGAGCGGGGTGTCCTTCAGCACAAATCTTGCCAAGAAGTCTTGTTTGAAAGTGTCCCAATTCTTCTTGGTGTGTTCTTCATGCCATTTTTTGTACCAGGTGCCAGCGTCATGAGTCAGTTGGATGAAGATATCTGCAATCCAAAATTGTTACAGGCATTCCATTTGGGCCAGCTTGCTTTGGGCAGATTGGATCCATGCTGCGGTGTTATTGTTGTTGTCTCCAGCAAAAGGCTCCAATGCAGCATTTTGCAGTCTTGGAGCTACATATGCTGGCATGGTGCTATTGTTGGTTGCTTGGGGCATGGCGGCAGGTGCCTGGAAGAACCCTTACGCTAACAGTGTGTTATGGCAAGGAGCAGGATCACCGTGTTCTGGTACAGTACAAAGCCATCGGGTATTTTGGCACCTGGCACGTACAGCGTCTAGTCTAGCAGGAGGCCAGACATGATTCTATCAAGGATTTGTTGGTCACAGCAATTATGAGCAACAGGCAAAATTTTGGGGAATAAAGTAGGATGGGGAACCTACTTCTGCTGCCAATGTTGTAACTGTGCTATTTTAGCAGAGTTACAAGGGGGAAAATATTTGGAAACTAGATAATATTCTTTATTGAGAGATAATAATTATATAGTCATTGTGAATCAATAGATAACAGGAACATGGCTGTGTTGATCACACAGCTGGATAGTGAAGGGGGTGGCTTGATCCTGGTAATGAGTCAAGCGCCAAAACAAGGTATTCACCATAAAGGATCAACATATGTTAATACTGTTGGATTTGGTAATTCTAGTTGACTTCCTAGTCTGGCTTCAAGTGACCAGATAATTGGATTGCGGGTCACAAATCTGCTTGGTTGGAACCTTGCTGGCAGGTCAAGACTGCTTTTTTGACATATCCTCAAATAAAATGTCTTGAGTCAATCTCTGGTGTACCTATAGGTCATCATTTTAGGGATTAGGTCATTTCCTAATACACATGCTGCCCAAGTAGAAGCATAACAGTTCGATTAAAAAATTATAAATTTTTATATTTAAAACAGTAATTAATCAATAAAAAGCTAATATTTTTACACTGTAAACTATCAAAATAAATCTAAGAAACTTATCTTTCTATCAGTGTTAAAATATTAATATGTATATTATACTGAATAATAAAGCAAAATCAATTTAAAAGAGCATATGTCAGATTTTGTTATATTATTTTGATAATGTAATATAGTAAATTGCTTTAAAGCTAAAAAACTGGAGCTTTTATTAATTAGCATATTTTTTTATCTAAAGAAACTAAAAATAAGGTCAAGAGCATTATTTTTGTATTCTATTTAATTTAAAAGGCTCAATTCTTTAGGATTCTATGATAGTTTGAGTTGGGATGTTATTATCACTGTTTAGATTAATTCTAAGGTTCAAGTGAGCTTTGAACCTCAAATTAAGTATTCTTTAAATGGAATTCTTTAATATTTTATCATTTTAAAAATATGCAGAAGAGTTACAATTAACTGAATACATCAGTTAATTGATTTGTATTGATTATAAAGAGGATATGATGTAATTTCATGCTTGGCTGCTACACATATATAACTTGTGCATGAAAACTGGGAATTTTATTTAGGAATATAAATTCAAGTTGAAATTTTAATACAAGATATCACATCATTTCTTTCAGAATGGTGTCAGCTAGCTTGGTATATAAGTGATAAAGCACCACCTAATATTTACTTCAAAAAAAACCCACAAAAAGATGTTATTCCTGAAATTAGTACCCTTCTTCAAGGCATTTCTACCAAGCATCTAATTTAAAACCATCATAAACCTAATATTATGGAATCTGTTGACTTCACCTATAATATGAAGCCCTTTTTCTCTTTTGGAGAATTAAAAAAGAGAGAAATAATTGCTATGCTTAAGAAAGCAGTTTCCTTTGTTGCTGGTGATGACCTTAATTCCATTAATGATTGCTTCATAAACAGAACTGAATGTAAAAAATGAGAGTTCTTTCCAGCTGTTCAAACCCAAAAGTCCAATGAAACAATTGAAAAATTAAAGAATCTGATGAAAGCTTCTTCCTAAAAGCATCTTAAAGCCCTGCAATATCTGGTTACCTATAGCCACTCTCTAAAAGAGCTAAATTATATGGGGTTCAATATGACTAAAAGTGAGTTTGAATACTCAAGAAAAATAAATAAAAACAAAAAACCTCACATAAAAAGCCAAAAAATATAAATAATCACTAAAAAAGAAATAATTAAAAACAGTTAAAAATTACTGGGAAACTCTTTTTGAACAAGCCAGTTTACAAAGAAAATGCCTGAAAGTTTTTATAAAGATATTGAAAAAGAAATGAGTGATTACTCAACTGAAATTAAATAATCTTTACTAAAAACAAAAAAGAAATATATGAAAATACGAAATAAAAAATGAGATCTCAGTTTAAATTTATACTTACTATAAAATACTACCAACAAATATAATAAAGAGTAAAAAAACTGACATGTGTGATATTTGCAAGTTAAAAATATCTTTTAAAAAAGTAAAGAAGAAGGTGAAAGCAAAAATTTACCACTTCCAGAATCTATAAATGATGACTTAAAATCTATTGATCAGCACAAAGACTTTTATGTTCACCAAAATAGAGAATATAAAAATATATCAATTATTAGATTATGAATCTTGTGTTATAGTTATAGATTATAAAGAGAATTTAAAAGTTGGTGGTAGTCCAATAAAAACCAATAGATGTTTTCATTCTAAGAAACCTATTTCTTTATTAGGATTTGCATTGGAATTTTAAAAAACCAATAAAGTTAAATATGAATACCATGATTTTTTATCTCAAATATTGTCTCATGATTCTTTATTTTCATATGAATGCCTAATAAGCCTTTTTAAATTAGTAAATTTAAAAAAATAATATTGTCAGAAATCTGAGGACCGTGGTATTTTATCATCCACCAGATGATATCTTAAGTCTTCTAACATTAGGAAAGTACAGAGAACCTGTGACTTTGGCATAACCTGCGGTCTGGAATACTTTTTTTCTGCAGAAGTAGCAAGTCTGACTGGGCCCAAAGCCCAGAGGATTTGGGGCAGTTCTTCCTACTTCTGGATATGGTTCATGGGTTGTCTCTATATTTTAATATAGATAATTATACTGTATGACAACAGTATAATCTTTTGCTCTACTAATAAAGCCTAAAGAGAGGATTAAATTGAGGAAATAAGACTTGGATCAATCATCAAGTCAATAAGAAATCATCAGTCTTTTATTCTAATGGACTGGCTTTAAGGCGGCCCGCCTGCCCGCGTTTTATCTGAGTTAGCTCACAACAATAAAGGAGACTGAAGTAGCATTAGGGCAACACAGCAGGAGGCCCAGCCTTTTTGGGGTGGTTTTAAAGGAAGGCTAAATTGACATCTTCCACAGATTGGTATCCTTTCTGTCTACCTGGGCCACTTCCAGAGCTAGCTAGTCAGTGGTTGGCTACTAGTTCACAAAGATGATTGTTTCACTTAATCAGAGATACTCTAATACAATAGGTTCAGAGCCTTTTATCTTAGAGTGTTTTGGCCCGGTGGCCCAGTCCATTTTGGACTCTACTAGACATAATGCAGATGACAGTTCTTATGACGGGCCTCTTATTCTAGGATACAATTTAAGTTTAGAATAATAATTATTGTGAAGTGCATATTGAGATGCTTGATAAAGGAAACTAATTAATGAGCAGTAATTACATGTTCCATTCATTAATTGTAATGCATGGATTTATTGGTGCTAGGATATGATTTGATCATTGATTCCACAAAACCTGCGGCCCGCATTAATTTGTTGAAACCATTCCTAAGAGTGATTAACTGCTGGCCCACATTATTTTGTTGGAACTATCCAAAGAGTGATTGACAGCTGGCCTGCAATAATTGGTTGAATCCATTAATTAGTCAATATCCCAAAATCCTGACAAATATAAAGATATGAACTGATAATGGAAACCATTTTAGATCAAATGAATTCCTATATTATCTATTTAAAGAGGCACCAAAATACATTAAAGGTTCTATTAAATACAATAGATTTGTAGAATGTCATGGAAAAAGCATTGTTGATGGTCACTTTAGTGTAATATCAAAAACATTAAAAGAGAAAGAAAATGAGCTTTATATTAACAATATTAATGATCTTAAAAATATTTTTGAGCAAGAAGAAAAAAGAAAAGAATTATATAAATCAGTGCTATCAGGCTCAAATATTTCTCAAAATTCATTCTTTTGTTTTTTATGAAAGAAAAGTCAGGCCTATAAAAAGATAGCTTGAAGTTAAAAATCTGTGCATTAATCTTATATATTTTATGAAAGATGAGAAGTTATATACTTCACCTTTAATATTTGAAAGCTTCTCAGAATATGCTGAGATAAATTATCATTTGAAATCACGTGATAATACCAGAGAAAAAATATATCAGAAGATGCTAGTGGTGTATTAGGGAAAGTTCATAAAGTAGGGCAGCTTACTAGAGGGTGTATTTTAAACATAGTTGTCAGTATTTTAAAAACAGCAACACTTTTTCCAAAACAAACTAAGAACAGTTATGATGAGCCAAAGATAGGGTAATATCATTTATAGCTCTGGGGTTGCTATTACTCTCCCATGCAACTCATCATAGATGTTTTTAGTTTTTATGATTTAATTAAGATATTCTCAGTAATATTAGAAGTTGTAATTTTAACTCTATGGGATAGAACATTTTCCTAATTTTTTCATATAATTCAAAGATTATTTGAAGCTTAAACATTTGAATATTTGACATTTTTTAAATAATTTGAAGACAAAATAATGTAATTAAGTTATAAAATATTTGATCTGGCACCTAGGAATAACAAAAAATAATAAACCAACTTTATGAACAAGGGAAACAGAATTTGGATGGACAAGAAGCAGAAGAAGGCACCTGAGTCCCAGATAAACAAAGCATATACCATTATGATTGATCTCCTATAGAAAGACATCAAGCTTCCTTTTGACCCAAGTCAGAAATCACCTTAGCCACCTTGATATTTAGGTATCAGTCCACGTGGACCAGCTCTAGATGTATGGCAAAGTGGCCTCAGTCTTGGTGTTGACAATTTCAACAGAGACTAATGGGATGACAGTAAATATTCCCCATATGATCATGTCATTGTATATACTATTACCTGATGCTTAACAAGTTTATCCTATGATGTCATGATAATCTTATACTATAAATTATCTATTGCATTTGTCAATTTTGGGGAACAAAGGAAAGCCAATAAGAGCAAGGGAAGGAAGAATGTCAAAAAGGGACTTTAATTGGTGCATTTCAGGATGTTTTACCCAAGGGCTCTGTCTATTATTGAAAAACCCAATTTTACCAATGATGTTGAGTATAGCCAGATCTTTGGTGGATTACCCAACTCCCAGGACAGCTCAAATTCTTCATATTGAGGTTTTTTGAGCCACCAGATGGAGAGTAGCTCTACCGCCATCAAGTCAATCCAAGGACGCGGGCATCAGGCCTCAGTCTACCCAGCCAGTCATGCAGACATCTATCTTGCCAATGTTGTGTTCTTCAATATTAGAGACACAGTCCAGGGGTGCCACCCACAGGCTTTTAATAATATTTATCTTGGTGTCCTCAACCACAATTCTCTCTTTGGATAGCAGATGGTGGCTGACGTGTTTCCCCAACTTATCTTCCATGTGAACAAGGGTAGCCAATCATGTAAGGACAAGCTCCTCTAATCCCTGGCCACAGTTGTCTGCTAGCCAGTCAAACCAACAACAGAAAAGGAATATAACAAGCATTATATGACAGACATCACAGTTAATCCACCAAGTTCACCCTCTACCACCACCAACCCCAACCTATCAGCCCCCAAATAATCCCAGGCCCAGACCTCCCAAGCCAGCATCGCCTCAAGGCCTTCTTTCCTGCAATATTCAGCCTAACAGGCATCACCTTTTCCATCTCAAATAAACTCCTTGCTGTCAAATCTTTTAATTTTTATAATTTATTTCCATATTTTCAACTGTTTAATGTTCTCTTTGCTTTTTATTATGTTGTTTTCTATGTATCAAGCCTTTTCTATATATTATAATATGTTAACTATACTGTGAATCTAGATCCAGAACACAGTTATTTTTAACTCTTTAAATAGCCCCTTGTGATAAAATAACAGTGATTTGGTGTTTAGTTAATTTTACTTTAGTTAAATATATGTTTACTGTGTTTAGAAAGTTATCTGTGATCCAAATTCAACACCTTAATGATAAAATTTAAGCCAATCAGGAGCTGAGTGTAAAAGTGATTTTTGTGACTTAAAGGATCATTTAAAGAGACTTTGATTCATAAGTGCTAATTAATCTGACTGGTTGATTGTTTTACCATTGTGCACTATTGCCGCTGTGGCAAGTTGTTGATGGACTAGTGCTAACCCAGCAACTGATTGATACTAGTCCACAAATAACTTGCCACAGCAGAAATGCCACACAATGGAAAAATAACCAGCCAATCAGATTGATTAGCATCCTTGAATCAAAGTATCTTTGAATGACTTTTTATTTCACAAAAATCACTTTTATACACAGCCACTGATTGGCTTAAAGTTTATTATTAAGATTTTAAATTTGGATCACACACAACTTTTTAAATACAATAAATATATAATTATATAATTTGATTTTAGCTGATCATCAAATTGATGTTAATTATTTCATAAGAGGCAGTTTAAAGAGTTAAAACAATACAGCAATTATGGAAGCATGACAAATCAGAAAGCAAATACCACAAATCAAGAATATCTAAAAAACATATACACTATGGCTAAAAAGAAAAAGGAGATGTGATATAGTTATTATACAGAAAAACAAAGGGGCAATAAGATCAGAATCATACAGAGTTGATTTGAGTGAAAGCTATAAAAACATATGCAAAGTTTAATAAAAATGAATGAGAGAACTAAAGAAGCTGTTAAAAGACCTTGACTCTGCAATTGCTGAGATCAAGGAAATTGATAAAAAAAATTTAAACCAAGGTCAAGACAGCTGGCCTCACAGGGGAAAAATTGACAAGGTCAACATCAAGACCTTGCAGGCAAAGATGCCTAAAATATCAGAAAAAACAATTGAATGTCTTCTAAATGTTTAGAAGTCTGTAGACAAGAGACTACAGTGTAAGCACCAAACTCTCTCTAAGCTGTCTGTCTGAGTTGACAACCCTGGGATTTATGAGAATCTCAAGACCATCAATAGGGCTCACAAGGATTACACAAAGATGCCTGCACAGCTTGTTGCTCCCAAAATAGCAAGGCCTGTAGAAGCAGCCTGCACCAAAGCAGCCAAAGAAGGTACCTGAAAAATTAAGAAAAAATAAATACTTACCCTTTATCTAGGAATTATCAATGAATTCATGAGGAAGTTCCTGGTTCTCTATGTCCCTGCCACATTCTACTCAAACTATTCCAGCCACGTAAGCTGCAGCTGGTGCTAACACCTCATGTGGTCTGCAATCCCAAAAACAAACTAAAAGGGGGTGTTCCCCATGTCTAATGATGCCCTATCTCAACTGTCACAAGGAGAAGATACAACAGAATGTTTGTTCACCTCTTAAAATAGCACACAGCTGGTCCACCTAGACCCAGTGGCTCTCAGTGGAGTTTACTGTATAAACTTCATTGAGCTTGTTTAGGGCATCCTGGGGACGCTCCCACTCAAGAACATACAAGAGATGGAGCAGGCCCACAGGGGTGTTTGCTTCTGCTTTACAATGGAGCACACTTTACCATACATTATTGAGAACTTCAGGGGCACAATTCCAAATTGGCTATTGCTAATGCAACATTAATATATATAAAAGTGAGTTTTTCTGTCTTTAATGTTGCCTCAAGTGGGCTCAAGCTGTAAGGGATATAACTAAATTAATTTTTAGTTAAATTTGATTTTAAAAGTTAATTTTTAAGCCAAAAGCTCCATTTGGCTCATCCTTACATTCAATCCCTTACATGCATCTTTGAAAGTACAAATATTGAATGAAGTGGAGCATGGTCTATACATGCTGAGCTGAGATATAAGCCACTCAAACTACCATAAATATTTATTTAATTTCTTATTTTTCAAATTGTGATCCAACTATTGAAGAGTGGCTTATTTGTGTAGCTTATACAACTTTAGAATATGTGGATTAAAATTAGAAAAGAAGCAGCAATTGTTTGAGATCCTTTTATATGATTGGATGTTTAAGCTCTGCTGATGATTGAATTGACAACAAAAAGTGAGCTTGGTCAATTTAAAGCAATACATTTTAAATTATAAATATAGATATTAGCTTAAAGAAGGATATGGTTGGCTTAGACATTTTGAATCTATCTATTTCAAAGTGAAATAATAGAACATTCCACTTGGATGCATCACCTGATCCAAGTGGCCACATATTGTTTCAGAGTAAACCTTGCTTATCACAGCTTCATCCCAAAAGAACATCAGTGGAGTAAACTAGCTATGATAAAATTATGGATCAATATAATGATTTTCATGAAATTTAGGACGTAGATCAATTTTTCAGATGATTCCGATCAGAATGGTACCAAACATAATAGCTCTAGCTTCTCTAGATGCTGAAATATATAGTTAAGTGCTGGAATTGGGTTCACGTCATAATCAAAGGCTCAGACTCGATTTGAAATTATCTAAATTCACTTTTAATACACACTAAAAAACTAAAATCAATGTATCTCAGTGAATACTAAGCCAATTTTGATGTCCAATAGCTTATTTTAAAGCTAAAGATCAGCTCAACATTTTGAAGGGTTAAAAAATCAAATACTAAATTTTAAAATAATTAGTTTAGCTGTACTAATCTTAATAGTGATACTACACTTATTTAGATTTAGTTTTTATTTATACTTGAAATATAAAATTTAAATTCAAAATTAAACAAATAAAATTGAAATTACCTTTTAATAAATCAATCAAACAAAAATTTAATTATACATGTTATAAGTAATTCAAGCCTAAAAATACAATAAAATATATTTAATTGACTTATTAAATTTAACTTTAATCCTGCCCTTGGACGGGACAACCACCTAGTTTGCAAAGAAGATCAAGATCCTCTTGATAGACTTTGGGCTGTCCTAAAGCAGGGAAATGATGGAAATACTGAATCCATAGTGACAAAATGATCTAAAACTAAGCAGAAGAAATTGGTGCTATATACAATAAAACATATGAGTTTGCAGAGGCATTTACTGGTCAAAGGCTTCATATCATGGCTTACCTTGGGTGTATGTTTTACTTTGAGATGGGTGCATGTGTGGAAGATCTAGACAGGGTTTCACTCAGGATTGATGAGGACAGGCTCTTCCTGTACAGCAAAAAGATTGTCCTGAGTTATGACTCAGTAGACTATGCAATCCAGGGTGCCTGGGTCCTGGAAGAAACCTATAGCTTTACTATCCTGCCATTATTACCTCACAATAATCCAATTTAAAATCCACCAGGAGTATTTTGATCAAATATTATCCATCATATAAAGTGTGGTAATAGAGGTTGTAAACCACCTGTATTACCAAGTGGTGGCATACATGCATACTTCTATAAATTGCTGTTTGAGTGCAGAGATTCTAAAAATAGTTAGCTAAAGTATCTTATTTCTTAATAATATACCTGGGTCATTATTTTAGGGATTAGGCCATTTTCTAATACACATGCTGCTCAAGTTGCAGCATAACACAGTTCAATTTTGAAAAAGTAACTAATTAACATTTTATATTTAAAACATTAATAACTCAATGAAAAATTAATATTTTTTCACACTATAAACTATTAAAATAAAGCTAAGAGTCCTATCTTTTTATTGGTGTAAAAATTTTAATATGTATACTATAGTCAATATTAAATTGAAAGTAATTTAAAAGAGTATAATCCAGATTTTATTATATGATTATATCTAATGATATAAATTAGATAACTTCAAAGCTAAGTAATACTTTTTTTAATATACATCAGATTTCTTTATTTGACTAAATTAAAGATAAGATTGAGAGCTTTATTTTCGCATTTTATTTTATTTAAAAAGCTCAATTCTTTAGGATTTTATAATAGTTTTAAGTTAGGATGTTTTTATCACTGTTTAGATTGATTTTAAGGTTCAAGTGAGCTTCAAACCTCAAATTAAGCATTTTTTAAATGGAATTCTTTAATATTTTATCATTTTGAAAATATGCGGAAGAGTTATAATTAACTGAATACATCATTTAATTGATTTGCATTGATTACAAAGAGGATATGATGTAATAATAATGCTTAGCTGCTTCACATGTATCACTTGTGCATGAAAACTGGGTATTTTATTTAGGAATATAAATTCAAGTTCAAACTATAATAAAAGCTATTACATCATTTTCTTTCAGAATGGTGTCATTTAGCTTGGTATATAAGAGCTAAATTACCACAAAGCTTCTAATCCAAAAGACCCCATTCAAAGACCACATTCTGATCATAACTACTCCATCATTAAGGCACACATCAGAGATCTGACCTAAATACAGATTCAAAATACTACCATGTCCTCAGTTAAATTTACTTCTGCCATGCTACCCTTTTTTTCCTTGGAAGCTTCAACAAAAAGAGAAATAATTGCAATGTTAAAAAGGCATTCCTCTTTATTGCTGGTGATGATCTTGATAATTTCATCAAGCACTTCCTTACTCAAACTGAATTTGGGAAAGCTCAGTTCCTGCCAACTATTCAAAATAAAAAAAGCAATGAGTTCATTGAAAACTTAAAGGATCTCATGAAATCTTCTCCCCAAAAACATCTCCCAGCCTTGCAATCTCTGGTTACTTCCAGTTACTCCTTAAAAAAGCTTAATGATATGGGGTTTAATATAACCAAAAGTGAGTTTGAATACTCAAGAAAAATAAATAAAAATAAAAATGTAAGCTTAAACAAAAAAAGCCAAAAAAATAATAACTATTCATTAAAAAAAGAAATAACTAAAAAAATAATTAAAAAATTGCTGGAAAATTCTTTTGAAACAAGCCAGTTTACAAAAAAAAGTGCCTGAAATTTTTTATAAATGTCAAAACAGCAGGCTTGACCCACCAACAAGGTTCCAAGTAAGTGGGTTTGTGACTTGCAATCCAATTATCCAGTCACTTGAAGCCAGACTAGGAAGTCAACTCAAATTACCAAATCCAACAATGTGAACAGATGATGATCCCTTACGGTGGATACCTTGTTTTGGCGCTTGACTTGTTACCAGGATCAGGCCACCCCCTTCATCATCCCACTGTGTGATCAATGCTATCATGTTCCTGTTATCCATGATTTACAATAACTATATAATCATGTTCTCCCAATAAAGATTATTATCTAGTTTCTAAATATTTTTCCCTGTGTAACTCTGCTAAAACAGCACAGTTACGACATTGGTAGCACAGGTAGGTTCTCCATCCTACCTTATCTTGTAAAATTCCGCCTGTTGCCCGCACACGCCATGGCTAACAAATCCTCAACAGAATCATGCCTGGCCTCCTGCCTGACTGGACGCCGTATACTCCTGGTACCAAGATACCCAATGGTTTTGTCCTCTACCAAAATATGGTGATCCTGCTACCCTCCTTCAACGCCCTGTACACCCAAGGGTTCTTTCAGGCACCTTCCTTGATGCCGCAACCAGCTGAAAAAACCACCATGCCTGCCTATGTTGCACAAAGACTTCACAGCGCCGCCTTGGAACCCTTTGCCAGGGCCAACAACAACAATGCTGCCGCATGGATCCAGTCTGCTCAAAGCAAGCTGGCTCAGATGGAATGCCCACAGCAATTCTAGATTGCAGAGATTTCTATTTGCCTGACCCATGAGGCTGGCACCTGGTGTGACAAGTGGCACAAAGCGCACACTGAAAAGAACTAGGACACTTTCAAACAGGACTTCTTGGCAAGGTTTATGCTTAAGAATACAGCGCTTATGATCATACGTCAAGTAAAGAACCTGACCCAGACAGGCACCGTTAAAGAACTCACCCGCGCCTACAAGGAACTCTGTCTCTGTGCCCCATCTGACATGGCCTTTGACACCCCAGCAAGACACCTCATGTACTACAACGCCCTTAAGTTGCACGTGATGAGACATGTGAACCTGGACCAAGTAACCAACCTGCAAATCCTGTACTGTAAAGCAGAAAAAGCAGAACAAACGTCCAACGCTCTACACAAGGCACAGACTGGTAAACAAGAAAGGCCCAATGACTCCCATCCAAGCAGGCGCTCCTCTTGACCACCTCCTGGAGGCAACAGCAACAAAAACAACCACAAACTCATGGGTTCAAATGGGAATGAGAATGAAAATAACGGCCAGTCAAATTGTACCCATTTTTGTGTCACCGCCACCCAAGGCAACCAAGATGAGGGAAAAGCCCAGGGAGAGCACTAAGCAAGCCAAGCTCTCCCCACACAACTCCTGTTTGTGACGGATCCAGGCCTAACCAGTCCATCCTGCCATTATCCTGCCCTTGACTCTTATTGCTGTTATCTTCCTGAGACAAAGCTTTGAGGAGCTTTGCCTCCAGGGAGGCAATTTTCTCGGATAACACTTTATTGTCATCCCGCCAACGAGCCATGATTTCAACACTTTTTTCCTCTTGTGCTCTCAACGCCTCAATTTCACAATTTGCCATCTCTTTTACTTGTTGCAAGATTTCATCCCATCCTACCAACAAGTTCCAAGCATCCCAAGCATAAATTTGGTTCCCTTGGACAGGAGTCCCTTCCTTTGCAAAGTAATTGGAATACAGCTCTTCAAACACAGACTTTACTTCTACTAAAGATTCAGCAGGAACAGTCTTAGTGACCTTCAGGCTGGTCCAAGCTTCTTCCAATGTACTTGTAGGAACCTCCTTTCTTGCTGCAGCAGTTTCCACAAAAAGGACCCCAAACTTGGCTCTCTCAAATTTTAACAAAGAAGGCATGACAATTGAAAAATAGGTGAGGGGAAAGCATTGAAACCAACAATGAATATATTTTATTAATGTTTAACTGTTTTTGCTTATATACCATTTGGGGCATACACGGCTGAAAACCCCTCTGGTTCCTGAATCAACCAATGATTTGTGTCACGTGGCCTATGACATTCAAGTCATCCAACATAGATCTTTACCTGAGAGATCACCAACAATTCTCAACCTATGAGAATTGACCTACAATGGGCAGAAGTCACCTGACTCCATTCAACCCAATGTACCAATTTGGAATGGAGCTTCCCCAGCTCCCAGCGCCAAAACCCTGTGGATTGCACATCATAAACTCAGCTATCAGTGTTCCAACTGGGAACCAGTTGATCAAACCTGAATTCCTAGGCATCTTTGCCTTTATTTAGTTATTTTTGCATTTAATGGTTTTTTGCCTTTAAAACCCATTAAACTGCTTTGAAACTTGAACCAGGCGCCACTGCGGTGCCCAGAAATTTTCCCAGGCGCCGCGGCGCCTGAGAAAATTTGATAGCGGCGCCTTGGCACATCTTGAATTCATTAGGCGGCGCAGCGGCGCCTCTAACCCAATAAATTTGCTGCGCGGCGCTTTTAACCCAAATTCTGGGGGTTTTCCATGGTTAACCTTAACCCAACTTCTTGAAAAAGTCAAGAACATTTTAATATAATTAAATCCTCATTAATTATATCCTGTATTTATTAATTAATCTTCCTGATTAACTAACCCATTTTGAGACGCCTAGTCTCCAAGATTGGTATGGCCAATCTTGCCTCAATTCTTTTAGTTAGCCCAACCTAACTAAACATCCATATTCTGTTCTTTTATTAAACATAGATATCCAGTTTCTAGGAACTTTTCCCTCAAGAATTCCACACAAACCTATCTATATGTAATAAACAGCAAAAACAGAACATCTTTATATTTTGGAGCATTTATTTGGCTAAACACTCAGCAGTGACTGTAGTATGGTCACAAGGCCCCTTCCTTCCCTTTGGGGGAATCAGCCTCATCTTCTCAGATCTTTATAAGCTCCAATTCCCCATGGAATAGCTTAAGGAATTGAGGATGAACACGGGACCATTCTTCTCCCAAGGCAGCTCCAACCCCCTAAATTAGGTAGTTTGGCCCTGGACTAACCAAAATAATCTTCATAGGCCCTACCCATTGCTGAAGACCTCTTCTTGGGTGCTTTTCTCGGCGCCTTTGATCAAACCACACCAGATCTCCAACCTGGAAATGATCACAAGGAAGTACTCCAGGCTTTGAGTTCCACTTGGCGGCACACTTCTCTCAAACCTGCTCTCCTTTACTCCTTGCCTTGGCAAATAACTTCTGCATCTTGGCTGCATGTTCCTCTACAGCGGCTTCATAGGAATTCTTTTCCACAAACTCCCATTGGCCCACTTCAGTGCTGGTTGTAGTCTCCTGGCCATACAACATCCAAAATGGTGAAAACCCAGTAGAATCATGGGGCATTGTCCGGTATGCCATGACACTCATTGCTAGGTGATCCTTCCAACAGGTTGTAGCTCCATCAACCAATTTTTCCATAAAGCGTTTTAAAGTTCCAATGGTTCTTTTGGCTAACCCATTGGTCTCAGGATGGTAGGGAGCTGCGGTTAACTTAGAAATACCCCATTTTAAGCATTCCTTAGTCAAGGCTGGTCCTACATAGGGTGGTCCATTGTCAGTGAGAACCTTCTTAGGACAACCATGTCGTGCTATGATTTCTTCTCAGAGAAACTTAGCAAGTGCAATACTTTTTTCTTTTGCCATTGCTCAAACCTCTACCCATTTTGTGAAAGAATCAACAGCAACCACAAAGTATTCTTTCCAACCACTTGGTAATGTGATATGACCTGTATCCATTGAGACCAACTCAAAAGGATAATGTGACATCATTGACTTGAGCTATACCTTAGATTTTGCCGCTGAGAACTTAGAGCACACTTCACATTCTCATAAAATCTGGAGGACAGTAGCTCTCATCTCTGACCACCAGTACCAGGCTTTTACTGCTTGCCAGAGCTTCTCGTATCTGAGGTGACCCCCATTAAACATGAAGATCTCTCACCACTTGAAGACTTTTGGATTTTTCTACGTAAATCCTATTCCTCAATAAAGCTTCCTGGGCTTCCTGCGTCTCAACTTCACAGGCCAACAGCGCTTGGGATAATAAGTCAGGAATCTGATTCTCCAAACCAGGTTGGTAAAATATAACATAGTCATATCCAGAGAGTTTTTCAGCATACAACTGCATACAGCCTTGTAAGTCTTCCTTAGTCCAAAGCGCTCTCAATGCTGTGTGATCAGTGACTATAATGAATGGCATTCCTAGGATATACGTCCTAAAATGCTCCACTGCCCATACTATTGCCAATCACTCACGTTCAGTAGCAGAGTATTTCCTTTGAGTGGTCCCCAATGTTTTGGAACCATACACTGCCGGATGCCAGGAAAACTTTGACTCTCCTTCCTGAGTAAGAACAGCACCCAGACCAGTTGAACTTGCATCTGTTTCAATGTAGAAAAACTTCAACCAATCAGGGAATCTTAGGATGGGGGCCTCAGAGAGTCTCTTTTTCAGCTCTAAGAAACTTGACTCCTGTTCCTGTCCCCAAACAAACCTGGCATTCTTCCTTGTTAAAGCAAACAACGGCTCTCCAAGCGCAGAACAATTAGAAATGAATCTCCAATAGAAATTCACCAATCCCATAAATCCCCGCACCTCTCGGACCAACTGTAGTGATCTCATGCTCAACAACGGAGTAACTCTCTCAGGACTTGGCTTAATACCCTGAGAATTCACAATATGTCCTAACACCTTGACCTCTCAACAGGCAAGCTTAGTTTTAGATACACTAATATTTAACTTTGCTTTCTCAATTTGGCGGAATACTTCATCAAGATCCTTCAGGTGTTGTTCCCAGGAGGGGCTATACACAGTAATGTCATCTATATGCACCAAGACACACCTAGGCTGCAATCCTGCCATAATATGGTCCATCACTTGCTGAAATACAGCACTGGCTGTTTTCATTCCTAATGGCAAGACTTTCCATTGATAAAGACCATCAGGTGTAGAGAATTCTGTAACCTCCTTAGACTTCTCATCAATCAACAGTTGGGTGATATCCCTTAGTCAGATCCAAAGTGGTGAACCAAGAAGATCCAGCCATGGCATCCAGCTGATCCTCAATTTGGTGGATTGGGTAGGCATCATTTACAATATCCTTGTTTACCATTCAGAAATCAATACAAACACAAATATTCCCATCTGGCTTTGGAACACAAACCATTGGAGCAGAATAAGGACTGATGCTCTCCTCAATCAGGTCGGCTCTTTGCATCTTCTCCACCTCTTCTCTGATTGCAGCAACTGCAGCAGGACTACAACGGGGTACATACCCTTTGTATGGCTTCCTAGTAAGCATTTTTATGATATAAGGTGGACCAGTTCTCCCTACATCATATTTGTCCAACAAGAAACAACTACTCCATTTCCACACCAGAGTATACAACGGGGTACCTGGTGCTTCACTTGGACATAGTATACAGGTTAAATTGTTGAAGGGCACACAAAAATAAGAGACAGTAGGTTTATTTGTTGTGACTTCTCCAACTACAGGCATCCAAACTCCAATACGCTGACCTTGCTGAATGTCTACAGAAACTGCGCAAGTGTTGAATAACTTCCAGGACTTGAGGGATTCACCATTTGAACCATCCTCAAATATTGCCACATTTGAGGATATATGACAGGGCAATTCTGGGATAACCTGTCCTCCTTGCTGTTCCGCAATTGAAAGCTACTGGTTTTAACCAAGCGGTTCCCTTTGGTGGAATTGAGCAATATTCCTTGGTGTAGATGACAACTGACTGGACGTCTTCTGGTGCTAGCAGAATTGTCAGTTGTTGATAAGCGTATTCAACTCCTTCATGAACCAAGACATTCTTGATGGCGTCCAGGCTCACCTTGGCCTCAACAATCCAAGTCATACCAAGCAGAACATCAAATCCTTCCCTGGGTAAAACTACAGCAGAAGTCTTGACCTTGGTATTTTACCATTTTATTACCACCTCATCAAACACGTCTTGTTTGATGGTGGTAACCCCATCTGCGGAAGATAAGGTCAAAGTGACCAATCTTGATGGGTCCATGCCATGCCTACAAACAAAGTTCTTTGATACTGCCACTCAAGCACACCCTGGATTGTAGACTGCCTTTGCAGAGATACCATCAAGAAAAATATCCAAAAGGATAACCCATTGTAATGCCCACACAAAAGGTTTTGTAATCAAAAGTGCAGGCATACTCTGGGTCACCTTTTTATGCCATTCAACTTCCTTGAGCCAATCCACGAACAACTGAACTTGCACAGGCTGCCATGTAATCTCCCCGTCTTCCTTCATCCCTAAGCGCACATCCAATATCCACTCATCTGGAGAGGCGTCTGGACTTCCCTCAGGCAGAGTTGGACAAGAGACATCAATTTCCTGTATGGGTGGT
The DNA here is from genome assembly GCA_014839935.2 of Entomophthora muscae. Taxonomy (NCBI): domain Eukaryota; kingdom Fungi; phylum Entomophthoromycota; class Entomophthoromycetes; order Entomophthorales; family Entomophthoraceae; genus Entomophthora; species Entomophthora muscae. Next base: position 245,312 of record QTSX02005049.1, read on the forward strand.
TCCACTGGTTGACTGGCGCTTTTCCCGTATTCCTTCAAAGCCTTCCCAGATCAAAGTCTCATTCTCTCATTATTCTCTGAATTACCGGACTTAGGTTGAGAGACACCTAAGCCTGCCTTTCTTTTCCCAAATCCTTAAACATAAGGTCAGTGTGCTCCTTTTCAAATTCCGCACGGTTGGGACACTTTCCAGCAAAATGGCCATCTTTCCCACAGATCCAGCATCCCTTGGCCATGGGGAACTTACATGCCCGCTTAAATCTAGACATGTGGTCCTTATCAGAGGGACTTCTTGGACGTCTGGTTCTCTCAGAAGATTCTTCCCCTGCCGCAACATGAGCTCCTGCTCTGGAACAAGGAGCACTGTGTGGAGGGCCTCCAAGATCCCATTCCATCTGGATGACCTTCTGAACAAGTTTTGACCATGACAACTTCTCACGGCGTAACATAGAGGCCTGGGTTTGCAACCTGGGCCACATTCCAGTGAAGAAAGCATCCTCCACTAGATCCTGATTACGTTCCACGTCAACAAAGGCTAAGAACTCCTCCATTCTGGAAAGGTACATTGACACCGTCTCATGGCCAGCTTGAGTAACATCTTGAGCTTTTTGAAGAGCATCACCAGGTCTAAGGGTTACAGTGTAACTGGCTCAAAATTCCTCTAACAAGGTGGTCCAATTGTCGCCTTTACGTCTTTCAAACCACTTGAAACAGGCAGGTCCTGCAAGAACTTCCAACCAATGACATTTCTCATCATCTCCTAGACCAGAGGCTTGTATAAGGAAACCCTCCAGGAAAGCGTTTCCTTCCTTGGGATTTCCAGAGAATGGTGACATCTTGGCAAGCATAGACTGGACTCCTTTCACCATGGGTTTTTTCTGCCCCTGCGTTGGGCTCTGTGACGGATCCAGGCCTAACCAGTCCATCCTGCCATTATCCTGCCCTTGACTCTTATTGCTGTTACCTTCCTGGGACAAAGCTTTGAGGAGATTTGCCTCCAGGGAGGCAATTTTCTCGGATAACACTTTATTGTCATCCCGCCAACAAGCCATGATTTCAACACTTTTTTCCTCTTGTGCTCTCAACGCCTCAATTTCACAATTTGCCATCTCTTTTACTTGTTGCAAGATTTCATCCCATCCTACCAACAAGTTCCAAGCATCCCAAGCATAAACTTGACTCCCTTGGACGGGAGTCCCTTCCTTTGCAAAGTAATTGGAATACAGCTCTTCAAATGCAGCCTTTACTTCTACTAAAGATTCAGCAGGAACAGTCTTAGTGACCTCCAGGCTGGTCCAAGCTTCTTCCAATGTACTTGTAGGAACCTCCTTTCTTGCTGAAGCAGTTTCCACAAAAAGGACCCCAAAATTGGCTCTCTCAAATTTTAACAAAGAAGGCATGACAATTGAAAAATAGGTGAGGGGAAAGCGTTGAAACTGACAATGAATATATTTTATTAATGTTCAACTGTTTTTGCTTATATACCATTTGGGGCATACACGGCTGAAAACCCCACTGGTTCCTGAATCAACCAATGATTTGCGTCACGTGGCCTATGACATTCAAGTCATCCAACATAGATCTTTACCTGAGAGATCACCAACAATTCTCAACCTATGAGAATTGTCCTACAATGAGCAGAAGTCACCTGACTCCATTCAACCCAATGTACTAATTTGGCATGGAGCTTCCCCAGCTCCCAGCACCAAAACACTGTGGATTGCACATCCTAAACTCAGCTATCAGTGTTCCAACTGGGAACCAGCTGATCAAACCTGAATTCCTAGGCATCCTTGCCTTTATTTAGTTATTTTTGCATTTAATGGTTTTTTGCCTTTAAAACCCATTAAACTGCTTTGAAACTTGAACCAGGCGCCACTGCGGTGCCCAGCAATTTTCCCAGGCGCCGCGGCGCCTGAGAAAATTTGATAGCGGCGCCTTGGCGCATCTTGAATTCATTAGGCGGCGCAGCAGTGCCTCTAACCCAATAAATTTGCTGCGCGGCGCTTTTAACCCAAATTCTGGGGGGTTTTCCATGGTTAACCTTAACCCAACTTCTTGAAAAAGTCAAGAACATTTTAATATAATTAAATCCTCATTAATTATATCCTGTATTTATTAATTAATCTTCCTGATTAACTAACCCATTTTGAGACGCCTAGTCTCCAAGATTGGTTTGGCCAATATTGCCTCAATTCTTTTAGTTAGCCTAACCTAACTAAAAATCCATATTCTGTTCTTTTATTAAACATAGATATATAGTTTCTAGGAACTTTTCCCTCAAGAATTCTACACAAACCTATCTATATGTAATAAACAGCAAAAACAGAACATCTTTATATTTTGGAGCATTTATTTGGCTAAACACTCAGAAGTGACTGTAGTACGGTCACACTGACTTGCCCAACAATGAATACCAACCCAAGGACGTGGACCAATGTCCAATGATCCAAGTACCCTCGGAAGACCTGGTACTATACACCATTGCCAGACATCCCAATAAATTGATGTCTTACCCTTTCTGCTTTTGCAGTTACACAGGCTCAGCACTCCTGGACTTGGGCCCAGATCAAACTTTAGTCAACAGCAGCTTTGTGGATAAATTCAAGCTGGCCACTAATCTTTTGCGGATTAAAAACGTGGTCTTGGCTGATGAACACCACATTGCTGTGACAAAGGAAACTGCCCCCTTCTCTGTCATGCTTGAGAACCTCAACTCCACAATCCAAGGTCCTGTCATTGACTTCCCTAAGTTTGACATTGTACTGGGACTAGACTGGTTACGGAAAAGCAACCCCCACGTGGACTGGGCAAACTCAGTGTTGACCATCAAGCGTGAAGGTGTCAACCACCAGATCTACCCAGAAACTGTGGACCAACTCCTACGTAACCACGTCTTTGTACGCATCACAGAGACTTTGGACAAGAAGGAAAGCCTGAAAGCAATTGACTGGGATTCCTATAGTATGAAATCATACACTTCAAGGACCACCAGGACACCTCCATGCCTCAAGATTGCGACATTGTGGCCCGTCACCCAGAAATCTTTAAGGAAGCGTTACCTGGGCTATCCCCTGAAAAGCACATCCAACACTCAATTCAACTCAAGGGGGCTGTATCCAAGGCACGTCCCATCTATTGACTGACCCCAAACAAAGACAACGTCCTGCGTGCCTATCTCAAGGAGGCACTGGAAAAAGGACTTATCTGCCCCTACACAGTCTCCCTTTGGGGCCGCCGTATTCTTTGTTGCTAAAAAGGACGGTACCTCACGCCTGGTCACAGACTACCACGCCTTGAAAAAAGTCACCATTAAGAATTGTTACCCATTGCCACTGATTGACAATTTCTTTGACGCCTTGGGAGGAGCCACCATCTTCTCCAAGATTGATCTAACTGCAGGCTACAACCATATTTGTATCAAGGAGGAAGACATCCCCAATACAGCCTTCTGCACCAAGTACAGTTCCTACAAATGCATGGTACTCAACTTTGGCATGACAAACACACCTTCCACCTTTATGACCTTCATGAACAAAGTATTCACACCACACATAGACAAGCATGCACTAGTCTATTTGGACAACATCATTGTCTACAGCCCCTTGGCAGAACAACAACACAAGGACCTGGAGGAAGTCTTTGCAACCTTGGCACAACACAAACTGTTGGCCAAACCCTCCAAATGCCAGTTCTTCTGGGAGCAACTACCCTTCTTGGGACACATAGTCTCAAAAGACGGCATCAAACCCAACAGTCAAAAGATACAAGCCATCTGCAAGATGCCACCTACCAAGGACAAATCAGAACTCTGCACCTTCTTGGGAATGGTGGCCTATGTACAATGCTTTATACCCAACTGTGGCGTCTTGACCGCCCCCTTTTCTGCCATAACAGGCGCCAAGTCCAAGTTTGTATGGACTCCCCAATGTGACCTCTGTTTTAGACGTCTCAAAGAAAAGCTCACGGCATCGCCCATCTTATAATATCCCAAACAAGACAGAGAGTACCAGATGGAAACTGACGCCTCAGAAGCATCCATTGAGGGAGTACTACAAATTAAGAATAGTGATGATGACTTCCTGCCTGTAGCCTACAAGTCACGCAAACTGACAGATGGCAAGTGTCAATACCCAATCCACGACAAAGAACTGCTGGCCATCATACACTGCCTAGTCAAATGGCGCTGTTACCTGGAATGGCAGGAAGAATTCACAGCACTAACCAATCATAAGTTGCTCATCTACTTCAAGACACAAGCAAACCTGTCACGCCGCCAAGCGCGGTGGATGGAAATCTTAGAAAGGTTTAACATGCTCATCCAATATAAGTCCAGGGCTGAGCTCACCATGGCAGACGCCCTGTCCTGTCTGTATGTCTGCGCTTCTAGGGGAGAGAATGGGCTCAACCCAGACTGGCCTCTCCTAGTGCTACATACAAAAGACAAAGGGTTAACTGCAGGCACAACCAATATCACCAAAGAAACGGTCATCAAGAATGAACACCTCTTTGCTGACGTATACAGGACTCTTCACAGAAAGATGTTGGATGGCACAATCATTCCCTACATCCCCACAAATCAACAAATTGATACCATTCTTTGCTATCACAGAGATCTTGAACATACTAAGAGCCAAAATCTATACAAATTCCTAAAGCATAAATCCTGGTGGACAACCTTATACCACAATGTCCAGGAAGTGTTAGAACAGTGCGAGGTCTGCAAAAAGTTTGCCAAAAGCAAGAACCCGCCTAAGTCTGTACTCCCCATTTAAACCCAACTACCATTCAAAGTATGGGCTCTTGACATTGTGGGCCCCATGCCAGGAAAGCACAACAACAAAAAATACATCATCACAGCTATTGATTTTGCGACAAGGTGGCCAGTAGCTCAAGCAGTGAAGGCACACACCGGTAACAATGTCTGACAATTCATTGGCAAGGAAAAAATCAGCAGGTTTGGAAAGCCAGAACTCCTGATAACCAATGAAGGCAAAGAATTTACCTCTGAAGACACCAATATGTACCTCACCAAAAATGGGGTCAAACACACTGTCACAACACCATAACATCCACAGACTAATGGACGCATAGAGCGGCTTAATGGTAGCCTTGTGCAAGCCCTAGACAAACTCACCGCCAGGAGACCTGAAGACTGGTATAAGCAGCTACCAACTACATTACTTGTGTGCCAAACCCAAGTGAACAGATCCACCAAAAAAGCCTGTTTGAACTGGTATACAGCACAGAGCCAAATATTGTCCAAGCATTGACAGGACCCAAACTGAAAATTCCAAATCAAGTCCCCCCTTGCTCAGATCCTCAAGTAGTAGAGGCCAACAGCAAACAAGCAGCCAAAGAAAAGGAACACTTACAAAAGATTTTTGTTCCCATCTGCAATAGACATGAAGTTGGGGACAAAGTCTTGGTCATGAATGTTGACAAAAGCAAACTACAACCCAAGAAAGTAGGGCCAGCAATCATTCTAAAGGTAAACAACAATAACACTTACCTTGTACAAGGGCTTGGGAAATGCAAGCAAGACAAGACCTTACACCACAACCGCCTACGGCCCTGCAAAGCAAGACAAAAACAACGAGAGACCACCCTGCCTTCCACCAAACAACAACTGATTCAATATGGCGCCTGGGCTCCTGACAACTTCCCTGACAACCTGCCCCCAGAGGAGGCCAACCTTCAGCCGGGGGATGTCAAAACCGCAGGCTTGACCTGCCAGAAAGGTTCCAACCAAGCAGGTTTGTGACCCGCAATCTGATTACCTGGCCACTTGAAGCCAGACTAGGAATTCAAGTCAAATTACCAAATACAACAACATGAACAGATGATGATACTTCACGGTGGATACCTTGATTTGGTGCTTGACTCATTATCAGGATCAAGCTACACCCTTCTTCCATCCAGCCATGTGATCACCAATCTTGTTCCTTCTATCCTTGATTCACATGAACTATATAATCATTATCTCTCAATAAAGATTATTATCTATCTTCTAAATATTTTCCCCCATGTAACTCTGCTAAAACAGCACAGTTACAACACTTTGTATCCACCCAGATGAATCAGCATGTTGCCCTGGAGTTTTATGATCATCAACAGAAAACTCCTGAGCTTGAAGACATCCATAATTACTTCACCCTGGGATTCTCTGCTCTTCAGTATACTATAAAGGCTCAAGAGAGACGGATGGGGTTTCTGGAAGAGGAATTAGTTCTGGCTTTTCAGGAAAAGAAAGAGTGGCTAGATGAGTTTGATGCTCAATGTGCTCTCCTTGACTCCCTTCAGGACCAACTAAGAAAGCACCTTGAAGATGCCTCAGCAATTAGTACCCCTGATACTCTAATGGTATTGCATGGTAATGCTAAAGCTGATGGTTCCCCCTCTCAGAAGATCCATACTACATTGCCCCTTCCTGACTATCACCACTGTCACAGAAGCAATGAGGATGATGTCTCCTTCACTGCACCTTCAGCAGGTACCCTGGAGTCTCCCTGGGAACCTGATAGCAATCCCTCCATCACTCCTGGTGGTTCTGCAGCAACTGAACCCCAAGCTAGTCAGAGCAAAGAAGAGTTCACTGATGATTCTTGCATTGAGGAGTACAATGAGGATCACTCAAAAACTGCTAAGCAGCCAGGACAAGAAGAAATCCTTGGGTGCATTTGTGGTTTCATCTCCCTCCTCTCCCCCCATTCTTCTCCCCCCTGACAAGCCTGTGCCTGACCCTGGCACTTGTTGTTCCTTTACAACAGAGCCTTCTGATGACCCTCCCTTGGTTGGCTTTGCCTCTCAATCAGAAATGTTGGACTCTTGCACTATGAGAATGCCAGAAGATCTTGCCTACTGGGTCCCCACATCCAAGTTCTTCTTAGCCATGGACCTGATACCTGGCTACTGGCAGATTAATCTCCCTCCAAATGACCCAGAGAATTGTGTCATCCTTGCCAACCAAAGTTGTTCAACCTACCAGGATGCCTCAGGGTCTCTCTAATGCCCATCCACCTTCCAACAAGCTATGAACACTGTGATGGGGGACCTCAAGCCCTCATGTGCCCTGGTCTATCTGGATGACATTAAAGTCTTCTCTTGCATCTATAATAAAATACCTGGAACCCCTGGAAGAAGTGTTCAAACGTCTGCACTACATCAATCAGAATAAGAAGGTCAAGGTGATACCTCTCTAATTGGGGAAGCCAAGGGTATCTAAGTCTACGCCTCATGTAATGTGACTATCCCACCTGGCAACCAGGTGATCCACAATAAAAGCCTCTTGCTGGCTCTACCAGCTGGCACTCATGGAATTTCTTTGGCATCCCTAATGCCTCCAGACTAGAACCATGGGTTGCACCAGGCATCCTCATGCCAAGTGAGAAGGAGGTACTCATACTCTTGGCCAACATGAGTCATGAAACTATGGTTGTCTCCAAACACCAACTTCTGGCTTATATACAACTGGAAGAGCATGACAACCTGCAGGAGACCACCCCCTTATGGACTTCTCTGAGTTGGGTCTACCCTGTGAGCAACCACTAGTGCTATTGGTCGTAAGCCACAACTCCCTATCTGGCCTCTCCAAAGAACAGAAGGATCAAGCTATGGATCTCTTTGCCCAGTATAAGAATGTGTTTGCCAAGGATGATTATGGCTTAGGCAAGGCTGCAGATGTTGCTCATCATATTGAAACCCAAGGCAGTCCACCTATCTGCTCCAGACCTATACAGCTCAGTCAAGCCAATCATGCTGTGGCTAACAAGGAACTTCAGAAGCTATTGATCTGGCTTACTGGTCCCCAGTAAAAGCCCTTTGGCTTCCCCTCTCCTGATTGTTAAAAAGAAGGATGGCAGCAACCATATGGTGATTGGCTACTGTCAACTAAATGCTGTTACCAAGAAGGATTCATATCCCCTCCCTTGTATTGATGATACCCTGGAACAACTGGGTGGCGCCAAGTTCTTCAGCGCCATGGACCTTATCAGTGGGTACTGGCAGATTGATCTACCCCCGCTGATCAAGAGAAATGTTTATCATCACTGAACAAGGGCTATTCCAACCCATAAGGATTTCTAAGGTCTGTCCAATGCCCTGGCTACCTTCCAACGGGCTATGAATGCAGTGATGGGCAACCTCAAACTCACCAGTGTCTTGGTCTACCTGGATGTCATTAATGTAATTCCCAAACCTTGAATGATCACCTACAGCACTTGGAAGAAGTCTTCCAGAGGTTACTTGCAGCTAATCCTAAGCTCAAGACACACAAGTGCATATTTTTCAAGGAGAATCTTGAGTTCATGGGATTCATCATTAGTCAAGATGGACTCCACCCTGTACCTCTGAAGGTGGAAGCCATTGAGCAAATGCAGATCCTGGCCAATAAGCAGGACATGCAAGACTTCCTGAGGATGATTGGGTACTACTGCTGCTTCATCCCCAACTTTGCATCCTTAGATAACCCCTTTTTCAGCTTCTTCAAGATGAAAAGAAATTATTCTGGAGCCCAGCGTGCCAATCTTGTTGTGAATAACGGCATTCACCATGTTTTGATTTTGCCTTTGTTGGGCCATTTTGAAGAAAAATCTCTTGCTTTTGCTTTTGACTCTCAAAATGAACTGGCTTCTGCTTCAGGAAATATGATTGTTTGGTTTCCTGACTCTGCACAACTCACTCGCCCCACTCATGCTTGTGGCAAGTGATCTTACTGTCCTGGTAGTGTTTTGTGGTATTCCTAACCACTATATATTCCATTTCACATTCACCAATAAAAATTGAGTTCTATTAACATTTTTGTCTTTGTGTCTTCTGTACTTCCGCGCCTCTCTCTAGCCACGCCTAGCAGAGATTATTCATCCAGGGCCGCAAGGTAAACACTATTGCCTTCCCTGTCATCTAACTGAGACTTAGTAAAAATCCAATCCTAAGGTTAGGATTCCCTGTTGTGTGTCTGTGCCGCGCCTCAGAACACAACCAAAATGGTGCTCACTACAGGGGCTGTAAGCCCCTCAGTTATCCCTTTTGCATCTACCTTTGTAGGTCCCTTGCCTCCGCCTATTCAGGAGTTGACCTTGCCTGAAATTACCAGCCCTCCTATTGAGGAAGACATTGCCAACCCGCCTATTGTCCCTACTGTACTGAACCTTGGGAATGGTCCCCGCTTAGTTGCTTACCCTATGGGTACCCCTGACTTGGAACAAGTCATGGCGGTAGCCCTTGGGATAGCTTGAGACGGGGCCATCCCTTGCCTTCAGTTACAGTTTAGCTGTGCCAAATACTATGAGTTATTTTGTGGCCCCTCAGTTTCCATAACACCTCCTTCCAGCAGCTGGCTCCGCTGATCATCTGCTGTCATCCTTTGTACAGCCCACCTTGGCCCACCACCAGATGGTGTTGGGACTCCACGTCCAAGAAATCTTGTCTCTACAAGCAGCTGTTACCCATCGTTGGGACCAGTTTGCCGCCTACCAACAATGTATTCATTCCCTGTTCTCCCTGATATCTGACAATCAGCGTGATTTGGTCACCTCTCAAACATGTTTAGTCAATTCCATCAAGCAAATGTGTCAGTCTATCCCTGAGTATGTTAGGGAGCAACTACATGAGTTTTACCAGTTAGAACAACCCTGGCAAACTCAAGTAGACTCCACCCTAAACGCCTATCTCTCCAACTTTGAGCGCCTAGTGCAACAGCTCAATGCATTCAGTGTCTATTCCTTTGAGCAATTGCAACAGGTAGCTGACCTTGCAGCCCAAGGTCTAAATGAGCTCAGTGCGGAATTCAACCAAGAGAGAGCTACCACTGCTGCAGCTATTGCCAAACTTCAGAGTCAGGTGAATGAGCTGTCCACTCCCAAACCTGATGTTCCGCCTTCTCCTCCTGCTGATGATCTGGTGGACAGGGAGCAGAAAATCTGGTAAGCCATCTGGGAATTACGCGCTTCCACTTGTAGCCAAGGACGTCCTACTGAAATACCTCAACCTGATCCCTAGGTTCTTGCGCTTACTGCTCAGGTTGCTGAACTACAGCAAGAAGTTGCTGCTTTACGTGAGGTAGTAACGGCTGCTGCTAGTCCACTTGGGGTTAACAGGGAGGATGGCTGTTGTCCTGGTTTGGCGGGGGCTCCTTGAATCCACTGTGCCAGAGAGTTGATTGCCCTAGCTAATGAGGTGGATCATTTGAAACAAGACCAGACTGAGTTGGACAGACATACAGGAGATGAGTGAGTTGATTGATTTGGTAAACAACATATTTGCCCCTTGCTTATCAGTGAGGCTATCCCTTACTTCACAACTGGCTGAGCTCTCCACAGTTGTCACTACCCAAGGGCAACACCTAGATGTTACTGAGCAACAGACCTCTCTAGCCAACACTACAGGTGCCAGAACCACCAAGACTCTGCAACCACTGAAGAAAGTGTTCAACAACTGTGGGCTAGACAACCCCCCTCCAAATCTGAAGCTGAGTTCTCCCCGCGCATAAATGTACTCATTAGCAGCAATGGTGGTCCAGCTCCTGAGGCACACTTCAAGCCTACTTTTAAGCAAGTCTTTGATCCCAAAACCTCAACTATCACAGCTTTCTTAACTATTTATGAGACTGCTATGAGATAAGCATCAGATGAAGTTAAGAAAGAACATATTTTGACTTGCCTACACCTGACCTGTCAAGAGGTAGTTGTACCAGAGCTGCCCTCCATTGAGACCTGGGAAGACATGAAACAGCTCCTGATTGACGAGTTTGGTGGTGATCTTAGCCTGGAGGTGAAAAAGTATGCTTTCATGCACATATCCTTCAAGCCCAAAGAGACATTAGCTGAATTTGCCAACAGATTTTACACGGAGGGACAACAGTTAATAACAAGCAGACAATTGACGGCACATGAAGCATATATGGCCTGCGCCCAGGCCCTCAAGGTGAATCAACTCCTATGCCTCCATTTCAAGGCCCACAAGACTATGCTGTCCTCCATGAAAAGTATAAAGACACTGCTACAAGATATACATCTTACCCATTCTGGGGCAGTTGTTTGGGAAAGTTGTGCTGCTTCCAACTCTGGCTCCTCTTCTTGCGGCCCTTGTATCCTCACTATGAACTCCCAAAATCCTCCTCAACGTCAAGGTTGCCACAACTGCAGTCAGATAGGCCACCACTCTTGCGTCTGCACCAATCCGCGGGTTGAAGGAGCTGATCCCAAGGATCAGTCAGGAAAAGAACAGTCAACCTAGAGGCGGAGACGCTCTTGGTTGACAATTCTTACCAGTCTCCTTCTACACCTCCGCCTGCTACTGACTCTGAGCCTGCTGATGATGAAGCTCCTCATATCCTCCTTCTGTTTCATGACATTTCTGATGATTCTGATGTGGATGAATCTGATGTTGAAGACCCTGATGCATACAGGTATTCTTTTCTTGCCGTCCCAGAGACTATTGCAGTTCCCTACAAGCTACAATCTGGGAAGACTACAACTACCTCCAAACCCTTGTCTGAGGCCAAAGCAGTTGTCTCCTGTCCTTATCTTACACAGGAAAAACGGTCCCCTGTATTGGTGGAATCATCAGAGGAAGCCGCTGAAGTTGCAGACGCCGTTTTAAAGAATGTATCTGTCTCACTCCCTCTCCAAACTGTATATAAAGAGTTTCTGGGACTACAATGCATGATTGAGAAATGGGACAAGGAACTAGCTGAGGCACAGGATATCTTAGCTGTTCTGCCACCCTTTGGACGCACCACCACCCGAGTAGAGATATCTATTCAAAAAGTCAAGATCAAAGCCGTCCTGGACAACGGTTCTCCTGTCAACGTTGCTTCTTCTAAACTGGTGAAGAAACTTAAGCTGGCCCCTGATCTCAACTACCATCAATCCTATGGCACCACTGGTCTCTCCATGACTCGCGCCATTGGCGCGTATTCTGCCTTGCCAATGCAATTTGGTAAACTCCTGTTGGCTGCGCCAGCTGTTTTTCTAGAAAATGAGAGCTATGACCTTTTGGTTGGTACCCAGTTCCTTTGAGAGTATAATGGGATCATCAACCTAAAGGATGCCTATCTCTCTATCCTAGGGTACAAAGTCCCTCTGATCTTTGAGGAGCCAATCAAAGCTCCTGGTAAACGTTTGAAGACATGTACTCTGGAGTACCCCACTGGAGTTTTCACCCTAAAATACCAAACCCATTCCACCAACATGAAGTGTCCTCCCATGGCTTGTCCTGCAACTGAAGGAATCCCTCTCATGGCCACGTCTGCTATCATCATTACCCCAGGCTCTCAGGCTATCATAAACTCCCAGATATCATATGAACTACCTGAACAGACTTTCTTAGAGCTGTACTCCCCTCCTTCACTGGGGTGCAACAAGCCTTACCTTTGTCCTGGAATTCTGGACGTTTCCCACAAGGATCCCATTCAATTACTAGTTGCCAACCTTACTGCGCTTCCTATGACAGTATCCAGAGGACAGGTTGTTGGTTCCAGAAAGTTGTTAAATGCTCCTGACGTCTTGTCTCTTCACCCTTTGGAACGTTTCAAGACTTTAACCTACCCAAAGACAAGCCTCAAGTCCTATCTCTGTTCACTGCCCAAGATTTCCCTCAGTTGTCCCTGGTTCAACAGAAAGAGGTGCTTGATTTACTAAACCAGTTCTCAGACATCTTTTCTAAAGTTTGTACTGATTATAGGCTAGCCAAAAGTGTGATTCATCAGATTGACACAGGAGATGCTCCCCCTTTTGTGCCAAGCCATACTGCTGCAGCCAAGTGGAAGATGCGCAGGTTTCTAAGGAGCTCAAACAACTGCTGGATACTGGACTACTAGCTCCCTCTTAAAGTCCCTGGGCTTCTCCTCTGCTCATCTTAAAGAAAAAGGATGGAGGACACATGATTGTGATGGACTATCAAAGATTGAATTCCCTAACCAAGAAGGATTCCTATCCCTTACCGCGCATTGATGACGCCCTTTGACGCCTTGGAGGTTCTAAGTTTTTCTCTGCCATGGATTTGGCGTCTGGCTACTGGCAAGTTGACCTCTCTCCTGAAGACCGTCAGAAGGCTGCACTAATCACCTCAGAAGGATTGTTTGAACCTACCTGCATGCTGCAAGGGCTCTGTAATGCCCTGGCAACTTTCCAGAGGGCCATGGATTCCATTGCGCGTGATTTGATTTTGCTGTGTGTCTTAGTCTACCTATATGATATAACAGTCTTCAGTGCAACTTTCACAGATCACCTAGCCCATCTTAAAGAGGTGTTCATAAAGATCCAAGAGGCTGGCCTCAAGTTAAAGCCCTCTAAGTGTGCTTTCTTTAAAGAGCGCCTTGAATTCCTGGCCATTAAGTAACCCAAACGGGAATTTGTCCAATGACCAAGAAGGTTGAAGCCATCAACAAAATGCTTCCGCCTACCAACCTCTGAGAAGTACAAGTCTTTCTGGACATGATGGGTTACTATAGACCATTAATCCCTGCTTTTAATGATACTAGCAAACCCCTGGTCCAACTATTGTGTAATGTCCCTTTTGAATGGACCGCCAGCCAACAGCAAGCCTTTGAGACTCTAAAGCAGAAACTCAAAGAAGCACCCATTTTAGTATACCTCAATTACAATAAGGAATTCATCTTGTACACTGATGCTAGTGACCTTGCTATTGGGGCTATCTTGGCTCAGCTCAACAATGAAGGTGTGGACCACCCTGTAGTCTATACTTCCTGTGTGCTGAATAAGCATGAAAAGATTATAGTGTTACAGAGAAGGAGTGCCTTGCTGTGCTGCATGCGGTCAAAAAAATTCCGCCACTATGTGTATGGTACCCATTTCACTGTTGTCACTGACCACGCTTTGCTCAAATGGTTACAACAACTTAAGGAGCCTGAAGGACGCTTAGCCAGATGGGCTCTCCGCCTGCAAGGTTATGACTTCACTGTGCTCCATCACCCCAGGATTCAACATCAGAACGCTGATGGGTTGTCCCAAATGCCCATCCTTGCCCTACATCCTGCTGAGGCAGACCGCCTGTACAAGCTAATTGGCTACCCTTCTTCCTGGAAAAGTGAGACAGATGAGGTTTGACTTGCCCTGTCCAAATTGTCTGAAGACACCCTCATACGCAATAACCAACTCTTCAAGAAGGTGCAGGGTCAATACCTGCCATACGTGCGCCCCAGTCTTTGCCTCTCTTTAGTGTTGCAAGCTCATAAAAAAACTGGCCATGGAGGCATTGCCAAGACCTTTGACTGGCTTCAGAAGAATTACTTCTGGGAGAATCTTTGCCTTTTGATCCCAGATGTCATAGCTAGTTGCCATGTCTGCCAACTTCAGAGGCCCCAAGCTGCTTCTCACAAGTTCAAATTGGTCCCCCCTCAACATGCCTTTCACACTGTCAGCATTGATGCTGTAGGTCCTCTCCCCCGCTCACGCTCTGGATGCTGCTTTATCCTGATTGCTGTTGACCACTTCAGCAAGTGGGTAGAAGCTCGCCCTACTAAAGACATCACTGCAAAGACTACTGCTACCTTCCTACTGCAAGATGTTTTCTACCGCCATGGCTGTCCTCAAGTGCTGTTATCAGACAACGGAACCAACTTCAATGACAAACTTGTAACCTCTGTTGTTGAAGCTCTGGGAACTCATCAGTCTTTCTCTGCCCCCTATAATCCTTCCACTAATGGAGCAGTTGAGTGTGCTAACTCAACACTGGTTTCTATCATGAGGAAACTCACCTACTCTGACGCTGCCAATTGGGATCTATACTTACCTGCTGCACTCTTTGTCTATTGTCTGAGAAAGCATTGGGTCACAGGGTACTCCCCCTTTGCCATGTTGTATGGGCGTGAAGCCACCACTCTGTTGCTCTTGGGGGTTCCCCTACTCTCCTCTGATAAGGCCATGAACCCTGACAATCACATCAAAGACTTAGTCAAACACATCATTGATATACAGGCCACTGCCTACACTTCTGCATATAAGACTAAGATGCTCAAGCTCTCTCCTGACAACGCTGGGCGCTCTCCCTTGCCTGAGTTTGCTGTTGGTGACCATTTCCTATACTATCAACACTGTGTGGGTGGGCGCGCGCACAAACTGGACTCCCTGTGGATGGGTCCTTTAGAGGTGACTTTCAAGCAAGGATCTGAGTACACTGTAAAGCTCCTCTCCAGTGGTTGCCCTTTTGCTTGCACACATGCCAAGTTCCTCCACAAGTATCACCCCCCAAAGGCCAATCTAGAGGGGGGCAATGTCGTGAATAACGGCATTCACCATGTTTCAATTTCGCCTTTGTTGGGACATTTTGAAGACAAATCTCTTGCTTTTGCTTTTGACTCTCAAAATGAACTGGCTTCTGCTTCAGGAAATATGATTTTTTGGTTTCCTGACTCTGCACAACTCACTTGCCCCACTAATGCTTGTGGCAAGTGATCCTACCGTCCTGGTAGTGTTTTGTGGTATTCTCAATCACTATATATTCCATTTCCATATTCACCAATAAAATTAAGTTCTATTCACATTTTTGTCTTTGTGTCTTCTGTACTTCTGCGCCTCTCTCTAGCCACGCCTAGTAGAGATTATTCATCCAGGGCTGCAAGGTAAACACTATTGCCTTCCCTGTCATCTAACTAAGACTTAGTACAAATCCAATCCTAAGGTTAGGATTCTCCATTGTGTGTCTGTGCCGCGCCTCAGAACACGACAAATCTGCATTCAATGCTCTAAAGGGAACACTGACTGCCGCCCCTGTACTAGCCTACCCTGACTTTGCCAAGCTGTGTGTGGTTCATACAGATGCTAGTCTGACAGCAATTGGGGGTGTTCTCTCTCAACTGGACTCTGACGGACTTGAACACCCTGTTGGATACTGCTCACATATGCTTAATGTTCACAAGAGGAACTACACTGTCACCAAACAAGAGTGTCTGGCTGTGATATACTCCTACGAACAATTCAGAGTCTATCTTCATGGGGTACATTTTAGGGTTGTAACAGACCATGCCTCCTTGCAATGGCTAAAGACCCTCAAGGACCCTGAAGGACGTCTGGCGCGTTGGGCCATTAAACTTCAGGTTTATGACTACGAGATCATTCATCTTGCCAGGGCAGCCCACCAGAATGCTGACTGTCTCTCCTGCCTTCCCAATGTTGCCTTAGTATCCCCCATGGCTGACATTCTCTATGACAAGCTTATGGAGGATCCTTCTTTGTGGGGGGAGGAGCCAATAGAGATACAGAGAGCTCTCAAGAAGCTAACTGTTGATACCAAGGTCTCTAAGGGACAACTCCTGAAGCTTTGTGGAGACTCTTGGCTACCCTAAATATGCTCATCCCTACGCATGGACTCAGTGGTGGCCGCTCACAAGACTACTGGCCATGGTGGCATAAAGAAGACGTTAGCTCTGCTACAGCAGCACTGCTTCTGGGAAGGAATGCACACTGACGTAGTGGATACGCTAGCCAACTGTCATGACTGCAACATTGAGAGGCCTAAGGTTGCCAAGTTTCAACACAGACTGGTACGCCCTGGGTTTGCCTTCCACACTGTAGCCATTGACATAGTGTGCCCCCTGCCAGCTACCAACAGTCACAACAAGTTCATCATTGTGGTGGTTGACCATCTGACTAAATGGGTAGAGGCCAAGGCAATTCCCAACAAATCTGCACTTGTGACAGTCACGTTCATCCTGGAGAATATGATATACAAACATGGTTGCCCCCAGATCCTGCTGACATACAATGGTACCAACTTCACCAGTTATATCATCCTCCGCCTCAACCAACTGATGGGAATCTGTGGGACACTATCCACTCCTTATCACCCACAGACAAATGGCATGGTAGAGCGCACTAATGGGAGCCTGGTCCAGATACTCTGGAAGCTCAGTCACCAACATGAGACTGAATGGGATACCTTCCTGCCTGTGGCCACCTTTGAATATAACATTGGGTACCATTGGGCCACTGGCAAGCCACCCTTCCAACTGCTCTACGGCCGGCAACCAAGACTTCCCCTTTTACTATATTCCTTGGTAAAGCCCAGCCTGGCTGTGTCCCCAGAGGTGTACCTCAAAAAGCTGGTTCAAACTCTTATTTGCTTGCAATCAGAGGTCTACACTGTAAACTTAAACCATAAGTTGCAGGACCTAGAAAAAACTGCATCTAAACGCCCCGCCTTACCCACTTACCTGAGAGGAGACTCAGTCTACTTCTTCAGCAATAGAGGATACGGCCGCAAATCCAAACTTGCCTCCCTTTGGCAAGGCCCAGTTCAAGTCATCCAGAAGACTGGCCTAACTCCTACACCCTTAAGGAGTCCCATTCTGGGCAAGTGATCACTAGAGTACATGCTCAGTATATGTGTGCTGCTCCTAGTGACCAAGAGTAAGCCCCAACAAGGACAACAATCCAAAAAAAAAGCCTAATTAAAAAATTCTATGGGTTGTTGTTCTGTTTGCAATAGTGTTGCACCAAAGTATGAGGAATAAGAATGAAAGAACAAGGCGTTTATTGGAGACTGACAAGACTCTTCCAATATTGCATCAACTGTTATACCACCTGAATGACAGCCAGGAAACACAACTAGTTGCCTACAGATCCACAAAGCCGATGACCAAGGATTAGGCAACAAACCCCCACCTAAAAAGACATGTGAATTGACCCCAACACTATAGCCACTACCTAGAGACGCCAAGCCATTCTTGACCCTGTTGTCTAATCCAGTGGAGGGAAATGTTGCAGATTAAATGGATTAGACATTAAGTTGTCCATCTAGGAATTGAGCAACAGAACAATTGCGCAATTGCACTATTGCATTCTGATTCTACTAGTGATAAAGACGTTTAAAACGCCCCAAAAACGGGTGTTTAATTCGCCTTTTGAATGCACACAAGGCACAGGCTTTACTTCTGGGATTATAAATAGAACAACAAAGTTATTTATATCTACCTCCTTAAGGAAAGCTGCAAGGAAGCAGTCATTCTCTTGCGTGGGACTTTTAGCTGTACAAATCCACTCTCCTCCATTAGGGAAGTCCTTCTGTCTGTGTCTCTCTGCCTCTGGTGGCAATTCCTCCACCTCACACTATATAAGTGTGATACTATCTAAATAAACACCAGTTTTGTATTATTATCTTCTTATATTCTTCTGTCCTTATCCAGGCTGTCACTATACCACAACATGTATAGTATTAAGATAAAGAAATAGTAGACTAACTATTTGTAGAAATCAGCACCCAGGCTGCATATTTTAAGACACACTTACTGGTAATGACTTAGTCTTTTGTGCCACCAGAGGCCTGGTGGCATCATATTAAGTGGTACTTAAAAATTATTAAGAAATTGTATGCTGGGGCCTAGGGATGTGTGTGCATTGGCTGCTTTCTCATGACCATGGGTTTGGCTGCAGCATGCCAAGATGCCACAGCTATTAATAGAACCCACAAGCATTACAATATCTAATTGAGCATTTGAGTGATTGCTGGTACAATTTACCATTTTCCAATAGTTAAGTGAACCAATTTGTGTTTAATCTTGATTCCAGGGCTTCACAGCAAGTGACCTTGCAAACCCTGGCCATTTGCGGTCAAAATGTGATGGTTTTCCTTCTGGAAAGTTAGTTGGAAATGGTTTGCATGCAGTTTTTCGTGTTGTCTCCAGGCAGGCTAGTTGATTGTCTTGGGCATTCTGGGCCCTGACACTATTTAGGATAGTCTGAACTTCATCTATTTGTGCTTAGAATTTTTTGGCTTCTCTGATGACCGAGGCTCTTCTATTGTCTGCCATACTCATATGTTTTATATTGCTTTTGGAGGTAGATAACTTCATAAGGTTGAAAAGTTTTTGTCAACAATGGATTGGTCTGCTCCAGTATCAAATAATGATACACCTTTATATCATCAAAAACAGAAAGGGAAATTGAGAAATTTATTTCTAGCCTGGATGTCAAAAATTGTATGGTTGTTGAAGGTACATGGACCATTTTGAATGGATCTACATGATTGTCCCTGTACAAGTCTTGCAATGCAGAGGAGAAAGCTTACCTAAGCACTCCCCAGCTCCTCTCAATCTTCAGGTAAAGTCTTGGTGATAATTTGGTTATCCAGGTGCTAAAAATTCCTCCTCATGGATTAGGGTTTGTAGTATGATTGACCTGTTAGTCAGTTAAAGCATCTTTTCTAGGTGTGGGACTGCCCTTATGTTTGGGGTCATTCAAATGCAATTTATCAGATATCTGGGAAGCACACTTTCTTCCAAGAGCATTTCTTGGAGGTTGGTGCACTTGCTCAGGTCAAATTGATGTCAATGTGTGATGAGGTCTATTGAATAAGTTCATATGTACTGCAGGGCCATCAACGTCCATGCTGCTAGGAGCTTGGTCTCAAATATATTGTTATGCTGCAACGTACTAATGAATGGTTCATGTCACCTTAACTCTCTGAGTTCTTGAAATATAATGGCATCTGTATTCTTGAGCGCAAGATGTTCCAGGAAAGCTTTATTGAATAGTCTCAATTTCTTCTTTGGTTGGGTTTTTTAAACCAATAACTCATAAATTGGATGACTATCTCTGTTACTCAAAGGGAAAATTCATCTGCCCAGAGTTTCTGGGGATAATTAACTTGTGTGAATTTGTTTTGGGTGCTTTGAATCCAGATGGTGGAATTTTATCAGTGTCATCATTCAAACATCCCAATCTAAGCTGAACAGGGGTGTTGGAATACAATGTTTGGCACTTCAGAGGAAGCTGTTTTTGCATGCAGATTTGGGACTTTGCATGTGCTTAGGAAGTTGAACTGTCCAATAGGTAAAATTATGTTGTTAAAGATGATGTACCCCACAGGAGTGTCTTGTTTCTCTTCATGTCTTCTTCAGCCAGTAAGCAGTACTATTGCTGAGTTCTTTTATTGAGTGGAATTTTTATGGTAAGTAGATTCAATACCCTGCTTCTGCTACCACTGTCATATATATACTTCTGGGGTGTATGTTAAACAAAATAAAGGGAAATATTAAGAAGAAAATAATGTTTATTTGTATAAATAAAGAAGGTTACATAGTATCATGATAAGCCACACAGTGTCCATGTAAATCATAACAGTAATAAGTCCTATCCAAGTGATTGTTCCTCTTAAGTCACAAGGCTTGTCCAAGTTGTGTTCTGCTTAAGATTTGAAATGTTTGATCCCCATAATAGATGGGGATATGAGAACATTACCACCTACTATTTGGTGGTTGGGTCATTTATTAGAGAAATGGTTTCTTGAGAGGAAGTAAGAAAAGAGGTTGTGACACAGTGAAGTACCAACACCATGTTTAGCTTGGAGCCATGCATAAGTGAAATAGAATTTGTTAGAGTTACTTTTATCCTTTAACCACTGTTTAACTACAAGAAGCTATACAAATGAGATTATAAGTAGCTTTTGCACCTTTTATTGTACACTTTGGGTGTAAGAGTTATTGAACATTCTGCAACTCTTCACTTGTTCCTCATCCAGTCTCTGTGCTTCAGCTTGAATGATGAGGCTGCAAGACTACTGGGCAAATTTTCTATAGTAGCACAGTCCTTGAGTTTGAAGAGTTGGGTTGTAAAGTGCTCTATATTTGATTTTAGTCTTGCTTTGTATATCTTTATTGAGTCGTTTCTGCCATCTGGGGTTGAAAGGGTTGTCGGAGTCTATGTCTCACTTCATTAGCAGCAAAACCAATTCAGATTTGGCTCCAGGTTATTGCTTATTTATTAGCATGTTCCAGAGTTTACGATTATATTGGCTACCTACTATGACGTATTTATCCTTTTTGTCCCCGTGGGAACCAACTGATATTAAAAATAGCGTGATCCTGTGATAAACAACGGTTAAATAAATGCCAAATTTCCTTTTATGGCAGTTAAGTCATTGGGATTTTTATTTTGCGTACTGGGTTATATGCTTGCTGATGGGGGTTGGATGTGGAATTGGGGATCGGCAGCTAGCCCCAGGTGGCGCACTGTGAATTCACAGTTTAAAAAGAATTTTAGCCTTGTTAAAATATAAAGAATTGGATTCCGTATACGGAAGCGTGGATTAACCTTTTGAAGAAATAAGCAAATTGACAGGGTAAGTGGATTGGCAGTGATCTGAAGGTTAGATCATCTGCCAGCCTCAACTTGGGCAATGTCAGCAAGGTATTTAAAGGCGTGTGGGGATCTTGGCTGGCCATGCTAGATTTAGAAAAGAGATTCAGCGCAAACTCTAAAACCACTCTGCTGAAGCGGTTGCTCAAGCAGGAGCTGTCAGTCAGGTCCAGCCGCACCATTGAAATATTCAATGTTACAAGGTGCAAAGAGCCTCTGTTAAAACACTCCCCAGCAAGCTACCTGCTGGCATTGGCCGACCCCATTGCCCGCCTTGTTTGCAGGACTCGCCGCAACGAACATCTCCCTGAGAGGAACCCATGTGCCAAGGGCTTCAAGCGCCGCGGCCTTGAGTCCGACCTGGAATTTGAGGCCATGCTGATGTTTGGCTTCCGCATGGGCAAAGCCAATTACTGCCGAACCCTCGCCCTCACTCTAACCCCACCCATTGCCAGGCATCAACTCCCCTCTCCTGAGCCGCACTTTTAAATTGCTATTCCCACCAATTAAAAATCAAACATTCTCCCAGCTCTTGGCATCACACATTCATTTAACGCTAGCCATATATTATAAATAGATCGCTTTCATACCCCTAATGAATGATTCCTTATATCCATAATCAAGAAAAATAAAAACCATAAGTCACAAAACCAATGTCCTTGAATAAACCCTATTTTAAAGTAAATTTCTTTCCCAATTCCCTCATCAATCCTTATCTAACCATCCTTCAAAGTTAGCTAAGATATTTTTCATAGAATCTAGTACTATATAAAGTATACTTGTTGCCATGAATGATCATGTTCAGACAATTTTTATTTTGCCTATATTTGGTTTAAATATCAAAAGTAATAACTATTCTTTCCCTTTCGCTCTTTGCCGGGTTGCCATTCCCTTAAAAGAGAAAACTCCAATATCCATCTCTCGCTTAGCCTCAGTAGCCTTTGCCCCACCTATCTGTGTGGAAAATGATCTCAATGTCTACATAATGTTTTGTGGTTGGATGAACATGATAAATTCTAATATTTATAATAAAATTCAATCCCAACTCACTATATTTTCTTGTGTGTTTTTCATACTTCAGTGCGCCCTTTCTAGCTCTGCCTAGTAAATATGATAATATATTATACATTCTCAGAGCCTTAAAATAAATATCTTATTCATCCCAAAGAATAACTTATGTCTTAGTAAAAACATCTCCTACAGTTATAATCTTTCTGATGTGTTCTTTAATCAAGTCTAAAATAACATATAATAACTTTTTGCTCACTACAGGGGCTATAGGCCCCTTAGTTACCTCATCTAACTCATAATTATCTGGTCTTCCACCTATTTCTAATTGTGAAACAGCCTCACCCAAAGTAAAAAGCCCACTGATTGAAGAACAAATGCCTGACCCCCTATTTGTCCTAATGTCCTCAATCTGAATAATAGCTCTTGTTCTATTGCTTATTTCATAGGCGCCCTACACATGGACCTAGTAAAAGCTGCTGCCTCTGCTGGTCAGAGAAATGTCTCCCAAGAACTATAATATTCTCAACCTTCAACACTGGTTCAACCAAGTGTTTTAACAAGATTATGGTTGTATATGCTCTGTAAAGCTATCCTCACAACTCTGTTAACTTATGAGATAACTGGTATCTATCTTTACTCATTCAGACCTGGCCCAACATCAGATTGTATCAGTTCTTCACTCATTTAAGATTCTGCCATTCATGTTGTTATATCTAGACATTGAAATCAGGTTAACACCTACTAAAAGTGGATGCCTACCCTGACCTCCTTGATATCCAGTAACCGGCTTAACTCCATCACCTCAAAAGCATGCATAGTTGATTAAATTGACCAGCTTTATACTTTCCTCCATGAATATATCTCTGAACACATATAGAAGTTACATCACTTTTTGGTAACCCTGACAAACTCAATTCAACTCCATCACTGTTGTTCATAGATCTGGCTTTGAAGGCCAGTAAAGGAACTCAACCAGCTTCATGCCCATACTAGTAGCAGCTCCTAGAGAACCTCTACCTAGAGGGGCTCTGAATTTTCTAAAGATATTTAAGGAAGATAGAGCTTCCTCCTTATCCTCTATCTAGGGCTTACCAGAAGGTATATATGCACGTCTTTTGATGTGGCTAAAGAGCCCAGAAGGAAGATCCTAGACTCAGGATCAGGTTTGCAATAAACTGAAGGTTAGTTTCAGGGATAAATAAAGGATTATACTGAGGTCCTGGGGTTTCAAAACATACATTAGGAGTCACTAGTTAGGGCTAGAAGGAGCAAGATAACTTATGCAAGGCATCAGAAGAAGATGGGTGGCTGAGCTGGAATATTTTTGGGAGATATAACAAGATAATGATGGTTTATGCATCTACAAAATATCACTTTGATAAAGCATTTTTTGGCATCAGAACTAGTAAAACACAGGTCATCAGAGCTGTTGGGGAAAGGGAAGTTGTGGATGTCCATTTTCAGGGAACAGCTATCCAGAAAATGTCAAATAAAAAATGATATAAATCTCCTTAGCAATTCAAACTAACTGCCATTAAAATCAAACCCACGTAAATATGCTGATTCACAACAGTTTCAAGTACATACTTCTTGGAAGTATAATAAACAAGATAAAGAGGAAAATTAAGAAGAGAATGATACTTTATTGGATATGAATATAAAATAATATAAAGTATCATGAGAAGCTACATACTGTCCATGTACATCATGGTAGTCATGGGGCTTATCCAAGTTTCAAAACAACAGGCTTGACCTGCCAGCAAGGCTCCAACTAAGTGGGTTTGTGACCTGCAATCTGAGCTTCCAGTGACCCATAGCCAACCTAGGAAGTCAACTCAAATTACCAAATCCAACAACATGAACAATTAATGATCCCTTACTGTGACAGATCCAGGTCCAAACAGTTAAACTTGCCATTATCTTGCCCTTTACTCTTATTACTGTTACCTTCCTGTGACAAAGCTTCAAGAAGCTTTGCCTCCAGGGAGGCAATTTTGTGAGACAACACTTTATTGTCATCTTGCCAACAAGCATAATTTCTACACTCTTTTCCTCCCTATTTCTTAATGCCTCAACTTCAAAATTGGCTCTGTCCTTCACCTGTTATAAAATTTTATTGAACCTTAACAGCAAGTTCCAGGAGTCCCATGCATAAGCTTGATTTCCTTGTGCAGGGGTTCCCTCTTTGGCAAAATAGTCGGAATATAGCTCTTCAAAAGCCGCTTTCACTTCTACCAAAGATTCCTCAGGTGCTATCTTAGAGACCTCCAAACTCGCCCAAGCCTCCTTGATTGAACTGTTAGGAACTTTCTTCCTAGCAGCAGCAGTTTCTACACAAAGTACCCCAAATTTTTCTCTTTCAAATGATAGTAAAGAAGACATGATAATTAAAAAGTAGTTTGAGGGGAAAGCGTCAAAATTGACAATATATCTTTATTAAAATTTAGCTGTTTTTGCTATATACCATTCAAGGCATATTCAGCTGAAAACCCCTCCAGTTCATGAATCAACCTATGATTCATATCACGTGGTCTATGACATTTGAGTCATCCAAACCTAGATCTTTACCTAAAAGATCCCCTGTAATTCCCAGCCTATGAGAATCAACCTACAATGGGAAGAAGTCACCTGAATCCATTCATCTCAATGTATTAATTTGGCATGGAGCTTCCTTAGCTCTCGACACCAAAACCCTGTGAAATATACACATTCCAAAACTCAGCTATCAATGTTCCAACTGGGAACCAGCTGAGCAAACATAAATCCCTAGACATCATTGCCTTTATTTAATTATCTTTGCATTTATTTTTTTGCCTTAAAACCCATTAAAACACTTCAAAACTCAAACTGTGGCGCCCAGCCATTTCCCCAGGCAGCACCAGGGCGGCCCAGTGTCTCAGCGCCTGAAAAATTCACTGGGCGGCTCCTCAGCGCTTCTCAAATCAATTAGGCAACGCAGCAGCGCTTCTAACCTAATGAATTTGCCAAAACAGCGCTTTTAACCCAAAATTTGGGGGTTTACTTTTGATTAACCTTAACCAGACTTCTTGACACAGTCAAGGCAATTAACCAATATAATTAAATCCTCATTAATTATATTCCCATGTATTTATTAATTAATCTTCCTGGTTAATTAAATTGTTTTTGAGAGGCCTAGTCTCCAAGAATGATTTGGCCA
The DNA here is from genome assembly GCA_014839935.2 of Entomophthora muscae. Taxonomy (NCBI): domain Eukaryota; kingdom Fungi; phylum Entomophthoromycota; class Entomophthoromycetes; order Entomophthorales; family Entomophthoraceae; genus Entomophthora; species Entomophthora muscae. The sequence continues at coordinate 270,595 of QTSX02005049.1, forward strand.
ATCTTGACTTCTGTTCTTTTATTGAATATAGATACTAAGTTTTCAGGAATCTTTATCTCAAGAATTTCAGCAAACCTATCTACATAAAACAAACAGCAAAAACAGAGCAACTTTATATTTTGGAGTATTTATTTGGCTAAATACTTAGCAGTGACTGTAGTACAGTCACACCTCCCCTAGCCATCCAACCAAGTGATTGACACAATCATGTTCCTGATATCCAGAATTTACAATGACTATATAATCACTATCTCTCAATAAAGATTCTTATCTAGTTTCTAAATATTTTCCCCTTGTAACTCTGCTAAAACAGCACAGTTACAACACTGGTAGCACAGGTAGGTTTCCCATCCTATCTTTTCCTTTAAAATTCTGCCTGTTGCCTGTACTTGCCACAGTCAACAAATCTACAAAAAGATCATGTCTGGCCTCCTGCTAGACTAGACACCATAAACACCAGGTACCACAATACCAGAAGGGTGTCTCCTGTACCAGAACATGCTTGTACTGGTACCTGCCTTAAACATTCTATTGGCGCAAGGATTCTTTCAAGCATCTATCATCATGTCCCGCGCAACAAGAGAAGAAGGAACCATGCCCGCATACATGGCCCAACAACTTTGGAGTGCTGCCCTAGAGCCATTTTCTAGAGCCAACAACAATAACACTGCAGCGTGGATCCAATCTGCCCAAAGCAAACTGGTGCAGATGAAATGCCCACAACGCTCCTGGATTGCAGAAATATCCATTTGACTCACACATGACAAAGGCACCTGGTGCAATAAGTGGCACAATGACCATATCAAAAAGGACTGGGACAATTTCAAACAAGATTTCTTGGCAAGATTTGTACTGTCAAGGGTCTGGATGTACAAGTATTCTGGCTATTGCCATCACACCTAACATCTAGTCATTGCCCAATTTGGTGCCTTTCCAATATACTGTTTAACATACCAGAAATGGCAACAAACCAATATCACATGACTGTCCAGGTATCCAACGACTCAAACCCATCCAGCACATGACCAGCCCCTGGGTTTGGTCCAACTAATATCCCCGCCACAGCTAAATCTATATAAGTCTAAAGTATCATCCAATAAAATATACTTCTTCTCCTCCTACTTTTATATTCAAAGCTTCCCCAAAAGGCGCTCCTTATCACTGGTAGCACTACAGTTTTTGACCACGCCAATGAAAGAGAAAATGACTGAACAGAACTCACCCACCTTTGCCCACGTACTCAACCAGGCCACATCCCAGGAGACCTGGAAAAGTACTTCTGCGCCCACAACATTGACAAAGATATTCCTAGTGGATGCACCATATTTGAAGGTCTGGTCATGCCCAAAGCATGCGCCAAGATTATTCAATACAGTTGCTCTCTTCAACCACAAACAAATGCATAACCACCTATCACAGGTGAAGTTGCCAACACCAAATACATTGGTATTGACAAGTTCTTTGGTAAAAACAAAGAAAACTTCATCAACTGGCTAGACCACACAGCCGCTAAACTCTGCGCCAGCCGCATTTCCCATGAGAAATGGGTCCAGGAAGCCAGCAAGCGCCTATACAAGGCCGCAGCTAACTGGTTTGCCACCTGGGTTGGCTCACAAACTAACAACCAGCTTGACAACTGGGAAGAGTTCAAAGCCAACATCACCCACAATTTCCGCGTCACTGAATCTCTTCAAGACATTGCAATACAGCTCAGTAACCTTCCTCAAAAGACCACTATTGCAGCCTACGCCAACAAATTTGAAGAAATACGTTGCAAAATCCAAAACCCAGCACAAGCTGACAACATACACACCAGAGCATCATTCATCAACAGAATAAAACCCTCTGTTGCTGCCCTCATCCGCCCAGAAGCAAATACCTCCATGCCCGCGCTCATTGCTGAAGCCAAGCACACTGAAAAACGCGCCAACATGGAATATGCTGCACACAACGGCAACTGCTCCTCAAACGGCAATGGCAGAGAAAACGCCAATGACAATAAACGCCAAAATACTAACAATAACAACGGCAACTCCAATTGTAACAACCACAATTGTAGCCAAAGTGCAAACCGCTCCCGTCCCAAGAAAGAGGACACCACCAAAGTTAACAACCCTGAAGTAGCAACCTGCTACAAATCTGATCCCACATTCTATGACCTCAAAGATCTCAAAACAGAGAAACAGGGAAAAGAGGAGGGGGAAGGGCTTAATTGCCCATTTCTCCCCCCAACATGAAAAGAAGAAGTACCAAGGCACAAACTTTACTGCTTGCATCCCCCGTGTCCCGCCTCTCCATTTTTATGAACGTAAAAATTAAAGATTGCTACAACTTCTTGTCTATCCATGCACTTACAAATCACATACACACAAAATTTTATTTGACTCTGGTGCACAGCACACTATGGTTAGCAAACCTTTTGTAACCAAGTACAAAATACCAGTTGTTAAATCCAACTTCAAATATGCCAGAATGGCAGACAAGTCAAAAGTTCTACTTGAAGGCAAAACAGCTCTCTTCAGAATTGACCTCCAAGGCATACAAACGTCCATCAAAGGACTTTTCATGAACAACATAAACTACAAAATTGTAGCAGGCATGGACTGGTTCACCCGAGTGAATCCCAGTGTATGTTGGAAAACAAAAACCATGGCAATAAAATGCAATGGAGTCAATTTCAACATTCTCAAAGAACCCAACAACCTGATTCTAAGAGATACAGTATTTTTCCAAGTCATAAATCAAGATGACTCTGAACATCTAACCAAAGACAGTACTCCTCATAGTGGGTTACTCCAAATTTAATAATATACAAACACAAAAGATCCAATGCCCAGAAATTGCGGCACTCCTAAATAAATACGCTCACGTATTCAAGGAAGAACTCACAGAGTTACCCCCCAAACGAGAGGTCAAACATGGCATTGACTTATGCAAAGCCATGCCCAAACCTCAACCCATCTACAGACTTTCCCCCATGGAGACTAAAACACTTAAAGCCCACATCAAGGACAACCTAGCCAAAGGATTCATTTGCCCGTCTGAATCCCTGCGGGGGGCAGAAGTTTTCTTTGTAAAGAAAAAAGAAGGATCTCTTTGCTTAGTTACTGACTACAGAGCACTAAACGCAAGTACAGTAAAGAATAAATACCTACTGCCCCTCATTGAAGACCTATTTGCAAGGCTCTCTGGAGCAAAAATTTTCTCAAAAATTGACCTCAGATCTAGTTACAACCAAGTTGAAGTCAAAGAGAAAGACATACCAAAGACCACATTATGCACGCAATTTGGGTTGTTTGAATGTAAAGTAATGAACTTTGGGATGACCAACACTCCTGCAACGTTTGTCACCATGATGAACCAAGCACTAAACGGTCTCTAAAATACATTATGCTACCTCAACAACATCATCATATTTTTCAAAACAAAAGAGGAACACCTCAAGCATGTCTGCAAGACACTCAATTGACTTGCAAAGTACAAACTATATGCTAAGCCTAGTAAGTGCCAATTTATGGAAAAGGAACTCTTGTTCTTGGGCCACATTGTCTCTGACGGTGGCATCAAAGCAGACCCAGATAAAATAAAAGCCATAAATAACATGCAACGCCCTAACTCCGCTCACAAGTTAGATGCTTTCTTGGTATAGTAGCTTACCTAAGGAAATACAATAAAGACTGTGGAAAGCTCACTGCACCAATCAATGACCTAATCAAAGGTAATGCCAAATAGAAATTCATCTGGACTCCAGAATGCGCCAAAATTTCCAGCTATTAAAACAAGCTTTGATCAAAGCCCTAATCTTGCAATACCCTAATAATAACAGGTGCTACAAGCTTGAGTCAGACACTAGTGACACTGCCATTGGCGCAGTCCTATGCATCCGCCAGCCAGGGCAGCAAGACTTCCTGTCAGTATGTTATGAAAGCAGAAAACTAACAAACACTGAGCAGAGATACCCAATGCATGATAAAGAATTGCTAGCAATATACCACACATGCAAGAAATGGAGATGTTACCTCAAAGGAAATGTAAACGTCCAAGTGCTAACTGACCACAAATCCTTAATCTATTTCAAAACTCAGAATGCACTTGTGCAGCGCCAAGCCAAATGGATGTCCTTGCTGGAACAGCTTAACCTGGACATCCAATACAAAAAGGGGGCATAGATGGTCACCGCCAATGCTCTCTCTAGGCTATGCCAGCCAAGAGAGGATCATCCTGACCACCTAGACCCTGACTGGACCAACCTATACAACACTGAGTACAAGACAAAGCGAAAGGACCCCTCCACACATCAACTAACCCACAATACACTAGTAAGGAATGAAAAACACTTCCAAGTATCAAATGGCATGGTATACTGAATCATCAAAGATAAACACATTCCATACATCCCACTTGCACAAAGAGTTGACACTATACTAAGAAACCATCACCTGCTAGGACACACAAAGGCTAAAAACCTATATCTCACACTGAAAGAGATAGTATGGTGGCCCAACCTGAAGCAAGACATAATTGATGTTCTAAAAAAGTGTACAGTATGTGAAAAATACGCCAGCACTAAGGCACCACAGCCAACAGATAACCCAGTACCTGACCCTGAACCATTTAAGGTTTGGGGACTGGACGTAGTGGAATCCTTCCCAGAAACCAAAACAAATCAACGTTTTCTAATTGTAGCCATCAACTTTGCCACATGTTGGCCCATCTGCTGGGCAACAAAAGATCACAAGGCGGAAACAATAAATTAATTCATCAATAAAGCAATCATAGCAGACTACGGCACTCTAGACTACATCATAACAGATGGAGCAAAAGAGCTAACAGGCCACATAGTAAGCAGCAATCTAAAAACAAAGAATATCAAGCATTCCACAACCTCTCCCTACAGGTCACAGGCCAATGGCAGAGTTGAACACCTTAACGGCAGCCTTATCAGAACCCTGGAGAAAATAATGGATGGCAAAGCCAAAGACACATGGTTGCTATACATGAAATATGCATTACTAGTATCCCAGGTTTTTACCAATCAAGGGACAGGCTACTCACCATTTGAACTAACATACAGGTATAAGCCAGAAATAGTCACCCACAATAACCAGCCATATGTAAAGATCCCCCTGGGGAAAACTCCCACAGTAGAACAGAAACCAGCTCTACAACACATACGCCTCAAAGCCAAACTGGCTGAAATAAAGAGACTCAAAACTCAAAAGGTAACCTCAACAGAGGACCCACTCCCCATCAACTCCCCTGTCTGGGTCCTAGCCGGGAACAGAAAGAAACTAGACTCAGTACACAGGGGATCAGGAAGAATCACCAGATACCAACCAGACAGGAACACTTACCTGGTTGAGTTCCAGGGTGCCAAAGAACCCATTACCAAAAAGTACCACAGATCTTGCCTCCGCCCTAACAAAGGAGAACACTTGACCTAGTTGGTGCCCACTATTAACCAACTCCAGGAACATCAGGCAGCAGCCGTCAAGACAAAGCCCCCTCCTGATATACCCAAGTAACCCCTTAAGGGAGGGGTGTGTCAAGAGTCTGGATGTACTAGTATTCTGGCTATTGCCATCACACCTAACATCCAGTCATTGCCCAATTTGGTGCCTTTTCAATATACGTTTGACATACCAGAAATGGCGCCAAACCAATATCACATGACTTTCCAGGTATCCAACAACTTGAACTCATCCAGCACATGACCAGCCCCTGGGTTTGGTCCAACTAATATCCCTGCCACAGCTAAACCTATATAAATCTTAAGTATCATCCAATAAAATATACTTCTTCTCCTACTACTTTTATATTCAAAGCTTCCCCAAAAGGCACTCCTTATCAGTACTAAAGAACAACACCCTCATGATTATCTGACAAGTGAAGAACCTGACCCAAACTGGCACTGTAAAGGAGCTCACCTGTGCCTACAAGAAACTCTGCCTACGTGCCCCCGCAGATATGGCTTTTGACACTCCAGCCATACACTTCATGTACTACAACGCCCTCAAGTCACACATGATGAGACACATCAAACTGGATCAATTAACAAATCTGCAGAGCCTGTACATGAGGCAGAAAAAGCGGAGTAAACGTCCAACTCTGTCCACAAGGCACCAACTGGAAACAGAGAAAGACCCAAGGACTCTCACTTGCTGGAAGCGCCAACTGCCTCTTGCCTGGCAACCATAACAACAACAATACCAACTCAAACCATAAACCTGCAAGCTCAAATGGCCACAGTAACGGAAACAATGGATAGTTAAACCTTACACTTCAGAGTCACCACTACACAAGACAATCAGGACAAGGGAAAAGCCCAGGGAGAGCATTAACCAAGCCAAGCTCTCCCCAGACTTCCCCTGACTTGCCCAATACCAAATATTGACCTGAGGACGTGGACCAATGCCCAACAATCCAACTACCTTCAGGAGACCCATTCCTCTACACCTTTGCCAGACATCCCAATAAACTGATGTCTTATCCTTTTTGTTTTGCAGCTACACAGGCTCAGCACTTCTAGACTCAGGCGCAGATCAAGCAATTGTGAACAGCAACTTTGTGGACAAGTTCAAGCTAACCACTAATCCTTTTTGGATTAAGAACATGTTTTTAGCTGACAAACATCACATTGCTGTATCACAAGAGACTGCCCTTTTTTTATTACGCTAGAGAACCTACACTTCACCATCCAGGTACCTGTCATTGACTTACCTAGATTTGACATTGTACTTGGATTGAAATGGGTACAATATAATAACCCCCACATTGACTGAGTCACCTATGTATTGACCATCAAGTGTGAAAGAGTTAACCATCAAATTCACCCTGACTCTGTGGATTAGCTCTTACAAGACCACATCTTTGTACGTATCACAGAGGCTCTGGAAGAAAAGGAGAACCTCAAGGCAATTGACTGAGACTCTTGCCAGTATGAGATCATACACTTTAAAGATCACCAGGATACCACTACACCTCAAGACAGATATTGTAGTCTGTCCTCCAGAAATAATCAAGGAGACTCTACCAGGCTTACTGCCAGAAAAATACATACAGCACTCCACTCAACTCAAAGATGCAGTACCCAAGACGCGCCATATCTACTGCCTCACACCAAATGAGGATGACACCCTCCGCGCTTACCTCAAAGAGGCAATAGAAAAAGGACTTATCTGCCCCCCACAGTCTCCCTTTGGTGCCATCATGTTTTTTTGTGGCAAAGAAGGATGGCTCCCTCCACATTGTAACTGACTATTGAGCCCTAAACAAGGTCACTATCAAGAATCACTACCCACTTCCACTCATTGACAGCCTCTTTGATGCCCTGGGAGGCGCCATAATTTTCTCCAAGATCAACCTAACCACTGGCTACAATCAGATCCACATCAAGGAGGAAGACATACCCAAAACAGCCTTCTGCACCAAATACAGATCATATGAGTGTGTTGTGCTCAATTTTGGAATGGCAAACACACCATCAACCTTTGTCACAATCATGAATGAGGATTTCACCCCTCACATTGGAAAACACACCCTAGTATACCTAGACAATATCATTGTATACAGCCTCTCAATGGAGCAACACCATAAGGATTTGGAGGCAGTCTTTGCCACCCTAGCACAACAAAAAGCTGTTGGCCAAGCCCTCAAAGTGCCAATTATTTTGTGGCAGTTACCCTTCTTGGGACACATAGTCTCAAAGGATGGCATTAAACCCAATGACCAGAAGATTCAAGCTATCTGTAAAATGCCACCTACCAAAGACAAGTTAGAACTCTGCACATTCTTAGGGATGGTTGCCTATGTACTCTGATTCATAACCAACTGTGGCGTCCCAACTGCACCCATATCCGCCATAACTGGTGCCAAATCTGGATTTGTATTGACCCCTCAAAGAGACCTTTGTTTCCAGCGCCTGAAAGAAAAGCTAACAACTGAACCCATCCTCCAGTACCCCAAACAAGATGGAGAGTACCAAATGGAGACAGATGCCTCTGATGCCTCCATTGAAGGTGTGTTACATATCAAAAACAAGGATGATGATTTCCTGCCTGTGGCCTAAAAGTTGCGCAAGTTAACAGATGGCAAGTGCCGCTACCCAATACACAACAAGGAACTGTTGGCAATTTTACAATGCCTTTTTAAGTGGCGCTGCTACCTGGAACGCCAGGAGAAGTTCACTGTTCTAACTGACCACAAATCTCTCATCTACTTCAAAGCACAGGCAAATTTATCCAGACGTCAGGAACGTTTTTTATGGAAATCCTCAAGCAATTCAATATGCTCATACAGTACAGGCCAGGACCCAAACTTGCCAAGGAAGATACACTCTCTTGTTTATATGTCAGAGCTACAAGAGGGGAAAATGGATTAGACTCAGATTAGCCACTCCTAGTTCTCTGCACCAAAGACAAAGGTTTCCCTCTGGGCACCATGGACAACACCAAGGAGACTGTTATCAAAAACAAAAACCTATTCACCAACTTATACAGAATACTTCACTGCAAAATGACAGATTTAAGTACTATTCCATACATTTCCACACACCAGAGGGTCAACACTATCCTACGTTACCACAGAGACTTGGTCCAAATGAAGAGCTGCAACCTTTATGAGTTCCTTAAACATAAGACCTGGTAGCCAATACTCTACCAGGACGTTCAAGAAATCATCAACCAGTGAAAAGTATGTGAGAAGTTTGCAAGAAGCAAGACCCTGCCTAAATCTGTGTTATCCATCCACTCCCAATTATCATTCAAGGTATGGGCCCTAGATATTGTGGGCCCCATGCCTGGCAAGCACAACAACAAAAGACACATCATCACAGCCATAAATTTTGTCACTTGCTGGCCAGTTACGCAGGCGGCAAGGACACACAGGTAAAAAATGTAGCACTTCATAGACAAGGAGATTATTAGAAAGTTTGGAAATCCAGAACTGTTAATCACCAATGGGGGAAAAGAGTTAACCTCTGAAAACACCAACATTTACCTTGAAAAGATCAAGGTCCAACATACAGTAACAACACCTTACCACTATCAGGCCAATGGACGGTTTGAGCGGCTGAATGGTAGCCTAGTACAAGCACTCACCAAACTCACTGCCAGGAGACCTGAGGACTGGCATAATCAGCTATTAACTGCACTTCTTGTGTGCTGTACTTGTATGGACAGATCCACCAGGAAGAGCCCTTTCAAGCTCTTCTACAGCAGACAACCCAACATTATCTAAGCCCTCTCAGGACCAAAGCTGGAAATACCTAACTTGATTCCTCCCTGCACAGCACCTCAAGAAGTTCAAGCTAAAAGCAATCAGCTGGAAAGAGAAAAAACAACTCCAAAAGATGTTTATTCTCATACAAAACAGACACAAAGTTGGCAATGAAGTCTGGGTATTAAACTCAGACAAAAACAAGCTTCAGCCCAAAAATTAGGACCTTCCATAATCCTAAAGGTAAAAAACAACACTTACCTAGTTCAAGGACTCAGTAAATGCAGACAAGATAAGGTTCTACATCATGATTGACTGAGCCCTACAAGGCCAAACAAAAAAACAAGAAACCATCTTACCAGCAACCAAACAACAGTTAGTCCAGTACAGCGCCCAGGCTCCTGACAACCTCACTGACAACCTACCCCCTGAGGAGGCCAAACTTCAGCCAGAGGGGTTTCAAAATAGCAAGCTTGACCCACCAGCAAGGTTCCAACTATGCGGGGTTGTGACCTTTAACCTGACCTTTCAGTGACCCGTAGCCAAATTAGCAAGTCAAATCAAATTACCAAATCCATCAACATTGTTGTATTTGTAGCAGTATAGGGTGCTATTTTCTACAAACTGTTAGTTAAGATCCTAACTCTTAATACTATACCTGTAGATGATATAGTGACAGCCTTTGGTAGGACAGAAGAATATAAGGATATAATGACAAAACTGGTATTTATTTAGATAGTGGTGCAGTTATATAGTATAAGGCAGAGGAATTTCCACCAGTGGAAAGGAGGCACAGACAGAAGGACTGTCCTAATGGAGGAGAGTGGACAGGCACAGTAGAAAGAGCCACTCAAAGAGAACACCTGGTTTCACGCGCCTTGCCTAATGGAGGCAAGTGACAATATCTTTGTTGTCCTATTTATAATCTTGGAAGCAAAGCCTGCACCTGATGCATCTTCAAAAGCCGCTTTGAACTTCCTTTTTAAGGCGTTTTTAATGTAATTAAGCCTGTTAAAACCATATTGAGATAAAGCAATTGCACAATTGTTTTGTTGCTCAATCTTTAATTGGAAAAATTAATGTCTAATCTATTCAGGATCTGCAACAATTCCCTCCACTGGATTAGACAACAGGGTTAAAAATGATCTGTTGTCTCAAGATGGAGGCTATGGTGAACAGTCACTCTAGGAGAGTTCTAAGAAGAGCCTTGAAGAAGGTGCAAGTGTTAATTCCCAAGAGACACAAGCATACAAGGCCAGTGGAGGTGGTGAGAGCAACAGAGAAGCAGGTAGTCCTGCATGATGTGGACGGCAGCTATATGGACTTGGGGGTTCAGCTAGATCAGCTACTGGTGCCTCAGCTGGCCTTAGTGGGGACATAACCATTATTTGCTGCCTTGTTCCTAGCCTTTAGTGAGCCCAGGGAGGTGACAGAGACTGGTTTGCAAAAGGGTAACAGCATCCATTGTGTCAGGGATCCACTCTCAGGCGGCTGGCCTGCCAGTTTTGGGGGTAACTTGGGCCAGGTTTTTTGCTGGCAGGGCCCACCATAAGAGAGGAGCTAACTTTAAAAGGTAAGAAGCAGAATTCTCCACCCAAGACCATGGGCCAGCAGCCAGAACAATGGTGTCCACCACCCCCGTGAGAGTGATGTACACTATTCCAAAAAGCTTACTGGTATGGTTGGTTGGGAGGTCAGGGGAGGAGGCTGGCATTGGTTTGGGTGTTACGGGTGGTTCCATATAGATGTTGTAGGCCAGGAGATAGTTGAATTTTCCTCTAGATAGCTTGGGGGAGAGAATATCCACAGGCCTTGACATTTGAATCTGATGGCAGATTGGATGTGGGCTAATGGGTAAAGTTCAATGATCTTCTCTAGTGTATAATATTTATATTTGGAATTTAATGAATATTTGGTAAAATAAACAGGCCCAAAGGGGATGTCAGGCGGACAGAAAACTGCAGGCAGAGGGGCATGAGGGCCAGGATTCTTAAACTGAACTGATAGACGGTAAATATAAAAATATGGCAGTAGCTGTATAAGCCAAAGTAACATAACCTTTATTCAAAAATGGCAATGAGTTTGGAGCGCGGGGTCCTTGGGTCTATATAGCACCCCACCTCCAAAATTAAAATTTTCCATGGGGATCATCAGGGCATTGGGAAAGGCAGGGCTGGGGGAACTGGGGACTTGAGTCTAAAGGCAGCAAAATGGCGTTTGGCCCGGGAGTTCTTTCATTGGGCGTGACTCCCAATTTAGCTACCTGATTATCTTGCTCTGGTGTTATGGTCATGGGGCCAGGTCACAGGCGGTGCCTCTTCTTTGGGTTGGCTCTTGATTGGTCCAGGAGAAGACTTCAAACTCATGAAGCTAATAGTTGTTACCTGGTTGCCTCCATTAGGCAATTTGAGAGGCTCCTTTTTGGGCGCCACCATGGTTGAGCTGGTGCAGATATTCTGGCTTTGGGACTTAGCGGGAGCCTCAGCTTGCAGGGGCTTGATCTCAAAAAAACGTGGGCAGGCGGGCCTTGGTCCATGGGCCCAGTGGCCTGAAGGAATGCAGGTTCAGGGTTCAAATCCAACCCTTGGGCCCGAGTTTCCTGGGGTAATGAATTGTCAATCCTGACAGACCCTTTCTAAACATGAGAGGAGCTAATCAAAAACTGAATGTGAGTGTCTGAAAGCTTTTTGTTCAGTTATATAATGACATTCCTATATGTCACAGTAGTTTCCATAATGCCTGGTATTACTTTCCCTAGTTGCAAAGCTTGGAAGTCAGGCAAACTGTTATCCAGGTTAACTGATTTGATAGATCTGAATCAAGCTGTGTATTGAAAATGTGTTACTGCTGCCCATTTTGCCAGCTGAATTGTGTCCTCTGTGCAAGTTGACACTGATAAATAGATATAATCTGAGAGTCACTCAACACAGCCTCATTTATCATAAAAGCCAACAGAAATTAACTACTCAAGAGGTGATTTGCATACTGGACAAGGTACTCTTTGGTTGATTCAGAAAGAATAGGAGCCATGGATTCAGGTGTATTTCTTAGTTGAAATTTGATACATACTGGAAAGTTTTCACTGTTCAACTCTTAAGAGTTGGGTCCTCCCTAAATTACTCAATATACCAAATATTCTCTTGGTCTAGCTTTATTTTACAATGCATCTGGTAGTTGTTCTACTCTTCTACATCCTGCATAATTTGATCCTAAGTCAAATTATCACCGGAGGATAGGATCCTGCCATTAGCACATCATTGTTGTTGCCTCCCAATGTTAACCCAATGCCTGAAAATCTAGGAGTTTCCTCAATGTCTAAAGCTGAGACGCTTTTAACATCTCAATGTCTTGAATTCTATGCTGAAGATTTTTATTCTCTCCTAGGAAATTTATCTAGGTTTATTTTGGTCAGATTTAATACTTTTGTTGAATCCTAGTGTATCATTTGGAAATTTTACAAAAACAGTATTTGAAGCTTTGTTGGTGGTTAATCATCAACTCTATGTGGATTTGGGTGGTGATTTCCCACCACCTGAAGACTGCTTCTTACTATCCAGCCATTTTCATCACATTACTCAACTCTTCTACGTCTGAGTTTTTAGAAGCAGTTTGTCATGAATTTGTGTTTCTTTTCTCCTGCTCCGTCAAGATATCTGCATTTACCATGTTTATTTGCATCAGTTCATTTCTGAGTTTTCAGTTTTGGCTGTTCTTTGATTTTTGTTTTCACTATCTGGTGGCAGTTGTTAAGACTGGTTCATCTGTTTCCTAGTTCTGCCATGTCATGTTATTTTGGCATCCAGATTATTATCCTTCTCTTCCCATCAACAAAATTAATTGCAAGGTTGCATCAGCTTTACCATTCTATTTTGGCTCCACTCTTAGTCATAAGTCTCAGTTTTATATATTATGACAAAGTTTTGGTGGATGCACGTTAATGGTTGATGTCTGCGGTGGAGTATACACCATGTGTTTTAAATGAGAGCGCTTCTCTATACCCTTTGTTAAATAATGTGTGTGTATCAATTGAAGAGCTAAAATTCTACCAAAAATTTTATGCCTTTCATCAGGGTACTAGTCTCCTGCTGGTATTCCTTCCTCAGCTTCTGGCTGATTGACAAATCATTGATGTTCCTGAAGTAAACAAGCTTTCAGTGTTGTGGTTAGAAGTTGACTAGACTGCCCAGGATTTGGCAGTTTGGTATTCCATGTTAATCACAACTAAGGCCCTGGTAAGCCAAATCCGTTCTCTGGTCTCAAATCCTTCTGCTACCAAACAAGGTGCGTTGACAATTGAAGCCAAACACATTTTTTTGCTCATGGTTTTCTGGTTCCCATCCCACTGCAACTTTTCCTGGTCCTATCAAAGAGTGCACCTCTTGTGTATTTTCTCATCCTCAGTTGGTAATCCTAAAAAAACCTGCAGAAGGTGAAGAGGTAGTGGCTACAGCAACTTCCAAAAGTTCCCTGGCTATGTTGCAACATTTCCTTCCAATCAAGCTGTCTATTGTTGAGGCTGGAGGGTTTTTATTGGTCTCTATTGACCATAACCGCCATGTTCTTCCAGAGGCAGTTCAGGAAATGATCAAACATTACTTCCAGGAGCATTCTTCTTCCTTAGCTGCAGTTTTTTCCACTGAAGTAAAGCCAGATCTTGCTGATTTTGCTTTTTTGCAGTAAATAAATCTGCTTCTGGTTAATTATTGTTTTACGGTATATTGATAATGGCCAAACTATCTTTTGTCCTCTAATTTTGTTGGATACTGGTGCTTTGGAAAAATTCATGAGAGTGGAGACTGCAGATTTGCTGAAGTTGAAGTATCATCCTGGTATGGTGATCAGAGGGAAATTGTCAAACATTCCCATGTTTTCAGTTAAAGAAGCCTGTGACATTTTCTGTTGCAGGTCATTGCTTTACTTTACAATTATCTATATGCACTACCCTCATTCACCCTATTATCTTGAGGGTAGGGTGATGACGGGATCATAATGTGTCAACTATCCTTAAGGAAAACAAGTTACAGGTGGGCCATTCTTTGGGTATTACTGTTTGTATACCATTGCTAGGAATGTCTGAGTTAGAGCAGCCTTCCTGAACTATTTGGTTGGTCCCTGTTCCTACTCCTGTGAGTTCAGATTTGCCAGTATGCATTCAACCTTAGTTGGAAGCTTTTGACACTACAAGGGACAAGGTCCTTCCCAATCACACTCAGTAGAAATGACTTCAAGATTACTGTTGATCTCTTCCACATTGCTTCTCCTATTTGACCTTAACCCTGAATGAGGATGTATATTTAGAAGAGTGGACTTGGTTTATATTGACAAAAGGCTACATTTTTAAGAAGGCCTTGTCAATCTGTTCTATGTTGTTGTTTGTTCAGAAGTCAGAAAGGTCGTTACAGCCATGTGTGGATTATGGAAATATACGAAGCATAAATATTCCAGATCCCTACACCTTACCATTTGGAAGCTCAAATCTCTTGCTGTGTTGAGAAGGCTAAAGTTTTTCAAAACTTGATCTTTTGTATGAATTCATCCATGTTAGGATGCAGAGAAGATGGAGTGATTGACTGTGTTTAGAACAAAGAGAAGCATCTTTAAGTTCTTTGTTATACCCTTTGGGTTAAAAATGCCCCACATGCTTTTAGTAGTTGATAGATTCAGTTCTAGAAGACTTGCTGAGGTTTTCTATTGTGTATATGGACAACATCTTGGTATTTTCCCAGATGAAGAGTCTCATAAGGCCCACTTTTCAGTGGTAGTGGAGCGTATCCTCAAGGCTAACCTGATCATCAAGAAAAAAGTAAATGTGAATTCCTTAATTGTAAGGTTATGTGACTGTACAACAGTCACTTTTAGTATTTAGCCAAATAACTACTACAACATATAAGGTTGTTTAGATTGTTTATTTAATATGGATTTGTTAGTTAGGTTGTACATATTGAAAGACCCAAGGCAAGATTGACCAAATCAATCCTAGAAACTAGGTGTCTCAAATTGATTGATTAACTGGGAAGGTTAACTAATATTTATACCCTGGAATATAATTAATGAGGAGTTACTCATAGGGTCAAATTGGACTTGACTATGTGTTGAGCATTCCCAATTATTTGATGATGGTTTGAGTTAAGGATTATACACCATATAATATCTGGCTCAAACTAGTATCAAATAAGATATTATCTTTTGTGTAATCAATGAATATATGTCATATAAGAAGAAATTATACTGCATTTATTTGCTACCATTAATATTTTGATAATAGTGATTATATAACATATAATTACTCAGGTTTACTCACAATGACTTGGGTTTTTTGGTGTGAATTAATTAAATGTAAATGTTAATCAAGTTATTTGATAAGGATTCAATTAACAGAAGGAAAACATCTAAATACAAGCAAGGATGCCTGGGTATTTAGAATTAATCAACTGGTTCCCAGTTGGAACAACAATAGCTTGGATCTGAAATACACAGGTTCCACAGGGTTTTAGCGCTGGAAGCTTGGGATTCTTCAATCCAAAACAAGACACTCCACCAAAGGGAATCAGGTGATTTTGGAATGAACTAGGCACATTCTCATAGATTGAGAAGTTTAAAGATTTATTAGGTAAAGATCTGTAATACATAGATTCTACCAGGATATGGTGCCAGGAGCTTGGGAAGTTCCATGCCAAATCAATACATTGAACAAAAGGTATCATGTGATTCCTTTGAATTGTAGGTACATTCTCATAGGTTGAGAATTGCAGGGATCTTTTAGGCAAAGATATGTAATGGATGATACCAATATGTTATAAATCACGTGATAGGGATCAAGGATTAATTCTGGAACTGGATGGCTTTTCAGCCAAATATGCCCTGAATGGTAAATAAGTAAAAAATCAACATTACAATGAAATAATACTTTTAATTTTGACGCTTTCCCCTCAATCTTTTTCAATTGATATGTTCTCTATTATTATTTGAAAGAGCTGATTTTGGAGTCCTCCAAGTTGAAACTGCTGCTGCTAGAAAGAAAATCCCTGAAAGCTTCCTGGAAGAGGCCTGAGAGAGTCTTGAGGTTACAAAGACTTTGCCTAAGGAATTGCTAGTAGAAGTCAAAGCAGCTTTTGAGGAGATATATTAAATCTATTTTTCTAAAGATGGAACCCTAGCACAAGGGAATCAGATTTATGCCTGGGATTTGTGGAACAAGCTGGTAGGGTTCAATGAGATCTTGTAACAGGTGAAACTTTTGGCAAACCAAGAGATTGTAGCTCTTAAGGAAATGGAAGAGAAAAGCATTGAAATTATGGCCAGGTGGCATGATGACAATAAGTTGTTGTCACATAAAATTGCCTCCTTGGAGGTAAAGATTGCCAAAGCTTTATCCCATCAAGATTCTGGTAACAAGAGTTGGCCAGTAAATGATAATGGTAAGTTTAACTGTTTTGACCTGGATCCCTCACTGTTTACCTTATTGGGGAACATTATCTTTGAGTATAATCACACTATTGCCCCTGATAAGGAGGCAGCAGTCTGTGAGTACACTACCCCTGTGACTGTATCTCTGCTTTGCTGCTTCTTGGGTACCTTTAATTTCTTGAAGAAGTTTACTTCACATCTGTCTGAGGTAGCAGCTTCTTTGTATTCAGCTAGTGAGAAGATAACTCTGGTTTGGACCCCTGAGTGTGCAGAAGCATTCTTAGCAGTCAAGGCTCTTCTGTTGTCATCTCCTGTATTGCAAAATGTAGACCCAGAACTTATGTTTGTGGTATTGTCAGGGAACCAACCCTGATTGGCTGGCTTGCTAGTGTTTGGGTCTGGCGGGTTGCGGACTGGGTGAGCAGAGCCCACCAAAGGATTTGTGCTAACTTAATGAGGTAGGACATGGACTTGCCCACCCACAACCACAGACCGGCAGTTGGGACAATAGTATCTATTACTCCTGTGAGAGTAATATATACAATTCCAAAAAGCTTGTTGATATGGTCCAGTGGGAGTTTGGCGGCGGAGGCAGGTATTGGTTTGGGGGTGACAGGTGGTTCCATGTCCATTTGGTAGGCAGGAAGGAAGTTGTATTTATCTCTGAACAGGCGTGGTTTGGTAACGTACCAAGGGCCTTCTTGGTTGTACCTGGTTAACTTGGTAGTTCTGTCCAAGGGATTCCGGGCTAGTATGTTGTTGGCGGTGTAGTCCTTGTACTCAGGCTTTAAGGGGTACTCTGTGAAATAGACAGGACCAAAGAGAGCACCTGGCGGGCTGGCAGGGGGGTCAGACAATCTTGGGGTTAACTGGAAGATGGCTAGAATAAAATATGGCAAAAGTTGGGGAAATCAATATCTCATAACCTTTATTTTAAAAATGACAATGGGGGTTGATCTTGGCCTGGCAGGTATTTATACCACACTGCCAGGCTTCACTACCTGTTTGGGTTTTCTGGGCTTGGGCAGGTTGGCATCAGGGTCTCAGATGGCAGTGTGGCACTTGGCACTGGCGGTTTGCCACTGGTTGCTTTGGGATGAGAAGACTTTGAATCATTCTGTTTGTCAATTTGGGTATTGGGTGTCTCTTTGGGTTCAGTGCCCCCCCTGGGACTTTGGGGGAGTTCAGAATAACTCTCATAGAGAAACTTGTGCATTTCACCAAGAAAACCACTGGTGTCAGGCATTGGCACCTTGGGGAAATTCTTGGCATCTTGCACTGGCGGTTTGCTTGCAGAATCCTGCAGGATGGCTAAGGATTTGGGTCCTGGTGGGCTGGTAACAACTTTATTGATCAGTAGTGAATCATTGGGTTTCCAGCCCGCGGGTCTGGCGGTCTGCAAAGGGTTTTGTCCAGGGTTTGACTCTGGTTCCGTATTTTGAGATTTAGGAGCATCCAAATTGTCATTCCTGACATCATCCCCTTCTTCTCCCAAAGGTCCCCCTTTCAGGGCCTTCTTCCCAAGGTATTGTTGAATGGCCTGTTTGGCATATATTAGGTTGCTCAAGGGTTCCTGGGTGCTTTCTTCCGGGGGGTAGCCTACCTACTTGATGTAGTACTGGGGGGTCTTGTAGTGGACTTGGTTGCCGTGGATGTACTCAACTTTGTACTTATTTGAGTGGTCCTTCCAGATTGGTGGGGGGCTAGACTTGATCTTCTGGTGGAAAGGGGAGTTTCCGTTTTTTTAACAGCAAGGCACAGTGGAACACTTTATGGATCTTCCACGTGGGAGTTAGGTCTAACTTGAAGGCAACTTCTCAAATGAGTTTGGTGATCTTGTGTGGCCTTCTTCTTCTGTGAGCTAATTTTCTGCAAGGCACATGCAGGGGCACATTACAGGAGTCCAAATAGACCTTGTCTCCAACTTGAGGGGTTTACCAGGGGTCTGTTTTTGATCAGTAAAGGCCTTGTATGTCTGTACTGCTTGGGTGAGGTTTGTTAGGCATATAGTTTGGGTGTTGTGGATCTGTTCAATCCAGGCACGTTCAGACAGGTTGGTTTCCTTGTTTCCAATGCTAGAGTCCCATGAGGGGCCAAACCTGTAGTTGGCTTTGAAAGGAGACATTCCAGTAGATGTGTGATTTGCTGTTGTAGGTGTACTGTGCCATGGGTACATCTCAGCCCAGCTGTCTTGATTCGCGTTGGCGTAGCATTGTAGGTATTTTTCAAGTATTTGGTTCACTTGTTCAGTCTGGCTGTTGGTCTGTGGGTGGTAGGAGGTTGATACACAGCAATTTACCCCCCAAGTCCTTCATCGCCTGAGTCCAGTAGTTGGAGGTGAATTTTGGTCCTCTATTGGTAATGATTTCCACCAGAGTGCCATGTTGAGTTAGGATGTAGTTGTGGAAATGTCTAGCTGTCTCTGCGGCAGTGCAGTGGGTGGTGATAGGGACAAAATAGACCATTTTAGTGAATCTATATACCATGAATAGAATAGCATTGAACAAATTAGAAGGGGGAAGTTCCACAATATAATCCATTTAAAAGAACTGCCAGGGTCCCAATTGTATGTTTAGTGGTCTTAGCAAGCCTTTAGGTTTGGATCTACGGGGTTTGGTCCTTCCACATGTCTCACAGCCTTTGATGTAGGTGGCCACGTCTTTGTCCAGTTGGGACCAAACATAATTCTTCTTGATTCCTTGGATTGACTTGAGTCTGCCAGGATGGCATGCCATCTCTGAATTGTGATAGTCTATGAGTACTTTGGTTCTTGTTTCACCTTCTGGTACGTAGATCTGGTTGTGTAAAAGCAGGGTAGTTCCTTTCAATGGGAATCCCTTTCTTGTAGTGTCGGCTATCTGGGTCTGAGGTCAAGTTGGCAATGAGTTCCGCTGAATACTTGTCTAATTTCTGCGCCTCAATGATGTCAGGCTTACGGGCCATGATCTTCATGAACATCAGTTGGATGCCTAGGCTGGTGGGGTTGAGGAGTACATGGGTGTTGTGGTCCTTGGTCTAAGCTGTGGTGGGGATCATATCTGCTCTTCTGCTCAGTGCGTTGGGTACTACGTTCATCTTTTCAGGCTTGTAGTCTATGGTCAGGGTGTAGTTGGCCAGTTCTAAAGCCCATCTTGCTTGTTGTTGGTTAAGCTGGCGTAGTTTGAAGAAGTAAACCAAGTTCTTGTTGTCTTCCAGGATCTTTACTGGGTATTCAGCGCCAAATAGGTATTGGCGCCAATGTTTCAGGGTCTTCATTATTGCAAGCATCTCCTTGTTGTAGATTGGGTATTTTCCTTCACAGGCAGCATCTTCTTGGAGTAATATGCTACAGGATGTAGCATACTATCCCCTCCTTCCTGAAGAAGGACCCACACACCGCAAAGTTGGATGCATCAGTTTCCAGTACAAAAGGCTTGGAGAGATCTGGCATAGCCAGGACGGGAGCGGAGGTGAAGGCAAGTTTCAAGGTCTCAAAAGCGGTAGTACACTCTGGAGTCCAGGAAAGGATGACCTTGTCAGAGCACAGGCGGGTCAGGGGCAGGGTGATGTGAGAAAAAAATTGGATGAAATCCCTGCAATAATTTGCCAGGCCCAAAAAACTTCTCACATCCTTCCTGCACTTGGGTACTGGCCAGGCTGTGATTGCTTCTACTTTGTCTTGTGCAATTGCAAAGCCACCAGTCTTTACTATGTATCCCAGGAATTCTACCACAGACTGAAAAAATTCACAATTCTTGAGCTTAGCGTGTAGATTGGCATGGGAGAGTTTCTCCAATATGAGGTCCAGATGGTGCAGGTGTTCCTCATGAGACTTGCTGTAGATGAGAATGTCATCCAGATATGCCACACAGAAGCAGTCAAGGTATTCCCCTAGGACGGTGTAAATCATCCTTTGGAAGGTGCTAGGGGCGTTGCATAGGCCAAAAGCATCACTAGGTACTTGTATAGCCCATACCAAGTTTTGAAGGCAGTCTTGTACTCATCCCCCTCCTTGATTTGGATTTGGTTGAACACGTCTTGGAGACCAATTTTAGAGTACACCTGGGCTCCAGTCAGTACATTGCAGAGGTTGTCGGCATTAGGAATGGGGTAGCGGTTCTTCACTGTAATGTCATTCAGCTTCTGGTAGTTTAAGCATGGACACATCCCACCATCTTTTTTCCTACAAACAGCATGGGTGACAAGCAGGGGCTTTTGACACTCAGATGAACCCTTTATTTGTCATATCCTCAAGGTATGCTTTCAAGGCCACTTGCTTGCTGTGGTTACAGCTGTAGATGGGGCCATGGTGCAGTTGTGTCCCTGGCAGCAGGTCTATGGCGTGGTCATAGATGAATGGCTGGGTAGTTTTGTGGCTTCTTCTTCACTAAAAACATGGTCGAATTTCTGTAAAGAAGTAGGTAGTATCCTGACGCTAGGTTCTAACTTCATAGCCAAGAGTTTGTTGGCAGGGAACAGTCCTGGTTTGTGCAAAAGGGAACAGTGTCACAGGATTTTGGTTGGCCCAACATGGCGGTTTGCTTGCGGTAGTTCAGGAACAGGCCATGTTTGTCAGACCAGGAGTCACCCAGTATAAGGGGGTGGGGTAGTCCTGCCAGGAGGATCAGGGATGACAGGTATACATTGTGCCCAATGGTCAACAGGAGTTCTTGTTCACACTCATAGCCTGTGTCCAAGGAGCTGTTTCTCATGATTACTTGAAGACTACGCTCTGAGACTGTCAGGCCTAATTCCTCTGATAGGCTGGCGTCAATAAAACTTTTGTCTGCCCATGTATCAATAAAGGCTTTGATCTTGCGCTTGTTACCCGCTACATCTACAGTCACATGGATGAATTTGTAAGACTGGGAAGAAGTATTTATTTGTGCCTGGGAGTTTGGGACAGTGTTCTTCTTAGGGCAGGCTCTGGTCAAGTGGCCTGGTTTGTGGCAGTGGAAAGAGAGTTCTTCACAGTAGTGTTGTTGGAGCTCTTCAGGGGTCATCCCTGCTCTGTTTGGGGTTGGCTTCCCTGGGAGGAGCCAGAGTTATCTTGGTTCATGCTGAGATCCTTGCATAGGGGGATCAGGTCTTCCAACCCAAGGGTGTGCAGGTGATGCTTCAATAAGTCCTTCATGGCTGGATTCACACCCTTTTGGAAGATGATAGCAGCTAGTTCATCCTCAAGTTGGGTGCAGGTCTTCAGTTTGAGGAATTCATCAATGTACACTTGGATGGTTTAGGGGCCTTGTTGAATTTCTAGTAGAAAGTTCAGGGCGTAGTATCTAGTGTTGTGATCTTCACTGATGGCCATTAGTTCAGCCTCAAACTAGGCAAAGTCTAAGCAGAATTCCATGTCCTCAGATGTGGCCTTGCCAAACCAGTCCAAGGCGTCTCTGGATAGCATGGAAGCAACCCCAAGGATCTTCTCAGTGTCACTGGCGTAAGAGGAGGCATTGGTAAGGAAATGCAGGAGGAGGACTGGCATGGGGCGTCTAGCTTCTTCAAGCGTGAGTTTCCCCATCTGAGGCATCTCTACCTTGGTGAGGGACTGGTTTACAATCACGTTTTGCACTTGTGAGGAAGGGGCCTTGTCAGTAACAGTGGCAGCTGTGTTGGTTCTTTTTGGGTCAATCAGGTTTGTATTCTTCCACATGGAAGAGATCAGGTTCATGGTCATCTTATGGGTGTAATAAGTGGTAATCAATAACAAAAGCATACAAGATGCCCCCGGAAATAACAACATCTTGGGGCTCAGGGTACCAGATTTTATAAAGATTGCCATAATGTCAGGGATCCACTCTCAGGCAGCTGGTCCGCCGGTTTTGGGGGTAAATTGGGCCGGGTTTTTTGCTGGTAGGGCCCACCATAAGAGAGGAGCTAACTTTAAAAGGTATGAGGAAGACTTTCTCACCCAAGACCACAGGACAGCAGCCGGGATTATAGTGTCAATCATCTTGGTGAGGGTGATGTACATAATCCCAAACAGCTTGCCTGTATGGTTGGTTGGGAGGTCAGGGGAGGAGGCTGGCATTGGTTTGGGTGTTACAGGTGGTTCCATATAGATGTTGTAGGCCAGGAGATAGTTGAATTTTCCTCTAAATAGCTTGGGGGTAGAGAATATCCACAGGCCTTGGCGGTTGTATCTGATGGCGGATTGGATGCAGGCTAATGGGTCAAGCTCAATGATCTTCTCTGGTGTATAATCTTTATATTCAGGCTTTAATGGATATTTGGTAAAATGAACGGGCCCAAAGGGGACGCCAGGTGGACAGAAAACTGTGAGCAGAGGGGAAGGAGAGCCAGGAGATCTTGAGCTGAACTGATAGACGGCAAATAAAAAATATGGCAGTAGCTGTATAAGCCAAAGTAACATAACCTTTATTCAAAAATGGCAATAAGTTTGAAGCGCGGGGTTCTTGGGTCTATATAGCACCCCACCTCCAAACCTAACATTTTCTATGGGGGGTCATCAGGGCATTGGGAAAGGCAGGGCCGGGGGAATTGGGGACTTGGGTCTAAAGGCAGCAAAATGGCGCTTGGCCCAGGAGTTCTTTCATTGGTTGTGACTCCCAATTTAGCTACCTGATTATCTTGCTCTAGAATAATGGTCATGGGGCCAGGTCACAGGCGGTGCCTCTTCCTTGGGTTGGTTCTTGATTGGTTGCTGGTGAAGACTTCAAACTCATGAAGCTAATAGTTGTTGCCTGGTTGCCTCCATTAGGTGTCGTGATTGGCAATCCACTTGGTGCAATAATTTCCTTGACTCAATCTGTCTCACTGGGTGGGCCATCATCTTCAGCGTCAACTTGTGGGGGCTCAACCCCAGAAAAATGCAGGCGGGCGGTCCCGCAGTCCATAGGCCCAGCAGACTGGGGGAATCCAGGTTCCAGGTTTGATTAATACTCTTGGGCCTGGGGTTCCAGAGGAGGAGAATTGTCAATCCTGACACATTGGTAGTTTTCCATGCAAGCAGAAAAAGAAAACTTGGAGTCTCAGTTGAAGGGTTTTCAATTTGGTGGTCAAGTGCTCTAAGTCTTGTAACAGGGGACAGTATCCAGCATAGTGAAGTCCGTTCTTTGCGCTTGGGCAACACCTGGGGTTAAAGAGGCTCAATCAGTTTGTTAAAAACCTCCAACAACTTTGAGCAGCTTCTTTGGCAAGCCTTCCAGGAAGTGTTGAAGTTATACACAGTGGAGGGTACTGCTCATCTGGTGCCAATGGTGATGGCTGGCAACCTTGTTCTTTGGGGGACCAATCACTATGATACCAAGCAGGAGGAGAACACAGGATTATTCCTTGAGTGGGCCTTGTCTGTATTCTATGGGGTGGGTGGTCAGGTCCCAGTAGAGTATGATCTTTGCAAGAGTCTTCTGTGGGACTGTATCTTCTTGGGAGTTGTCTTTCCTGTGGATATTGGGGTCAATCATGTGTCTATTTTAGTGGGGGTTTATTGCCCAATCCTTGGTCATTGGCTTCGTGGATTTGTAGGTGAACAGTTGTGTTTCCTGGATGCCATTCAGGTGGTAGAACAGTTGGTGCAATATTAAAGAGTCTTTTCAGTCTCCAATAAACACTTGTTTTTCATTCTTATTCTGTATACTTTGGTGCATCACTATTGCAAACAGGACAACAACCCATGGAATTTTTTAATTAGCTTTTTGTTTTTTTTGGGTTGTTGTCCTCTTTGGGGCTTACTATTTATTGCTAGGAGAAGCACACATATATTGTGTGTACTATAGTGATCAATTGTCCAGAATGGGGTTCCTTAAGGGTGTAGGATTCAGGGCCATTCTTCTGGATAACTTTAACTGGGCCCTGCCAAAGAGAGGCAAGCTTGGATTCACACCTGTAACCTCTATTGCTGAAGAAGTAGACTGAGTCTCCTACTAGGTAGGTGGGTAGGGAAGGGCGCTTGAATGCAGCTAGTTCTAGGTCCTGCAACTTATAGTTTAGGTTTAAAGTGTAGAACTCTGATTGCAAGCAAATAAGGGGTTGAACAAGCTTGTTGAGGTATGCCTCTGGGGACACAGCCAGGATGGGCTTTACCAAGGAATGTAGTAAAGGGGAAAGTCCTGGTTGACAGCAATAGAGCATTTGGAAGGGTGGCTTGCCAGTGGCCCAATGGTACCCAATGTTATATGCAAAGGTGGCCACAGGCAGAGAGGTATTACATTCAGTCTCATGTTAGTGACTGAGCTTCTGGAGTATCTGGACTAGGATCTCATTAGTGCACTCTACCACACCATTTGTCTGTGGGTGATAAGAAGCAGATAGTGTCCCACTAATTCCCATCATCTCGGTTGAGGCTGGGAATGATATAACTTGTGAAATTGATACCATTGTCTGTCAGCAGAATCTGGGGGCAACCAGGTTTGTATATGATATTCTCCAGAATGAACGTGGCTGTTACCTGTGCAGATTGGTTGGGAATTGCCTTGGCTTCTACCCATTTATTCAGATGATCAACAGCCACAATGATGAACTTGTTACAACTTTTGGTAACTGGTAAGGGCCCCACTTTGTCAATGGCTACAGTGTGGAAGGCAAACCCAGGGTGTACCAGTCTGTGTTGAAACTTGGCAACCTTAGGTCTCTCAATGTTGCAGTCATGACAGGTGACTAGCGTATCTACTACATCAAGTTGCACTCCTTCTCAGAAGCAGTGCTGCTGTAACAGGGCTAACGTTTTCTGTATACCACTATGACCAATAGTCTTATGATCAGCCACCACTGAGTCCATGCGTAGAGATGGGTGTATGTAAGGTAGCTAAGAGTCTCCACAAAGCTTCAGGAGTTGCCCCTTAGAGACCTTGGTACCAACAGCTAACTTCTTGAGAGCCCTCTTATCTCTACCGGCTCCTCTCCTCACAAATAAATTCTCCATAAGCTTTTAATAGAGAATGTCAGTGTCAAGTTTATACTTCTGGGAAGTATAACAAACAAAATAAAGGGGAAGGTTAAGAAGAGAATGATACTTTATTGGATATGAATATAGGATATTATATAGTATCATGACAAGTCACATGTTGTCCTGGTATGTCATGGAGATCATTGGCTTATCTGAGTAATGTTCCTCTTGAGCCATGAGTCTTAATCAAGTTGTGTTCCATTTAGGACCTGGATTGAGTGATCCCCGTCATAGATGATTAACTGATAATGGTGCCACCAGTTTATTGACTGGATAGTGAACCATTTGGTGAGCCGCTCAGTGATTTACTTGGGGTGTTAATTCCCTGAGAGGGAGTAATCAAAGATGTTGCAACATCAGCCATGGGGATACTAAGGCAACAGTAGGAAGGCAGGAGAGACAGTCAGCAATCTACTGGACAGCTCCAGCTTGATGAATAATTTTGTAGTTGTAGTCCTGGAGCTTACTGGCCCACAGCGCCAGATGCCCTTCAGGATCCTTGAGGCTCTTCAGCCATTGCAGGGAGGCATGGTCTGTTACAACTGTGGAATGTACCCCATAGAGATACACTATGAATTGTTGGTAGGAGCATATCACAGCCAGACACTTGAATTCAGTGACAGTATAGTTCCTCTTGTGAACATTAAGCGTACATGAGCAGTATCCAAAGGGTGCTTGAGTCCTTTAGAGTCCAGTTGGGAGAGAATGCCACCAATTGCAGTCACAATTTCATCTGTATGAACCACACACAGCTTGGCAAAGTGTGACTATACTACAGTCACTGCTGAGCGTTTAGCCAAATAAATGCTCCAAAATATAAAGATGTTCTGTTTTGCTGTTTATTACATATAGATGGATTTGTTTGGAATTCTTGAGGGAAAGGTTCCTAGAAACTGGATATCTATGTTTAATAAAAGAACAGAATATGGATGTTTAGTTAGGTTAGGCTAACTAAAAGAATTGAGGCAATATTGGCCAAACCAATCTTGGAGACTAGGCGTCTCAAAATGGGTTAGTTAATCAGGAAGATTAATTAATAAATACAGGATATAATTAATGAGGATTTAATTATATTAAAATGTTCTTGACTTTTTCAAGAAGTTTGGTTAAGGTTAACCATGGAAAACCCCCTGGAATTTGGGTTAAAAGCGTCGCGTTGGCAAATTTATTGGGTTAGAGGCGCCACCGCACCGCCTAATGAATTTGAGATGCGCCGAGGCGCCACTATCAAATTTTCTCAGGCGCTGGGGCTCTGTGGTGGCGCCTGGTTTGAGTTTCAAAGCAGTTTAATGGGTTTTAAAGGCAAAAAACCATTAAATGCAAAAATAACTAAATAAAGGCAAGGATGCCTAGGAATTCAGGTTTGATCAGCTGGTTCCCAGTTTGAACACTGATAGCTGAGTTTAGGATGTGCAATCCACAGGTTTTGGCGCTGGGAGCTGGGGAAGCTCCATGCTAAATTGGTACATTGGGTTGAATGGAGTCAGGTGACTTCTGCCCATTGTAGGTCAATTCTCATAGGTTGAGAATTGTTGGTGATCTTTCAGGTAAAGATCTATGTTGGATGACTTGTATTTCATAGACCACGTGACACAAATCATTGGTTGGTTCAGGAACTGGAGGGGTTTTCAGCTGTGTATGCCTCAAATAGTATATAAGCAAAAACAGTTAAACATTAATAAAATATATTCATTGTTGGTTTTGACGCTTTCCCCTCACCTATTTTTCAATTGTCATGCCTTCTTTGTTAAAATTTGAGAGAGCCAAGTTTGGGGTCTTTTGTGTGGAAACTGCTGCAGCAAGAAAGGAGGTTCCTACAAGTACATTGGAAGAAGCTTGGACCAGCCTGGAGGTCACTAAGACTGTTCCTGCTGAATCTTTAGTAGAAGTAAAGGCTGTGTTTGAAGAGCTGTATTCTGATTACTTTGCAAAGGAAGGGACTCCTGTCCAAGGAGTCCAAATTTATGCTTGGGATGCTTGGAACTTGTTGGTAGGATGGGATGAAATCTTGCAACAAGTAAAAGAGATGGCAAATTGTGAAATTGAGGCGTTGAGAGCACAAGAGGGAAAAAGCGTTGAAATCATGGCTCGTTGGCGGGATGACAATAATGTGTTATCCAAGAAAATTGCCTCCCTGGAGGCAAAGCTCCTCAAAGCTTTGTACCAGGAAGGTAACAGCAATAAGAGTCAAGGGCAGGATAATGGCAGGATGGACTGGTTAGGCCTGGATCCGTCACACAAAGTCAGGATAGGCTAGTACAGGGGCGGCAGTCAGTGTTCCCTTGAGAGCATTGAATGCAGATTGGCACGCTGGGCTCCAGAAGAATTTCTTATAAGCTTGGAGAAGCTGAAAAAGGGGTTGTCAAGGGATGCAAAGTTGGGGATGAAGCAGTAGTACCCAATCATTCTCAGGAAGTCTTGCACGTTGTGTTTATTGGCTGGACTCTGCATCTTCTTAATTACTTTAACTTCAGAGGTACAGACCAGAGTCCATCTTGACTAATGATGAATCCCATGAACTCAAGATTCTCCTTGAAAAATATGCACTTGTGTGGCTTGAGCTTAAGATTAGCTGAAAGTAACCTCTGGAAGTCTTCTTCCAAGTGCTTCAGATGATCATGAAAAGTTTGGGAGAACACATTAATGTCATCCAGATAGACCAGGATATTTGTGAGTTTGAGGTCACCCATTACTGCATCCATAGCCCGTTGGAAGGTAGCCAGGGCATTAGACAGACCTTAGGAATCCTTATGGGTTGGAATAGCCCTTGGTCAGTGATGATAAACATTTCTCTTGATCAGCGGGGGTAGATCAATCTGCCAGTACCCACTGATATTATCCATGGCACTAAAGAACTTGGCGCCACCCAGTTGGTCCAAGGTATTGTCAATGTAAGGGAGAGGATACAAAAGGCTTCTTGGTAACAGCATTCAGCCGGCAGTAGTCAATCACTATGTGATTGCTGTCATCCTTCTTTTTGATGATCAGGAGAGAGAATTCCAAGGGCTTTTTTTGGAGTCCAGTAATCCAGATCCCAATAGTTACTGAAGCTCCTTGTTGGCTATGGCATTATTGGCTTGACTACACTGTATAGGTCTGGAGCAGATAGGTGGAGTGCCTTGGGTGTCAATATGATGAGCAACATCTGCAGCCTTGCCCAGGTCATAATCATCCTTGGCAAACACATCCTTATACTGGGTGAAGAGATCCATAGCTTGATCCTTCTGCTCCTCAGAGAGGCCAGATAGGGAGTTGCGGCTTATGACCAATAGCACCAGTGGTTGCTCACAGGGTAGACCCAACTCAGCGAAGTCCACAAAGGGGCGGTCTCCTGAAGGTTGTCATGCTCTTCCAGTCGTATATAAGCCAGAAGTTGGTGTTTGGAGACAACCATAGCTTCACAACTCATGTTGGCCAAGAGTATGAGTACCTCATTCTCACTTGACATGAGGATGCCTGGTGCAACCCATGGTTCTAGTCTGGAGGCATTAGGGATGCCAAAGATTTCTCCATGAGTACCAGCTGGTAGAGCCAGCAAGAGGCCTGTATTATGGATCACCTGAGAGCCAGGTGGAATAGTCACATTACAGGAGGTGTAGACTGGGATTTCTTTGGATTCCCCAACCAAGAGAGGTAGCATCTTGACCTTCTTACTACGCAGTGTATAGGCAACTAGCAGTTCTATATCTGTGTACTCCAGGTTGATGTAGTGCAGACGGCGTCAGGGAAGGTCAGAAGGGCGGTCTTTATGATAAAACATGGGGATAGAGTGGCACAATATCCCGAATGTATGATCTTCATGTTTGCTCACAGTGCCATACAGGACCATGAAGCTAGTCCCAATAAGAATGTTGTAGCTGTTGTTTTCCAGAACTATAGCAGGAGCAGTGACCATTAGCTTCCCAAAACAAAGAGGGAGGGAAGAATAGGTACCTTTTGCTCTAGTGGTCAGTGGCCCAGAAGTACCAAAATTTTCATGATAGGCTAGGTCTGGTGTCAGTTTAAGCTTCTTAACCAGCTGTGAGGATATAATGTTCCCAGGAGCACCAGTATCTAGTATAGCCCAGACATGGGTTTTATTCACTATCAGGTTGATATAGGTACAATCCTGGTGGTCCTCTCTAATCTCCACAATCTTAGAGACCTGGTGTAAGCCCAGTCCCCTGAACTTTTCTAGGAAGGTAGCCATGGCAGCTCTCACAGCTGGGCTTGCTTCCCTGAGGTATTCTAGCGGTGCTAAGACGTGTACTGTCCAGAGCATCTTGGCCAGCTGTTAAGCAATTTCCTCCTCATGGGTGACTTGAACACCTGGTTGAGCCAGTTGTTTGGCATAGAGTATAGACACTGTCCCCGAGCTATTTGGGGGATAACCACCTCAGGTCAAAGTGTAGACCAATGAGTTTAAGTGTTAACAGTGAGGACTCAATGAGGAGGTCCTCTTGAACTCCTCCAGATTCAGTATCCTTGTGTTTTGAGTAGGAGTTGAAGTCAATCAGGGAGGTTTTTTCCTTAGGGTTTGACTTTGATGATGGTAAAGCAGCAGGCCTCTGAGCAGGTTTGTTGGGGGCAGCGGTATAAGAGGAGATGAGGGTGTCAAAATTGAAAAGGCAGCCAAGGATTTCTTCTTGACCTGGCTGCTTAGTAGTTTTTTGGCTGATCCTCATTGTCCTCCTTGATATCAGCGTTTTGACATAGTCCTCCTTGACGTCCTCCATGCCTACATGGTGGACCTTTTGACGGGGGCTCTTACACTCCTGAGAGAAGTGTCCAGCCATGCCATATTTGAAGCAAGTACAGTGAGCGTTATTGGCTAGGGCAACTCCAACCTTGTTGGAAGGCTTTGGCATCTCCACAGCCACACAGGGTCTATACTCAGCTTGCTGGCAGGTACAGCCTTCAGAGAGAGGGACTTCAAATTCCTCCTTGTAGGTGCATATAAGGCAAATCAAATCTGGCATGGTGCAAGTGTTATAAATGCCCAACTTAAGAGCCAGGAATAGCTCCCAGTTGACACATACAGCATTAAGGAGTGCTGAATGCACATCAATAAACTGTACAGCGCTCATAGACAACAGGTTTTGAGCTTCAAGGTAGAACCTAGAAGTGAAGTCCTCTAGGATTTCTCCTACCTTTAGCTTGATGTCAGCAAAGTCCATCTTGTGACCAAGAAGGGTCTCTTGGCTACCAAATTTTTCTGTCAGGGACCTGGAGACGTTGGAAAAAGTCCAGCCATTCTCAGGAAGACGTGGCAAGATAATAGTTTGGGTCACAGCATCCAGACAGTTGATGATTGTGGAATCCCTCAAACCGTTGTCAGCGCCATGCATGGAGTTCTGGTATAGGAATAAGAACATGGCCACATTAATCTTGCAGTCAAACTTTGGTAGATTGATGGGCTTGAAGTGTTGGAGCCATGTTGGAGGGGAGCAGGTGTGATCCTCACTGGAGAGCAGGTGAGACGGGAACAGCTGAGGGTTGAGGCAGCAAACCTAGCCTCAGAGGCACATCAACAATTATCCTCTTGCTGTTATTTGCATTCATCTTCTCTGTCCTGACCAGCCACAGAGGCTTTGAGAGTGTCCAGGATGTCGTCTTCAGACTCCAACACTGGCTCCAATACTTGTACAGCGTTGGAAGCCACCCAATGTGGCCATCATTGCTTTTGTAGCTATGATAGAACTCAGGGCTAGAGGACCTTTGTGGACTATGGAGACTCTTAGAGTTAAGGGACATAGCCTGTAAGTTGGCAGCAATAATCTTACTGTCCATTCTATCCAATTGGCTCTGGAAGACGTCCAGGAGAAGTTGCTTCTTGTCCACCTCATCCTGATAGACCTTGTTCTCCTGACAGGTGATATCCAAGTCATCTTCCAGAGAGGTAATGCGCCTTTTGTGGGTGGCAAGCTCAGCTTGAAGCAAGGCTATCACTTCCTTATCCTTCCTGGCTTGGGTCTGGCTACTAGATCTTTCATTCAATTGTCAAAGTTTGAGACAATTCTGAAGCTCTGACACAGTGTGTTAGTCATCAAACAGAAGGGCAATATTGGCGCTTTGCTGGACCAGTTCTGTCTGCATCTTCTTGTAGTGATCAAAGAGCTCAAGGATGTCACAGCCAAGAAGGTGGCTGGAGGGGGATTTATCTGTAGCAGTGGGTGTGGGGGTAAACAAGGGAATGGTGGCAAGGCAACGGGCTAAGACTTCCATCTAATGAGTCAGGCTTTGAACCATGGGGCCAGTCTCTAGCACATGGTTTGCAACCACACCAATTCAATTGGGTTCTACACCCTGATGAATGAGGGTCTGTACCACATGCACTGGAACTAACTTAGCTATTCCCCTCTTGATGGCCTCAACCCAGTGCAGCATGGTGTTCTGTGCGTTTGTAACTTCAGCAAGGTACTGATTAACGGGTGTAAAAGTGTTACCAAGCTCATAGTAAAGGACCTGGAGAAACGTCTGTTGGTTGGATACCAGTATTCCCTGGTCATGCACTAGGCTTTGGATGCGGCCCAGGTGCATTTGTTTGTGGCATACAGAAGGGTGATTGAACTGTTATAAATAGTCCTTGATATGTTAGACGGTGCAGAAGTCACGGTGGAGTTGGTCAGGGTTGAGCTGGGAGAGGTTCTGAAAGCAACCCAAGGAGTTATCAGAAGAAGGTTGCTGAATAGCCAGATGTTCAGAGCAAGCACCATTGCCAGCAGCACCAGAGTCTATGGCATGAATGGCACTACAGATGGCTTCCTCAGAAGGAGAGGAGTTGGCGTAATCTCTAAAGGATTAGGGGCTTGTAGGATCAGGGGTTGACCAAAAACAATGGCTTGGGGACACTGATGCTCTGGCATAAAGTGGCTAAGGGTGAGCAGGCCATATGGAGCGCCTGCTCTTTCTCTAGCATGGGAATTGGCAGTAGTGAAGGCTGGTACCTGGTGATAGGGGGGAAGCAGTGGCAGAAGACTCAGCCAGGGGCATTCCTTCCTCCTCATTGAAAGAACCGCGGGGGGTGGAGGCTGTTGGTATGGAAAGACATGAGTGCCAATGCCCTAATTATAGCAGTAAAGGGTGCTAATTTCTACAAACAGTTATTCAGGATCCTAACTCTTAATACTATACCTGTAGATAGTATAGTGACAGCCTTTGATAGGACAGAAGAATATAAGGGTATAATGACAAAACTTGCTATTTATTTTAGTAGTGTTGCAGTTATATAGTATAAGGTGGGGGAATTTCCACCAGGGGAAAGGAGGCACAGACAGAAGGAATTTCCTAATGGAGAAGAGTGGGCAGGCACAGTAAAAAGTCCTGCGCAATGAAACAACCAGTTTCACGCAGCTTTTCTTATGGAGGCATGTGGCCCTATCTATGTTGTTCTATAATTAACCTCAGAAATAAAGCCATTGTCTGAAGAACATTTGATAGGCACATCAAACACCCGTTTTATGAGCGTTTTTAACATAGTTATCCTTATTAAAACCATGTTGAAAAGAAGCAATTGCGCAATTGTTCTGTTGCTTAATCCCTATGTGGACAACTTAATGTCTAATCCATTCAAGATCTGCAACAAAGACACAACAGAAAACCTAGAACAAATTACACAAAATTAATACACTTTTATTCCACACAAGACTAAAAGGTATGGTTTGAGGGCCCAATAACTCAACAAAATTAGAAAAAAGTTTCTGGACTTTGAATTAATGAAAAAACTAACAAATCTTATACCTGAGGTGTATCATATAACCATTTTAATTTCTTTATTAAACTCATTTCTTAAAGAAAACAAGCATTTTCATAAAGCTTGCTCTTTTAATTTGGGCTAGAATGATTAGAATTTCCTATCTATATCTTGAAGGGTTCTCCATAAACAAGTTCCTATGCTATATATATATTACAGGCATCTGTTTTCTAGCCAAAGGAAAAAAGATATCTAACTATAAGTATAAATGGAGTTCTTGTCAAAACAACATGGTCAAGCCCCAGAAAGGTTCAGGCCAAGCAAGTTTGTAACCTGAAATCTGACTTCCTAGCAACCTGTGGCCAAATGTGGAAGTTACCTTAAGTTACCAGAAACAGCAACATAAGCAATTTATGATTCCATATAGCAGATGTTGCAATTTAGCGCTTAACTCATTAACAGAATCAAGTCACCCTGTGACAGATCTAGGTCCAACCAGTCAAACTTACCATTATCTTGCCCTTGACTCTTATTGCCGTTACCTTTCTGTGAAAAAGCTTTGGGGAGCTTTGTCTCCTGGAAGGCAATTTTATTGGACAACACTTTATTGTCATCCTGCCACCAAGCCATGATCTCAACACTCTTTTCCTCTCTTGCTCTTAAAGCCTCAATTTCACAATTGGCCATTGCTTTCACTTGTAAAATCTCGTCAAATCCAACTAACAGGTTCCAAGAATCCCATGCATAGATTTAGTTTCCTTGAGTGGGGATCCCTTATTTTGCAAAGTAATAGAAATACAGTTCTTTGTTGCTTTTACTTCCACCAAGGCTTCCTTAGGCACAGTCTTGGCAACCTCCAGACTTGCCCAAGCTTCCTCAAGAGAACTTGTAGGAACTTCTTTTCTGGCTGCTGCTGTTTCCACGCAAATTACTCCAAATTTTGCCCTTTTAAAAGATAATAAATAATACATAATACTTGAAAAGTGATTGAGGGAAAAGCGTTGAAATTGACAATATGTATATTTATTAAAGTTTAGATGTTTTTGCTATATACCATTCATGGCATATTTGACTGAAAACCCCTCTGGTTCCTGAATCAACCTATGATTTGTATCATTTGGTCTATGCCATTCAAGTCATCCAAACCTGAATCTTTACCTAAAAGATCACCTTTAATTCTCAACCTATTAGAACCAACCTACAATCTAAAAAAAGACACCTGACACCATTCATCTCAATGTATCAATTTGGCATGGAGCTTCCTCAGCTCCTAGTGCCAAAAACCTGTGAATTAAACATCCCAAAACTCAGCTATTGATGTTCCAACTGGGAACCAGCTGATCAACCCTGAATTCCTAGGCATCCTTGCCATTATTTATTTATTTTTGCATTTAATGGTTTTTTGCATTAAAAACCTGTTAAAACACTTTGAAACTTGAACAAGGCACCAGACAGCGCTTTTAACCCAAATTCAGGGGTTTAATTATGGTTAAACTTAACCAAACTTCTTGAAACAGTCAAGGCAATTAAACAATATAATTAAATCCTCATTAATTATATCCTGTATTTATTAATTAATCTTCCTGGTTAATTAAAGCGTTTTGGGACGCCTAGTCCCCAAGATAGCTTTGGCCCATCTTGCCACAATTACTAATTAGTCTGGCCTGACTAATCACCTGTATTCTATTCTTTTATTAAATATAGATACCAAGTTTCCAGGAATCTTTATCCACAGAATACCAGTCAAACCTATCTACATGAAATAAACAGCAAAAACAGAACATATTTTTATTTTGTAGTATTTATTTGGATAAATACCCAACATTGACTGTAGTACAGTCACACCTCCCCCTAGCCATCCAACCAAGTGATTGACACAATCATGTTCCTGATATCCAGAATTTACAATGACTATATAATCACTATCTCTCAATAAAGCTTCTTATCTAGTTTATAAATATTTCCCTTTATAACTCTGCAAAAACAGCACAGTTCCAACATTTTGAAGAATTTTATGCCTCATTAACCAAAACTGTGGCTGAAATTCTAGCCAAATCACAAGTAGCATGGTTGATCTCTTGCTGGCTCCTTGCACTAGTGGGGTTACTTGTACTTGAAAACTGTCCCTGGAAAATACTATATGTCAAATGGCCCCATGAACTCAACCCAAGATTCAAAACAATCTCCTGAAAATTACAAGGTTGGTCAGTTAGTGAATTTGTGTATTTTATGCTCATAATACAAGCATCAATTAGACCAAACAAACACTATTTCAAAATAAAATTGTTTACTCCATTTTTACTTTTTCTTCCTTTTTTGATTAATTGACAATATATAATGATTCTTATAGTACATCTTGTGATATGTAAAACTTTGATAGATAAAAAGTGAGAAGTCTAGAGTCACTAAACTTATATAGTTCATAAATCACGGTTCTCTTGAGAAATTGTGTATAAACACAATTAAGGGTTTTCCCATCCATAAATCCTCAAGTATACAAATATCATGGCAAAATTTTGCAATAAATTCATGTGGATCAAATCATATTGAGACCAGCTTATTTTTCAAATGATGGAACCTAGCTCAATACATTAGGACTTGATCTCCAAATGCAACTCAAGGAAGAGAATCAAGATTAAATAGATTACAGAAAAAATACTGTACTTGACTTTTACTATTGGACTATAAATCCTGCATCTGAATTTTGATTATCTTTTTGTTCAACTATGTTAAACAATGCTTGTAACTAAAATTTGTGTAAGGCTTAATTTCATCCAGATGTAAAGTTAAACCAGGATTTTACCCAAATGTTACAACATATTTGATTACTTCCTCCCAGGAAAGTAATTCCCTGAGTGATCCCCCAACTAATTATTAAGTTGGTGGCACTACTATTAATCAATCATCTATTACAGGGATTAAACCTTTCAAGTTATAAGTAAAACACTACTTGGAGAAGCCTTGTGACCTCCATGATGTACAAGGACAGTATGTGGCTTCTCATGATACTATATAATACTCTAAACTCATATCTAATGAAGTATCATTATCTTCTTAATTTTCCCCTTTATCTTGTTTATTATACTTCCAAGAAGTATATACTTGACACATACAAAATCTTTTAAGAAAAATTATGTTTTTGTATTTAAATTAAACCAAAATTTTATTAAAGCAGCTAAAAATGATCATATTAGGATGATAGTCTGTCTACTGCTTTTTTCTTCAGGAT
This sequence comes from Entomophthora muscae, assembly GCA_014839935.2. Taxonomy (NCBI): domain Eukaryota; kingdom Fungi; phylum Entomophthoromycota; class Entomophthoromycetes; order Entomophthorales; family Entomophthoraceae; genus Entomophthora; species Entomophthora muscae. Next base: position 307,006 of record QTSX02005049.1, read on the forward strand.
AGTAACAAGGTTTATATTTACAAGTTCAACCATCCCATTGATCTTAGTAAAAATGGGCAGAATTATCACCTTTAAATTTAATTAGTTAATAGAATATATCAATTATTATCATTTATGTTTTTCTCCAAGCTCTATGTGAAAATATCCAAGGAAAGACTATGTCAAGATATAATATTCTTTAGTAAGAACTTTGCAGCCTTTGGACCAGACATTGACCTCAAAGCACAAGCTTTGACCCAATTGATTAAATAATCTATTGTTGCTATTACATAAAATTTCTTTGGGATGTATTTTTATAGTGCACAAGTCCAATCATATCAATAATAAAAGGTTGAAAGGCAATCCTGAGTGATATGAGCAGTTATGAGAATTGTAAAGGCCTTTTTTTAAACTGCAAGCATTTAAGTCAATTTTTCACAAATTTGGAGTTGTCAGCCACTATGTTCTCCCAGTAGATGTATTCAGTCATTATAACTACCATTTGTCTCATTCCAGAAAGACTAGAGTTGCAACTGAACCAATGAGAGTTCAGTACTTGGAATTGGGAAGACAACATTCTAATAGGAAAGGACAGAATAATAAGAATAAGGTATAGTTGTTGTAGGATATTGTGATTAATATACTAAATGGGGAAGCCACAAGGCCACAAGGGGGTGGCATAGTGGGGAGTTCCATGTAAGGTTTGGAGTCAAGGAATAACCTGTGTAGGGATCAGCAGGTCAAATTGGCAATGCTCATAATTAGGATGAAGTACCCACCATTTGACATTGCCATCAGATTAATTCATAACGTTAGATACGTCAAGGGGCAACTCATCAAGAGCCCCCTGTGTATTGTAAGATACGTTAGCAGGCAAGGCTAGAACTTGGTTGCAACACCCCCTTGCTCCCTGCTTGCCGTCAGACACCAGGAATGGAGTCTGAAGAAGGTCTGTGAAGGTCCCACAAACAACCTTTGTGTGGGGATGGCACGGCAGGGACGTAAGCAATTGTGGTGAAGTTTCTTGGTGTTTCCCTGGGCATCCTCAAGTTGGTAGGTGTGGTTGTCATAGACAGCAGCTACCTTGAAGGGCCCTAGGTGGTTGGGTCCTAATTTGGCAGAATTAGGATTGAGGGTGTAGACAGGGTCACCTATGGCATATCTAGCTTTGAGGTGTTTCATCCCTCCTGCAATCTGCTTGTGTTCAATCTCTCAGGCTTTGGCACACCATTGGTCTAGGGGGAGTTGGCACTAAGTGAGGCTTGTTGGGAACCTTGGACCGTAGTTTCCCCTGTTCAACCCCTGTCAGACTGTCAGGTGCTCCAAAGGCCAGGGTGTTAGGGCTGAACCCAGTGCCCCTGTTGATTCTTTCTTGCAGGATTAGTAGGGCAGTGGGAAGATGTTCAGTCTGCGCAGTGTTAGGGTGCTCTTGCAAGAGCTTGGCAATCAGTTGAACCAGGGAGCCATTTAGCTGATCCACGCATCCATTGGCTTGCAGATGGTAGGGGGTTGTAACTACACATTGTAGTGTGTTCTTGACGCAGTATGCCTTCACAACGTGTCCAACAAGTTTGGGCCCGCCATCTGTGATGAGACGCTTGGGTCACCCAAAGCAAGCCACAATTTCCTTGCCAATAAAGCAGGTAACGGTGGTGGTGGTGTGGTTGGTTATGGCCCAGGCCACTGGCCAACAAGTGAAGTAGTTGATAGAGGTGATAATATACTTCTTACCCAGTCTGTCTTCAGGAAGCGGTCCCACAATGTTGAGGGCCCACTGTTCAAAGGGTTCCATTGCTTTGATGGGCAGGACAGACTTGGGAGGTGCAGGTTTGGACTTATTCTTTTCACACAACACACACGTCTCAAGGAGGTCCAAGATGTCTTGGTGCATGCGCGGCCACCAGACCTTACGTTTCATAATCTTGAAGAGGTTACGCCCTCTGATGTGACCCAAGGTTTGGTGATAGTGTAAGATGGTGTCCCCTTGTTGTGTGGTGGGAATTTACGGCGCATTTTCACCTGTCTCTGTCTGGCAGCAGACGTTGCCAGCATTGGTGGTGAAATGACTCTTGTTGTCCTTCAGTTTGGAGATGGTGACCAAGTTAAGGCCCTTATAGCGGGTTGCCTCAAGGCGCAGGTAGAGCATGGGCCAGTCTGGGTTCAAACCGTTGTCCTCAGTGATGGACGCTATATAGAGTTGTGAAAGAGCGTCAGTTGTAACAAGTTCCTTTCCAGGCTTATATTTGATGCATAACTGATAGGGGGATAGACGCTCAGCCCATCCTGCTTGGTGATGTGTCAAATGGGACTGCGTGTTGAAGTACTGGAGTGACTTGTGGTCTGTCAGAACGCGGGGTGGGAAGGTTGCACCTTCCAAGTAACAACTCCACTTCTCAACGCAGTGTACAATGGCTGCTAGCTCCTTGTTGTGGATGGGATAACATTGTTCCAAGTCAGTGAGCTTCCTGGACTCATATGCTACAGGAAGGAAGACGCCATTGTCAGTTTCTACCCTTAGCACACCCCCTATGGCCCTGTCAGAGGCGTCAGTCTTGAGTTTGTACTGTTGGTTCTGGTTGGGAAACTGCAGTACTGGTGCTGTTGTGAGCCTTTACTTAAACGTTTCAATAGGCTTGATCTCTGGCAGGGGTCCAATGGAAGCACTGTTTGGTATTGAGGAGCTTGGTGAGAGGTGCAATTAGTTCCCCACAATTGGGGATGAACTTGCGTACATAGGCAACCATGCCCAAGAATGTCTGCACCTGTCCCACATCAGTGGGGGCGGCATGCTAGTGATTGCCTTGATTTTGGCAGGGTTGGGCCTTATCCCTTGGGCAGAGATGGTGTGCCCAAGGAATAACAACTCCGGCTTGAGAAACTCACATTTGGAGGGTTTAGCTTTTAGCTTGTTTTCCCAAAGGGTGTTGAGGACAGCATGGAGGTGTTGGAGGTGCATGGTTTGATCTTGACTGAAGATAATAATGTTGTCAAGGTACACCACCACACACTTTCCAATCAGTTTCTCAAAGGCTTTGTTCATCAACATGGCAAAGGTGGAGGGAGTGTTGGTCATTCTGAAGTTCATGACACAACACTCAAACAACCTATAGTGTGTGCGGAAGGCAGTTATTGCCTCATCCCCTGGTGCAATGCAGACCTGGTTGTACCCTGCAGTGATATCAATCTTGCTAAAGACCTTTGCGCCTGCAAGTGTATCAAACAGGTTGTCAATCAGCGGCAGGGGGTATTTATTTTTAACTGTCACCTCATTTAGGGCGCGGTAGTCTGTGACCAGGCAAAGGGACCCATCCTTCTTAGCTACAAAGAAGACCACCACCCCGTATGGAGAGAGCAAGGGGCAAATGAAGCCCTTATCAAGCGCGTCCACAAGGTGCTGGCGGAGGGTTTCATTTTCCTTTGGCTTGAGACGGTATAATGGTTGTGCTTTAGGTAACAATCCTTGAAGTTGTACAGCGTGCTGGATCTCCCAGGGTGGAGGTAGTTGTTTGAGTGTTTCACTGAATTTGTCCTTGTACTCCTCAAGAAGTGCAGCTAGTGCTGGTGGTGGTGATGTTGACAAGGGAGGGACTGCAGATGGTTCTGCACAGATAACTTTGACTGAACATTGATTAAAGTCTAGTCTCCCCCCTTGAAATCATATGAGCCTGTTTCTGTCATTCTGACAAACACAGTGTCATGTAGTAGTTTGTTCATTTCCATATGGTAGATCTTGAGCCCCACCCCGTTTCTATTGAGGGTGATGACAGATGTATCCCAGTCAATGTAGGGGCAATATGTTGGAGCCAGTTGAGGCCAGCAATTACGTTGCAGCTGAGGTCTGCCATGATTGGCACAGAAAGCTTAACCTGGATGTTTCCCATCCTTACGGAGAAGGGCACCGTCTTGTGGGTGATGGCAATTCTGCAGGAATCAGCTACACATACTGCTTTGAATTTGCTGGTTACTTGATCTAATTGCTGGGAGTCAGCAAACGCTTGATCTACCATGGTGTGATTGGCCCCGGTATCTACCAGTAATTTGTGAGTGTTCTCACAGAAACAGAAGGGATAGGACAAGTATGTTACTTTATTTGAGGAGTAGGCGGCTTGCAACACGGGGTCATCACTATGGACCTGAAAGACGTCCAGAGTTTCAACCTCGTGAAGATTGTAGTTGCAGGAGTTCTTTGGAGGCAAGGTGTTGTGTTCTGAGGCGCGGCACAGACACACAACAGGAAATCCTAACCTTAGGATTGGATTTGTACTAAGTCTTGGTTAGATGACAGGGAAGGCAATTGTGTTTACCTTGCAGCCCTGGATGAATAATCTCTACTAGGCGTGGCTAGAGAGAGGCGCAGAGAACCAGAAGACACAAGGACAAAAATGTCAATAGAACTTAATTTTATTGTGAATAAGGAAATGGAATATATAGTGGTTGAGAATACCACAAATCACTACCAGGACAGTAGGATCACTTGCCACAAGCATAAGTGGGGCAAGTGAGTTGCGCAGAGTCAGGAAACCAAACAAGCATTTTTCCTGATGTAGAAACCAGTTCATTTTGAGAGTCAAAAGCAAAAGCAAGAGATTTGTCTTCAAAATGGCCCACCAAAGGCAAAATTGAAACATGGTGAATGCTGTTATTCACAACATTGCCCCCCTCTATATTGGCCTTAGGGGGTGATACTTGCAGAGAAACTTGGTGTGTACGCAAGCAAAAGGGCAACCACTGGAGAGGAGCTTTACAGTGTACTCAGACCCTTGCTTGAAAGTCACCTCTAAAGGACCAATCCACAGTGAGTCCAGCTTGTGCACGCGCTCACCCACACGGTGTTGGTGGTACAGGACATGGTCACCAACATCAAACTCAGGCAGGGGGGAGTGCCGAGCATTGTTGGAAGAGAGCTCAAGCATCTTAGTCTTATATGTGGAAGTGTAGGCAGTGGCCTGTATATCAATGATGCGGTTGACTAAGTCTTTGATGTGGTTGTCAGGATTCATGGCCTTATCAGAGGAGAGTAGGGGAACCCCCAAGAGCAACGGAGTGGTGGCTTCACGCCCATACAACATGGCAAAGGGGGAGTACCCTGTGACCCAATGTTGGCTCAGAAAATAGGCAAAGAGTGCAGCAGGTAAGTATAGATCCCAATTGGCAGCGTCAGAGTAGGTGAGTTTTCTCATGATAGAAACCAGTGTCAAGTTGGCATGCTCAACTGCCCCATTAGTGGAAGGATTATAGGGGGCAGAGAAAGACTGGTGAGTTCCTAGAGCTTCAACAACGGAGGTTACAAGTTTGGCATTGAAGTTGGTTCCGTTGTCTGACAACAGCACTTGAGGACAGCCATGGCGGTAGAAAACATCTTGCAGTAGGAAGGTAGCAGTAGTCTTTGCAGTGATGTCTTTAGTAGGGCAAGCTTCTACCCACTTGCTGAAGTGGTCAACGGCAATCAGGATAAAGCAGCATCCGGAACGTGAGCGGGGGAGAGGGCCTACAGCATCAATGCTGACAGTGTGAAAGGCATGTTGAGGGGGAACCAATTTGAACTCATGAGAAGCAGCTTGGGGCCTCTGAAGTTGGCAGACATGGCAACTAGCTATGACATCTGGGATCAACAGGCAAAGATTCTCCCAGAAGTAATTCTTCTGAAGCCAGTCAAAGGTCTTGGCAATGCCTCCATGGCCAGTTTCTTTATGAGCTTGCAACACTAAAGAGAGGCAAAGACTGGGGCACACGTATGACAGGTATTGACCCCACATCTTCTTGAATAGTTGGTTGTCGCGTATAAGGATATCTTCCAACAATTTGGACAAGGCAAGTCAAACCTCTTCTGTCTTGTTTTCCCAGGAAGAAGGGTAGCCAATTAGCTTGTACAGTTGGTCTGCCTCAGCAGGATGTAGGGCAAGGATGGGCATTTGGGACAACCCATCAGCGTTCTGATGTTGAATCCCAAGGGCCATGGAGCACAGTGAAGTCATAACCTTTCAGGTGATGGGCCCATCTGGCTAAGCGTCCTTCAGGCTCCTTAAGTTGTTGTAACCATTTGAGCAAAGCGTGGTCAGTGACAACAGTGAAGTGGGTACCATACACGTAGTGGCGGAATTGTTTGACTGCATGAAGCACAGCAAGACACTCCTTCTCTGTAACACTATAAATGTTTTTCATGCTTATTCACACACAGGAAGTATAGGCTACAGGGTGATCCACACCTTCATTGTTGAGCTGAGCCAAGTAGCTCCAATAGCAAGGTCACTAGCATCAGTGTACAAGATGAATTCCTTATTATAATTGGGGTACACTAAAATGGGTGCTTCTTTGAGTTTCTGCTTTAGAGTCTCAAAGGCTTGCTGTTGGCTGGCGGTCCATTTGAAAGGGACATTATGCAATAGTTGAACCAGGGGTTTGCTAGTATCAGCAAAATTAGGGATGAATTGTCTATAGTAACCCATCATGCCCAAAAAGACTTGTACTTCTTGGAGGTTGGTGGGCAGAAGCATTTTGTCAATGGCTTCAACCTTCTTGATCATTGGACAAATCCCTGTTTGGGTTACTTCATGGCCCAGGGATTCAAGGTGTTCTTTGAAGAAAGCACATTTAGAGGGCTTTAGCTTGAGGCCAGCTTCTTGGATCTTTATGAACAATTCTTTAAGATGGGCTAGGTAATCAGTGAAAGTGGCGCTGAAGACTGTTATATCATCTAGATAGACTAAGACACACAACAACTTCAAGTCACGCAGGATGGAGTCCCTGGCCCTCTGGAAAGTTGCCGGGGCATTACAGAGCCCTTGCGGCATGCAGGTGAGGTTAAAGAATCCTTCTGATGTGATGAGTGCAGCCTTCTGACAGTCTTCAGGAGAGAGGTCTACTTGCCAGTAAGCAGACACCAAATCCATGGCAGCAAAAATCTTAGAACCTCCAAGGCGTCAAAGAGCGTCATCAATATGCGGTAAGGGATAAGAATCCTTCTTGGTTAGAGAATTGAACCTCCAATAGTCCATCACAATCCAGTGGCCCCATCCTTTTTCTTTAAGATGAGCAGAGGAAAAGCCCAGGGGCTTTGAGAGGGAGCTAGAAGTCCAGCATCCAGCAGTTGTTTGAGCTCCTTAGAAACCTGTGCATCTTTCACTTGGCTGCGGCAGTATGGCTTGGCACAAAAGGGGGAGCATCTCCTGTGTCAATCTGATGAATCACACCTTTGGCCAGCCCATAATCAGTGCTATCTTTAGAAAAGATGTCTGAGATTGATCTAGTAAATCAAGCACTTCTTTCTGTTGAACCGGGGACAACTGAGGGAAGACTTGGGCAGTGAACAGAGATAGGACTTGAGGCTCGTCTTTGGGTAGGTTAAAGTCTTGAAACGTTCCAAAAGGGTGAAGAGACAAGACATCAGGAGCATTTAAAACTTTCTGTAACCAACAACCTGTCCTCTGGATACTGTCATAGGAAGCGCGGTAAGGTTGGCAACTAGTAATTGAACAGGATCCTTGTGGGAAACGTCCAGAATTCCAGGACAAAGGTAAGGCTTGTTACGCCCCAGCAAAGGAGGGGAGTACAGCTCTAAGAAAGTCTGTTCAGGTAGTTCATATGATATCTGGGAGTCTATGATAGCCTGAGAGCCTGGAGGGATGGTGATAGCAGATGTGGCCATGAGAGAGATCCCTTCAGATGCAGGGCAAGCCATGGGAGGACACTTCATGTTGGTGGAATGGGTTTGGTATTTTAGGGTGAAACCCCCAGTGGGGTACTCCAGTGTACATGTCTTTAAACGTTTACCAGGAACTTTGATTGGCTCCTCAAAGATCAGAAGGACTTCATACCCTAGGATAGAAAGATAACCATCCTTTAGGTTGATGATCCCATTATATTCCCAAAGGAACTGGGTACCAACCAAAAGGTCATAGCTCTCATTTTCTAGAAAAACAGCTGGCGCAGCCAACAGGAGTTTACCAAATTTCATTGGCAAGGCAGAGTACGCGCCAATGGCACAAATCATGGAGAGACCAGCGGTGCCATAGGATTGATGGTAGTTGAGATTGGGGGCCAGCTTAAGTTTCTTCACCAGTTTATAAGAAACAACGTTGACAGGAGAACCGGTGTCCAGGACAGCTTTGATCTTGACCTTTTGGATAGATATCTCTAATTGGATGGTGGTGCGTCCAAAGGGTGGCAGAACAGCCAAGATATTCTGTGCCTCAGCTAGTTCCTTGTCCCATTTCTCAATCATGCATTGTAGTCCCAGAAACTCTTTATATACAGTTTGAAGAGGGAGTGAGACAGATACATTCTTTAAAACGGCGTCTGCAACTTCAGCAGCTTCCTCTGATGATTCCACCAATACAGGGGACCGTTTTTCCTGTGTAAGATAAGGACAGGAGACAACTGCTTTGGCCTCAGACAAGGGTTTGGAGGTAGTTGTAGTCTTCCCAGATTGTAGCTTGTAGGGAACTGCAATAGTCTCTGGGACAGCAAGAAAAGAATACCTGTATGCATCAGGGTCTTCAACATCAGATTCATCCACATCAGAATCATCAGAAATGTCATGAAACAGAAGGAGGATATGAGGAGCTTCATCATCAGCAGGCTCAGAGTCAGTAGCAGGCGGAGGTGTAGAAGGAGACTGGTAAGAATTGTCAACCAAGAGCGTCTCCGCCTCTAGGTTGACTTTTCTTTTCCCTACTGATCCTTGGGATCAGCTCCTTCAACCCGCAGATTGGTGCAGACGCAATAGTGGTGGCCTATCTGACCGCAGTTGTGGCAACCCTGACGTTGAGGAGGATTTTGTGTGTTCATGGTGAGGATACAAGGACCGCAAGAAGAGGAGCCAGAGTTGGAAGCGGCACAACTCTCTCAAACAACTGCCCCAAAATAGGTAAGATGCATGCCTTGTAGCAGTGTCTTTATACTTTTCATGGAGGACAGCATAGCCTTGTGGGCCTTGAAATGAAGGCACAGGAGTTGATTCACCTTGAGGGCTTGGGCGCAGGCCATATACGCTTCATGCGCTGTCAATTGTCTGCTTGTTATTAATTGTTGTCCCTCCATGTAAAATCTGTCAGCAAACTTGGCTAACGTCTCTTTGGGCTTGAATGATATGTGCATGAAAGCATCCTTTTTCACCTCCAGGCTAAGATCACCACCAAACTTGTCAATCAAGAGCTGTTTCATGTCTTCCCAGGTCTTGATGGTGGGCAGCACTGGCACAACTACCTACTGACAAGTTGGGTGTAGACAGGTTAGAATGTGTTCTTTTTTCATCTCATCTGATGCTTGTCTCATGGTAGTCTCATAAATAGTTAAGAAAGCTGCAATAGTTGAGGTTTTGGGATCAAAAACTTGCTTAAAAGTAGGCTTGAAGTGTGCCTCAAGAGCTGGACCACCATTGCTGCTATTGAGTACATTTATGCGCGGGGAGAACTCAGCTTCAGATTCAGAGGGTGTTGTCTAGCCCATAGTTGTTGAACACTTTCTTCAAGGGTCGTCAGAGTCTTGGTAGTTCTGGCACTCATAGTGTTGGCTAGAGTGGTCTGTTGTTCAGTAACATCTAGTTGTTGTCCTTGGGTAGTAACAACAGTGGAGAGCTCAGCCAGCCACAAAGTAAGGGATGGCCCCACTGATAAGCAAGGGGCAAATCTGTTGTTTACCAAATCAATCAACTTACCCATCTTCTGTATGTCTCTGTCCAACTCAGTCTGATCTCATTTCAAATGATCCACCTCATTAGCTAGGGCAATCAACTCCCTAGCGCAGTGGATTTGAGGAGCCCCCGCCAAACCAGGACAACAGCCATCTTCCTTGTTAACCCCAAGTGGGCTAGCAGCGGCTGTTACTATCTCACGTAAAGCATCAACTTCCTGCTGTGGTTCAGCAACCTGAGCAGTCAGCGCAAGAACCTGGGGGTCAGGTTGAGGCGTTTCAGTAGGACGTCCTTGGCTACAAGTGGAAGCGCGCAATTCTTGAATGGCCTCCCAGATCTTCTGCTCTCTGTCCACCAGATCATCAGCAGGAGGAGAAGGCGGGGCATCAGGTTTGGGAGTAGACAGATCATTCACCTGACTCTGAAGATTGGCCATAGCAGCAGCAGTGGTAGCTCTCTCTTGATCAAATTCTGCACTGAGTAATTTAGACCTTGGGCAGCAAGTCGCTACCTGTTATAATTGCTCAAAGGAATAGGCACTGAATGCATTGAGCTGTTGCACTAGGCGTTCAAAGTTGATGAGGTAAGTGTTTAGGGTGGAGTCTACTTGAGTTTGCCAGGGTTGTTCTAACTGATGAAAATCATGTAGCCGCTCCCTAACGTACTCAGGGATGAACTGGTGCATTTGCTCAATGGAATTGACTAAACATGTTTGAGAGGTGACCAAATCACGCTGATTTTCAGACACCAGGGAGAACAGGGAATGAATCCATTGTTGGTAGGAGGCAAACTGGTCCCAATGATGGGTAACAGCTGCTTGTAGAGACAAGATCTCTTGAATGTGGAGTCCCAACACCATCTGGTGGTGGGCCAAGGCGGGCTGTACAAAAAAATGACAGCAGGTGATCAGCGGAGCCAGCCGCTGAGGGGAGATGTTGTGGAAACTGAGGGGCCACAATTAACTCATAGTATTTGGCACAGCTAAACTGTAGCTGAAGGCAAGGGATGGCCCCGTCCTGAGCTATCCCAAGGGCTACTGCCATGACTTGTTCCAAGTCAGGGGTACCCATAGGGTAAGCAACTAAGTGGGGACCATTCCCAAGGTTTAATACAGTAGGGATAATAGGCAGGTTGGCAATGTCTTCCTCAATAGGAGGGCTGGTAATTTCAGACAAGGTCAACTCTCAAATAGGCAGAGGCAAGGGAGCTGAAAACATAGATGTAAAGGGGATAACCAAGGGGCTTACAGCCCCTGTAGTGAGCACCATTTTTGTTGTGTTCTGAGGCACGGCACAGACACACAACAGGAAATCCTAACCTTAGGATTGGATTCATACTAAGTCTCAGTTAGATGACAGGGAAGGCAATTGTGTTTACCTTACAGCCCTGGATGAATAATCTCTACTAGGCGTGGCTAGAGAGAAGTGCAGAAGTACAGAAGACACAAGGACAAAAATGTGAATAGAACTTAATTTTATTGGTGAATAAGGAAATGGAATATCTAGTGGTTGAGAATACCACAAACCACTACCAGGACAGTAGGATCACTTGCCACAAGCATGAGTGGGGCAAGTAAGTTGCGCAGAGTCAGAAAACCAAACAAGCATTTTTCCTGATGTAAAAACCAGTTCATTTCAAGAGTCAAAAGCAAAAGTGAGAGATTTGTCTTTGAAATGGCCCACTAAAGGCAAAATTAAAGCATGGTGAATGCTGTTATTCACAACACAAGAGCTGAGAGGACAGATTGATCAGGGTTGTAAAGCCTCTTGTTTCTACAACCCCCAGGCTTTTCCCTGGTCCTCAATTAGCGCTAGCTGGAGCTCCCCCTTGCGGGGGCGTTTAGTTGCACTTTCTTGTTGGCAAGGTTGGCAACAGCCCACTTGACCTTGGCCATTGTCAGGTGCAGGACGTGGTTGGGGTGGAGCATTGTTGGTGCGGAAGAAGCCCATTGAAGCCTGGTTATTGGCCTCTATGATGGCTTTATAGCAGTTGTCAATAGAGGTGCAGCGGCCAATTGGGACCCACTTGCAGATATGGGGTTTTAACCCATTAATAATAAGGGTGAGCAATATGGCATTCCCATCAGTCACTGCTTTGGGGGTGGCAGCAAGGGCTTGTTGCCACGCAGCAAGATACTTGGGGACGGAACCAGTCTGCTTGATGGCTAAGAGGGGAGTCCCCAAGACAATGGGAGAGAAAGTTTCACTATATCAGGACTTGGAAGCATCTTGAAATGTTGCCCAGGTGACATCAAACTCCTGGCTGGCCCAGTTGGTGAACCACACGGCAGCAGGCCCCGTAAGGCAGCCAGATGCAGTGGCAACCCACATGGACTCAGGAACCTGACAGATACAGAGGCGTGTTTTGGTGGACTGGAGCCAACTGACAATTTCAGCTCCTTTGACACCACCAGTGAAGGACTCTAGTTGGAGGTTGATAATATGTTGCAACAGATACAACTGTGGTGGGGTGACGCTAGCATCACGCTGCCCGAGGCAGGGCCAATTGTATACACTGGTAAGAACTAGCTGATCTTTATAGATGACATAACCTTTGGGAATGTCCCCCTTGGGGATTGGAAGGAATGTCTCTTGTTGTGGAGTATCCATGCAACCCGTACTCCGTCCTTTCTTGGGGGAATTTTGTTTTTAAGATAGGTCGTAAACCTACTTCTGCTACCACTGTTGCAACTGAACCAATGAGAGTTCAGTACTTGGAATTGGGGAAGACAACAGTCCAATAGGAAAGGACAGAATAATAAGAATAAGGTATTGTTTATTTCAGGATATTGTGATTAATATACTAAATGGGGAAGTCACAAGGCCACAAGGGGATAGCATAGTGGGGAGTTCCATGTAGGGTTTGGAGCCAAGGAATAACTTGTGCAGGGATCAGCAGGTTGAATTGGCAACACTCCTAATTAGGATGAAGTACCCGCCATTTGACATTGCCATCAGATTAATTCATAACTTTAGATACGTCAAGGGGCAACTCATTGAGCGCCCCCTGTGTATTGTAAGATATGTTACCAGGCAAGGCTGGAAACTTGGTTGCAACACTAGTTTGCGTAAGGAACTTAATTAGTTTACCAAAGAAAATTTAAGGGAAAATATATGGTAGCTTTCACTCACAAAATTTACCTGTGAATTTTGACATTTTATATTGAAAATCTTGATTTAAATGGGTCAGAAGATCCTAAAGTTTAGCAGATAACTCCTTCCAAGATTCTGGATATCATATTCCTTGTAGATTTTTTCAAGATTTTATTAAATTTCAGCCAAATGAATAAGTCTTTATAGGGTATATGTGCTTCCATGTTTTGCTCCCGGGCAATGAACAATGTTAAATCCATAATTCTGGAGTTTTTCTGCCCAATGTGTAAGTCCCTCTGGATACTTCATATTGAAAAGTAAGGCAATACTATTTTTATCATTGAAAACTGTGAAATGTACTCCATGCACATCATGTGACAGAAAATGACAGATAGTAAGAAGCAGTCTTTATGTGATGGGGAATCACCACCCAATTTCACATAGAGTTGATGATTGACCACCAAAAAAGCTTCAAATCTATTTGGTAAAATCTCCAAAGGATACACTAGGATTCAACAAAAGTATTAAACCCAACCAAAATAAACCTAGATAAATTTCCTGGGAGAGAATAAAAAAATTCTCAGCATAGAATTCAAGACATTGGGATGGGGCAAGTGTCTCAGCTTCAGATACAGTAGGGAAAACTCCAAGATTTGCGGGCATTGAATTAACATTAGAAGGTAACAATGTCAAAGAGGCAACAACAGGACCCCATCTTCCAGTGATAGTTTGACTTATAATTGAATTATAAGGGATGCAGCGCAGCAGGCCAACTACAGGATGCATGATAAATAAGGTTATATTGGTGGGATGTTTGATTTCATTTGAATAAAAAAATTTGGGGGGGACTCAACTCTTAAGAGCTGAACAGCAAAAGTTTTCCCAGATATATCAAGTTCAACAAAGCAATACCACCTGGATCCTTGGCTCCTATTCCTTCCGCATTGTCTAGGGAGCACCTTGTCTGGCCTGCAAAGAGCCCTTGTGTGATCAATTTCTGGCAACCATTCTGATAAATAAGGTTGATCAAGTGACTCTCAGATCAAATCAATTTATCAGTGTCAGATTGCAAGGGAGAATAAAATTTGGATGGTCAACTGGAGCAGCAGTAGCCCATTTATGATCAACTGTTTTATTTACATCCATCAAATCAGCTCATCTGGTTAACAGCTTTCAAGTTTTCCAAGATTTCCAACTTGGGCAAATAATTACTAGCATTATGTAATCTATTGTGATATTACCTTCCAATTTAGCTTGGGGCACAATACTTTCATCATGCAGATGGGACAGGAAGAAGTTCTTATGAGAAGGAGAAAGTTTTGTTGCTGCCAGAGTAAGCTTAGGATAATTGACAGCAGTAGGAATACAGTTGTAAAACTCTTGGCTGGAATCAGGGGAGTTGGAACAGTCATAGCGCAAAACCCAAGAATTTTGGAGTCAGGATAACCCTTCCAGGACACCAAATACTCAATCCAGCAGCAATTCTTACAAGAATCCAAAACACACCTTAATTTTTACTCAGGCTTTCCTTCTACTAGAATAAATTGGGAAGAAGCCACCTCAGTACCACAGAAAGGAGCAAGAAGACATTCATGGAAGGTATATAAAATCTTAAAATAAGGTGGTAACTCCAACCAATAGGTAGAGGTATCAATCTAGCATTCAACTTTGAAAGTGCCTTCTTGCTTTGGACCCAAATTGTAAAATGTGACCTTGAACTTTGTATTACAGGCATTGACCATGACCAGATCACCTGGCCGGTAGGTGGGACCCTCCTGGCACTTAGAATCTGTGTATTACTTGTAATTTGCCACAGTGATGGCAAGAGTAACCTGGAGCTCCTAATATACCTGCTTCAATGCAGCAGCTTGATCAGTTGCAGCCTCTACGTTGCTATTCAATCTGGGACCTATGTTGGACAACAGATTGTAACCCACATTGGCAAAGAATGGTGGGACCTGAGTTGACGTGTGTGGAGCGTTATTATACATAAACTCTGCCATGGGTAGGTTTGAGCACCAGTTGTTCTGTTTCAAATTGGTGCAGAATCTTAGATAGACCTCCAATCTTTGGTTTAACCTCTCTATTTGTCCATTGGATTGGGGATGGAAAGCAGTGGAACAACAGAGCTTGGTCCCAAGAACCCCATTAAAAGCTTCCCAGAACTGAGCAATAAATTGGAGACCATAATCACTTACTATCTTCATTGGGATGCCATGTAGTGAGAAAATTCTGTCTACAAACAACCTTGCTATTTCTACTAACATGATTGTGGTTGAGTAAGGAAAAAAATGTGCCATTTTTGTAAACCAATCTACAACCACCACAATTACATTGAACTCATTAGAGTCCATGAGTTCTCTAATAAAGTCTACCAAAACCAGCGTCCAAGGCTTTACAGCTAACTGTAATGGAACTAAAAAACCAGTAGCCTTGTTCCTACTTGCCTTGGACCAAACACACACCAAACAATCCCAAACATAAGCCGGAACTTTTACTGTAAAACCTTTCAAGAAAACTTTTAAAAAATCAACCCAACTGTCTTTTTCTTCCCAGGGTGGCCTGCTATAGGGCAAGTGTGATATACTTCTGTGATTTAATCCTGAATAGTTTTCTCTGGGACTCATAGTTTTCCTTGATGATTAATATAATTTCAGGCTTACGCAAGGCCTATGAGACAGGAACCCCTGTAGGGGTAGAGCCTAACCCTGTTGTCCTAGGACTGGTTGGCTATTAAAGGAGAACTTATAATAGATATATGAATAAAGCTTATTTATTAAGAAAAGGAATGCAGGGATTATATAGTCACTCATTCCATCTTCAGGATGAACAAAGGGCAACATGAACAGTCATGTGAACATTCAGGAAAGGTTCTATTGATCCTAGTATATCATGTGAGGGATCTACAGAGATCAGGTGATACTGGATAATTCTCAGAATAAGGTTCGAGTCCCTAGTTTCAGAGATATGAGCTCAACAAGGCAGGTACTGGTTTGGAGCTTGATAAGAGGAATAATGTATTATTATCCAGTAATAGAATTGCAAACACTGCTGTATCTCTGGAAGTACTGAAGATTGGATCAAAGTAGAATAAGTCTTTCTAGAGTAGTTTTGCATGGTGAGTGTGATAGTGCAATAATATTGATAGGCTAAATATTGGCTAAGCCCAAATTGATAGCATCAATGATATTGCATATATGGATCAAATTAGTACTAAACATATCATAGTGAGATATCTTAATACCAAAATTCACAACAATGATAAAGAATCAGTCTTATCTTTTTGTAACCCTTCAGCTGACCCACTGGATGCTCACATGCTAGTTCAATTAATCAATTGTAACCCTTAGACAACAGCTACAAAAAACTGACTTTAGAATATAAGTCTAGATCTGCACCCTCCACCAAGAACATGGTGGCTAAAGTAGCAGGCAGAGTCAACACAAAAGGGACCAAAGTCTCATCTGGAATCAAAGTATGTGTGTCAAACTCAGCATCCAAACTAGTATCAGGGAGGTGGGAAGGGTTTCAACTCAACACGTCAGCCAAGTGGTTGTCTATTCCCTTAATTAAATCATAACAGAACTTGTATTTTGTTAATTCTACATGCTATCTGGATTGACAATATGAAAAATCTTGGGTTGGCAATAATAAAAGAGAGCCCTATTATTATTCCTTACTATAAATGGATGATACACTGACATTAGATAACAATGCCAGTGCTTCAGAGACTTCACAAATACCAACAATTCCTTATTTTATATCATTTTATTCTGTTCACATGCCTGAATTTATTGGAGAGAAATACCCCACAGGTTACTCAATGTCATCACTGGCAGTTTGCAACAACACCCTTTCCACTGTTTATTGTGAAGCGTCAATGGATACCTTTCAGGAATGACAATTTGGATGCTCCTAAATCTCAAAATACGGAACCAGAGTCAAACCCTGGACAAAACCCTTTGCAGACCGCCAGACCCGCGGGCTGGAAACCCAATGATTCACTACTGATCAATAAAGTTGTTACCAGCCCACCAGGACCCAAATCCTTAGCCATCCTGCAGGATTCTGCAAGCAAACTGCCAGTGCAAGATGCCAAGAATTTCCCCAAGGTGCCAACACCTGACATCAGCAGTTTTTGCTTGATGAAATGCACAAGTTTCTCCATGAGAGTTATTTCAAATTCCACCAAAGTCCTGGGGGAGGCACTGAACCCAAAGAGGCACCCAATACCCAAATTGACAAACAGAATGATTCAAAGTCTTCTCATCCCAAAGCAACCAGTGGCAAACCGCCAGTGCCAAGTGCCACACTGCCATCTGAGACCCTGATGCCAACCTGCCCAAGCCCAGAAACCCCAAACAGGTAGTGAAGCCTGGCAGTGTGGTATAAATACCTGCCAGGCCAAGATCAACCCCCATTATAATTTTTAAATAAAGGTTATGAGATATTGGTTTCCCCAACTATTGCTGTATTTTGTTCTTGCCATCTTCCAGTTAACCCCAAGATTGTCTGACCCCCCTGCCAGCCCGCCAGCTATGTACTGCCCGCCAGGTGATCTTTTTGGTCCTGTTCATTTCACAGAGTACCCCTTAAATCCTGAGTACAAGGACTACACCGCCAACAACATACTAGCCCGGAATTCCGTGTCAGAACTACCAAGTTAACCAGGTACAACCAAGAAGGCCCTTGGTACATTACCAAACCACGCCTGTTCAGAGATAAATACAATCTCCTTCCTGCCTACCAAATGGACATGAAACCACCTGTCACCCCCAAATCAATGCCCGCCTCCGCTGCCAAGCTCCCACTGGACCATATCAACAAGCTTTTTGGAATTGTATATATTACTCTCATGGGAGTAATAGATACTATTGCCCCAGCCGCCAGTCTGTGGTTGTGGGTGGGCAAGTCAATGTCCTACCTCATTAAGTTAGCATCAATCCTTTGGTGGGCTCTGCTCACCCAGTCCGCAACCCACCAGTTCCCAAACACTAGCAAGCCAGACAATCAGGGTTGGTTCCCTGACAATACCACAAACATAAGTTCTGGGTCTACATTTTGCAATACAGAAGATGACAACAGAAGAGCCTTGACTGCTAAGAATGCTTCTGCACACTCAGGGGTCCAAACCAGAGTTATCTTCTCACTAGCTGAATACAAAGAAGCTGCTACCTCAGACAGATGTGAAGTAAACTTCTTCAAGAAATTAAAGGTACCCAAGAAGCAGCAAAGCAGAGATACAGTCACAGGGGTAGTGTACTCACAGACTGCTGCCTCCTTATCAGGGGCAATAGTGTGATTATACTCAAAGATAATGTTCCCCAATAAGGTAAACAGTGAGGGATCCAGGTCAAAACAGTTAAACTTACCATTATCATTTACTGGCCAACTCTTGTTACCAGAATCTTAATGGGATAAAGCTTTGGAAATCTTTACCTCCAAGGAGGCAATTTCATGTGACAACAACTTATTGTCATCACGCCACCTGGCCATAATTTCAACGCTTTTCTCCTCCCTTTCCTTAAGAGCTACAATCTCTTGGTTTGCCACAAGTTTCACCTGTTACAAGATCTCATTGAACCCTACCAGCTTGTTCCACAAATCCAAGGCATAAATCTGATTCCCTTGTGCTAGGGTCCCATCTTTAGAAAAATAGTTTTAATATATCTCCTCAAAAGCTGCTTTGACTTCTACTAACAATTCACTAGGCAAAGTCTTTGTAACCTCAAGACTCTCTCAGGCCTCTTCCAGGGAGCCTTCAGAGATTTTCTTTCTAGCAGCAACAGTTTCAACTTGAAGGGCTCCAAAATCAGCTCTTTCAAATAATAATAGAGAACATATCAATTGAAAAAGATTGAGGGGAAAGCGTTAAAATTAAAAGTATTATTTTATTTTAATGTTAATTTTTTACTTATTTACCATTCAGGGCATATTTGGCTGAAAAGCCATCCAGTTCCAGAATTAATCCTTGATCCCTATCACGTGATTTATAACATATTGGTGTCATCCATTACATATCTTTACCTAAAAGATCCCTGCATTTCTCAACCTATGAGAATGTACTTACAATTCAAAGGAATCACATGATACCTTTTGTTTAATGTATTGATTTGGCATAGAACTTCCCAAGCTCCTGGCACCAAATCCTAGTATAATCTATGTATTACAGATCTTTACCTAATAAATCTTTAAACTTCTCAATCTATGAGAATGATCCTAGTTTATTCCAAAATCACCTGATTCCCTTTGGTGGGATGTCTTGTTTTGGCTTGAAGAATCCCAAGCTTCCAGCGCTAAAACCCTGTGGAACCTGTGTATTTCAGATCCAAGCTATTGTTGTTCCAACTGGGAACCAGCTGATTAATTCTAAATACCCAGGCATCCTTGCTTGTATTTAGACGTTTTCCTTTTGTTAATTGAATTCTTATCAATTAATATAATTACCATTTGCATTTAATTAATTCACACCAAAAAACCCAAGTCATTGTGAGTAAACCTGAGTAATTATATGTTATATAATCACTATTATCAAAATATTAATGGTAGCAAATAAATGCAGTATAATTTCTTCTTATATGACATATATTCATTGATTACACAAAAGATAATATCTTATTTGATACTAGTTTGAGCCAGATATTATATGGTGTATAATCCTTAACTCAAACCATCATCAAATAATTGGGAATGCTCAACACATAGTCAAGTCCAATTTGACCCTATGAGTAACTTCTCACTAATTATATTCCAGGGTATAAATATTAGTTAACCTTCCCAGTTAATCAATCAATTTGAGACACCTAGTTTCTAGGATTGATTTGGTCAATCTTGCCTTGGGTCTTTCAGTATGTACAACCTAAATAACAAATCCATATTAAATAAACAATCTAAACAACCTTATATGTTGTAGTAGTTATTTGGCTAAATACTAAAAGTGACTGTTGTACAGTCACATAACCTTACAATTAAGGAATTCACATTTACTTTTTTCTTGATGATCAGGTTAGCCTTGAGTATACGCTCCACTACCGCTGAAAAGTGGGCCTTATGAGACTCTTCATCTGGGAAAATACCAAGATGTTGTCCATATACACAATAGAAAACCTCAGCAAGTCTTCTAGAACTGAATCTATCAACTACTAAAAGCATGTGGGGCATTTTTAACCCAAAGGGTATAACAAAGAACTTAAAGATGCTTCTCTTTGTTCTAAACACAGTCAATCACTCCATCTTCTCTGCATCCTAACATGGATGAATTCATACAAAAGATCAAGTTTTGAAAAACTTTAGCCTTCTCAACACAGCAAGAGATTTGAGCTTCCAAATGGTAAGGTGTAGGGATCTGGAATATTTATGCTTCGTATATTTCCATAATCCACACATGGCTGTAACGACCTTTCTGACTTCTGAACAAACAACAACATAGAACAGATTGACAAGGCCTTCTTAAAAATGTAGCCTTTTGTCAATATAAACCAAGTCCACTCTTCTAAATATACATCCTCATTCAGGGTTAAGGTCAAATAGGAGAAGCAATGTGGAAGAGATCAACAGTAATCTTGAAGTCATTTCTACTGAGTGTGATTGGGAAGGACCTTGTCCCTTGTAGTGTCAAAAGCTTCCAACTAAGGTTGAATGCATACTGGCAAATCTGAACTCACAGGAGTAGGAACAGGGACCAACCAAATAGTTCAGGAAGGCTGCTCTAACTCAGACATTCCTAGCAATGGTATACAAACAGTAATACCCAAAGAATGGCCCACCTGTAACTTGTTTTCCTTAAGGATAGTTGACACATTATGATCCCGTCATCACCCTACCCTCAAGATAATAGGGTGAATGAGGGTAGTGCATATAGATAATTGTAAAGTAAAGCAATGACCTGCAACAGAAAATGTCACAGGCTTCTTTAACTGAAAACATGGGAATGTTTGACAATTTCCCTCTGATCACCATACCAGGATGATACTTCAACTTCAGCAAATCTGCAGTCTCCACTCTCATGAATTTTTCCAAAGCACCAGTATCCAACAAAATTAGAGGACAAAAGATAGTTTGGCCATTATCAATATACCGTAAAACAATAATTAACCAGAAGCAGATTTATTTACTGCAAAAAAGCAAAATCAGCAAGATCTGGCTTTACTTCAGTGGAAAAAACTGCAGCTAAGGAAGAAGAATGCTCCTGGAAGTAATGTTTGATCATTTCCTGAACTGCCTCTGGAAGAACATGGCGGTTATGGTCAATAGAGACCAATAAAAACCCTCCAGCCTCAACAATAGACAGCTTGATTGGAAGGAAATGTTGCAACATAGCCAGGGAACTTTTGGAAGTTGCTGTAGCCACTACCTCTTCACCTTCTGCAGGTTTTTTTAGGATTACCAACTGAGGATGAGAAAATACACAAGAGGTGCACTCTTTGATAGGACCAGGAAAAGTTGCAGTGGGATGGGAACCAGAAAACCATGAGCAAAAAAATGTGTTTGGCTTCAATTGTCAACGCACCTTGTTTGGTAGCAGAAGGATTTGAGACCAGAGAACGGATTTGGCTTACCAGGGCCTTAGTTGTGATTAACATGGAATACCAAACTGCCAAATCCTGGGCAGTCTAGTCAACTTCTAACCACAACACTGAAAGCTTGTTTACTTCAGGAACATCAATGATTTGTCAATCAGCCAGAAGCTGAAGAAGGAATACCAGCAGGAGACTAGTACCCTGATGAAAGGCATAAAATTTTTGGTAGAATTTTAGCTCTTCAATTGATACACACACATTATTTAACAAAGGGTATAGAGAAGCGCTCTCATTTAAAACACATGGTGTATACTCCACCGCAGACATCAACCATTAACATGCATCCACCAAAACTTTGTCATAATATATAAAACTGAGACTTATGACTAAGAGTGGAGCCAAAATAGAATGGTAAAGCTGATGCAACCTTGCAATTAATTTTGTTGATGGGAAGAGAAGGATAATAATCTGGATGCCAAAATAACATGACACAGCAGAACCAGGAAACAGATGAACCAGTCTTAACAACTGCCACCAGAGAGGGAAACCACAAATCAAAGAACAGCCAAAACTGAAAACTCAGAAATTAACTGATGCAAATAAACATGGTAAATGCAGATATCTTGACGGAGCAGGAGAAAAGAAACACAAATTCATGACAAACTGCTTCCAAAAACTCAGACGTAGAAGAGTTGAGTAATATGATGAAAATGGCTGGATAGTAAGAAGCAGTCTCCAGGTGGTGGGAAATCACCACCCAAATCCACATAGAGTTGATTATTAACCACCAACAAAGCTTCAAATACTGGTTTGTAAAATTTCCAAATGATACACTAGGATTCAACAAAAGTATTAAACCTGACCAAAATAAACCTAGATAAATTTCCTGGGAGAGAATAAAAAATCTTCAGCATAGAATTCAAGACATTGAGATGTTACAAGCGTCTCAGCTTTAGACATGGGGGAAACTCCTAGATTTGCAGGCATTGTGTTAACATTGGGAGGCAATGACAATGATATGCCAATGGCGGGATCCCATCTCCTGGTGATAATTTGACTTAGGATCAAATTATGCAGGATGTAGCAGAGTAGAACAACTACCAGATGCATTGTAAAATAAAACTAGACCAGGAGAATATTTGGTGTATTGAGTAATTTAGGGAGGACTCAACTCTTAAGAGTTGAAAAGTGAAAATTTTCCAGTATGTATCAGATTTCAACTAAGCAATACACCTGAATCCATGGCTCCTATTCTTTCTGAATCAACCAAAGAGTACCTTGTCCAGTATGCAAAAAACCTCTTGAGTAGTTAATTTCTTTTAGCTTTTCTGATAATTAAGGCTGTGTTGAGTGACTCTCAGATTATATCTATTTATCAGTGTCAACTTGCACAGAGGACAAAATCCAGCTGGCAAAATGGACAGCAGTAACACATTTTCAATACACAGCTTGATTCAGATCTATCAAATCAGTTAACCTGGATAACAGTTTGCCTGACTTCCAAGCTTTGAAACTAGGGAAAGTAATACCAGGCATTATGGAAACTACTGTGACATATAGGAATGTCATTATATAACTGAACAAAAAGCTTTCAGACACTCACATTCAGTTTTTGATTAGCTCCTCTCATTTTTAGAAAGGGTCTGTCAGGATTGACAATTCATCACCCCAGGAAACCAGGGCCCAAGGGTAGGATTTGAACCATGAACCTACATTCCTGCAGGCCGCTGGGCCCATGGACCAAGGGCCCGCCTGCCCATGTTTTTTTGGATTGAGCCCCTGCAAGCTGAGGCTCCTGCTAAGTCCCAAAGCCAGAATACCTGCACCAGCTCAACCATGGTGGCGCCCAAAGAGGAGCCTCTCAAATTGCCTAATGGAAGCAGAGATGGTGCCTCTGTGAATTTCATGAGTTTGAAGTCCTCTCAAGTAGCCAATCAAACCCTACTGCCAAAGATAAACCTGGGCTTTGTGCCTGACCCCATGACCACAGCAAAGAATCAAGAAAATTGAGTGACTAAATTGGACGTTCTGACCAATGAGAGAACACCCAGCTGAGGTGCCATTTTGCTGCTCCCACACCTGGGCCCTCTGGCTGCCCGCCCACACTTTTCCCAATATTTTGATAAAGCCCTAAAGGAAAATACTAAGTTTGGAGGTGGAATGCTATATATGCCTATAGATTCTGCGCTTGAACCTTATTGCCATTTTTAAATAAAGGTTATGTTACTTTGGCTCTTACAGCTATTGCCATATTTTGTATTTGCCATCTATCAATTCAGTTCAAGATCTCCCAGCCCTCCTGCCCACTGCCTGCAGTTTTCTTTCATCTGGTGCACCCTTTGGGCCTGTTCACTTCACTGATTATTCCTTGAAGCCTGAATATAAGGATTATACACCAGAGAAAATCCTCAAACTTGACCTGCTAGCCCACATCTAATCCGCTATTAGATACAACCGCCAAGGCCCGTGGATATTCTCCGCCCCAAAACTATTTAGAGGAAAATTCAATTATCTCCCAGCCTACAATATCTATATGAAACCACACGTAACCCAAACTGATGCCAGCCTCTTCACCCAACCTTCCAACTAAACATACCAGCAAGCTTTTTGGAATAGTTTACATCACCCTTACAGGGGTGGTGGACACCATTATGCTGGCTGCTGGCTGCTAGCCCATGGTCTTGGATGGGGAATTCTGCTTCCTATCTTCTAAAGTTAGATGCTCTCTTGTGGTGGGCCCTGCCCATAAAAACCCCAGCCCAAGTTACCCCTGGAAACGGCAGGCCAGCCACCCAAGACTGGGTCCCTGACAGGGTCCTAGAGTGTGCACAGCACAGTATGTTCCTCCACCTCCAAATTGTTCTTCAACCAAGCAACACAAATTGCTACCCAGAAACATCCTTTTGAAGGACAAAAAACAATCAAAACTGATTTTAAGCCAGACATTAATAGTGGCTAGGGTCCCACTTAATGATTGAAAAAGATTCTTCACAATATTGAGTCCATTATTAATCACAATCTTTCTTAAGTAGAAAGAATAAAGGCTGAAAAATCTTGACAACCTTTTTTCACATATCTGTGATAGTATCCTGCTATTCCAAGGATGATTTGGACACCTAAAACATCAGCAAGGGCCTTTAGGTTAGCTATTGCTTGACTTTTTTGGTTTGGAACAAATGCCTTCCATAGTAATAATGTAGCCTAAATTTTGTACTGAGTGAAAAAGAATAAACATTTCAATAGTTTAAGTATAATATTCTTCTTTTGCAGTTAAGTGATAACTCTCTTGAGATGTTCTAAAAAAATTATCAAATGTGCAAGAAAGACGTTGATAACATCTAGGTAGATCAGGATATAATTAGTTTCAAGTCTTCAAACTTCTATCTATTAGTCATTGAAAAGTGGCTGGGGTCTTGGCTAATGCTCATGGCATTCTTGCAGGCTGGAAAGGGCCATTTGGTGTTATAAAATCATACTTATGTTGATATTTTTCCCACAACAGGACTTTTCAGTATTCATAAATCAATCTATAAAAGAGAATAATTTTGATTCTCTAACAATCTAATGTATTGTCAATATGAGGGAGTGGGTGTTTATCCTTCTTTGTGATCTAATTCAGACATCAATACTCTATTAATACATAATTTTTGTCATTTTTTCTTTACTATATGAATAGGCTTTATACAGGGGCTGCTAGAGGGATTCAATAATCTGGCATCCAGAAGCTTTTGCACTTCTTTAGCTACCATTATATCTTCTTTAGGGTTACATTTATAAAAGCACTGGAAAAAGGGTTGAAATTGCCTATATGAATAGTATGAACAACATCTTTAAAATACCCCAAATTAGTATTGATTGTCAGTTAGCCCAATAAGCCCAACAAAGTGCTATCATAAATCAGATAAAAGCTATGGGAATTCATGATCACATAATTGAACAATCACCCAACTGGGCCACCAGTCAAGGTTTTAGTAATTTGTACCGCCATATCTGTCACATATCTAATGGATTAGACATAAAAAGCCCATTTAAGATCCAGAGTAATGGAACACTTACGTGATCACTCAATTGCCTTATTACAACATAGTTTTAAATGGGTTAGATACGTTTAAAACGCCTAAAAACAGGTGTTTGAAGTGTATTCAAAGTGTTCATCTAGTGCAGGCTTTACTTCCAAGGGTTTAAAAAAGCGGCAAATTAATTACCACTTGCCTCCAAGAGCAAGGCGTGTGAAACTGGTTGTTTTCTTGTGCAACTATCTCTGTTGTGCCTCCTTTCCTCTCCTCCTTTTGGCAAGCCCTTTGGTCAGTGCCTCCTTTCCTCTGGTGATAATTCCACTGCCCCATAATAAATTAGCACACCACTATCAAATATGTAACTTCTTGCCCAATAGGGTGCAAGATTATATACAGAACTGTGCAAAATCATTCATATTTAGGTTCAAAAGATAAAGAAAGGTAGGTAAAGTTTGTAAAAGCACTTTTAAGAGCCCTGCTAAAAACTTGTGATTTGACACAAAAGGTGTCATTGAGTTAACTAGACCTAAACAGACTACATAGAACAGGGTATTGAATAAAGAATTTTTGGTAACTAAGGGTATATCCACGTCAGTATTTTTACTGTGAGAATATATTAACATAAAGTTAGTTAAACTATCCCTAATATTAAAAAATGGTGACAACAAGCTAATTGCTTGTTGTCTAGCTATCTCCATCCAAGTTATACTAGATATTTAACTCTAATAAAATCAGGAAGCAAATTGAGGCCTAACAAATTTCCAATTTACTATAAGTTTCAGGAAGCCAGGCATAGGTAGAGGCATTGGTTGACTTGGGACAGAGTACAGCCAGGCCAGTGAGTAATGCCCATTATAGGATGGGTGCTAACTTGATAATATAGGATATTGATTGCCCAAGCAAGGACCAGGGCCCTGATCTGGGCACCATAGTGTCTATCATTACCATCAAAGTAATGTAGAGTACTCCAAACAGTTGAGTGGAAGTGGTCTTGGTGGCAGTGGGGGGGGGTCCAGTGGGCGTTTGGGTTGCAGGGTCAAAGGCGGAGTCATGGGACAAAGTATGCTGGTAGATAATTGTACTTGTCCTTGAACAATAAGGGCGGCACCTTGATTCTCTTTCCTTTGTGTCCTATGTATTTAGTCTCTTTAGTTCTGGCCAAGGGATCAGCAATGAGAATGGTCTCCAAGTTGTACTCTGAGTAGGCAGGGTTGGGCAGGTATTTGGTAAAATGCACAGGTCCAAAGGGGGCTCCAGGGGGACAGTATAGTGCCTGATGTGGGTTGGCAGGTTAGCCTCTGGAGAGGGCAGTTGCCTGATGGTCTACTTGGCCAGAGTTGAGATTAAAGATCACTAAGACTAGATAAGGTAGGATTTGTTCAAACCAAAGGTTCATAAAACTTTATTATCAAAAATGACAATGGAGTCATCCCCATACCACCAGGGTTCTTATACCAGGTGGTTTTGCTTCTCTGCTTTTTGTGGACTTTAGGTCTGGGGACAGTTCACTGGCAGAGATTAGTCCTTGGCTTCTGGTTTTGTGTGCAGTGAATCCTAGTTGTGCTTGGTCTGGTGAACAGAAGTGGTGATGCTTTGTTCTGCCACTACTGTTCACCACATCACCTGAGCAGTCAAATTGTATTACCTATTCTGGACTGGAGGCTGGCATTAGCTGGTGATCATTGGCGGGACTGGTAGAATACCTTGTTGTAACCTCCTTTAGGCAAGCTACAACTTCAGCCTAGGTTTGGGTCTTTGGTGGCACGTGGTTAATAGCAATCTGATGTCTCTTTAGGGAATTGTCTTTAAGAGTCTGGCAGGTCTAAGGGTAATTTGACAACTTGGGTCTGCAACATAGCAAGTTGGCGGGTTTCCGTCCATTTTGTGTGACTTGAGTAGCTTTTGGAGGATCAGGGTTCAATTCTGGGGTTTCCAATGTTGATTTTGAACCTTCAGTCTTGACACTTGTCAGGTTGGCAGGTTTCTGTTCCTCCTGGTTGGAGCAAGATATCTTGGGCGGTCCAGGGTTTGGCCCAACTGGCAGTCTAGCTGGCTCCTGTCTATCCTGGTTGTAACAAGGCTTTTTCTGAGACCCTGGATTTGATTTCCAGGTTTACAATACAAGTATTGAAATAACATTAATGAAAATAAGCCAAAACTTAACAAAGTTGAGCTCCTAAGTAAATTTTGAAGTTATAATTGAAGATTGAAAAAATAAAACTAAAAAGATTGTAAAAACCTGTGGTAGTGATGGGGAAACCCACTTAGAATTTCAGCTTAAGTGCTTACTTTTCTGGTGTCTTTATTTATATGGCATAAAAGTCAAGTCCTGGGGGAAATCTTTATTGGCAAGGAGAGAGTTTCTTGGAAGGTGAATTTGATAAAAAAAGGGGACACATGGTGGTGGGGAACTGCTGGAAACAGCAAGCCATAGATCTGCATACTGCAGGGGAAGAAGATGGCAGTTGCACAAGCAGGAGGATGAAAATTTAAAAAACTTATTTTTAAAGTAGGAATTTGTAATAAAATTGAGGCAGAATTTGTGCGTAAGCACACAAAGCAAAAGAGAACCCAAAAACAAAGAGCAAAACCAAAAGCAAGAAGCAAAATCCCAGGTAGCTATCTGATTTAAAACTAATTAAATTTCTTAATTCAAATCTAAGTTTGAATTCAAACTTAGTTAAGCTAAGGCATGCCCTTTGGGGCAGGGCACAACAAAATAAAAACCAGTTTTCTCTTTATATATTTTATTCTTCTGTCTGCATTAAGACAGTCACTATATCATCCAAAGTTATAGTATTAAGAGTGAGGATTACTGACTAAATATTTTTAGAATTAAGCAATCACAGCCACATTTTGCAAAAATCCCCTTAAAAATAGAATTGATGACCTGGGGGCGGCTGCACCAAGTGGCACCCCAAAAACACAATACTACCTGTCAGAATCAACTCTAAATAGTCAAAAGCTTCATAAGTCAGAGAACTGGGTTCCAAAAAGTCACCAAGGGAACCCCAAGGTTTGACCAACCCTCAGAGCACAAAATGCATCTGATCTCCTTAAGTGGCCATTCAGACAGTGCCTATACAAGGGAAGATATATAATAGGTCCATCCAGCCAATCAGGAAATCCTAACTAGTCCAAAGCCAATCCTCAAGAAATATGCAGATGGAGAAGTAGGGAATCCCCTCTCTGATGGCACCTTATAATAAACCACTGCAAAATGATGCAATTTAATCACCTTACATATGCAATATATTATTATATGACAGATAACTCTATGGTGTTGGCACTTTAAAGTGGGGAGCGCTTGCAGCTTTAATGCCAGTGCTGGGAAACCAAGAAGGTCCTTAATGCCTCAACCAGATCAACATCTATACTGGTTCCCTAGAACAGAGGCTTGGATCAGGAGGTAGATCCTGCCTCTGTGGATCCCTTACCATACTAAGGTTCCCCCAAATATGCCAACTTGCCCTGCCAAGAAAGCCCACAAGTGCTCTAAAGAGAACTCCCCCTCCATCCCTCTGTATGGTTGCAGCAAACTTAGGGTTACCAATATAACTATATTGGGGCTTGCTGAACAAGTAATTTCTCATGTGGAAACATGACACCCTTGAGCTACTTCATCCAACTATGCAATGAGAATAGTCCCATCATCTACCAGGCCTTTTAGGCCAGGCCTGTCACAGTAGGTTTTATAATGCTGGTTATTGTCTGTCCAAGTAAGAGAGCTTGGAAGGCCAGAAAACCTGTATCAAAATTGACTGAGTTAATGGGTTTAAACCAAACGGTTGATCAAAAATGGATCATGGCTGCTTCAGTCTGTCAGCTGAAACCAGCTCCCCCTTGCAAACTGACATTGATAAATTAACGTAATATGAGGGTCACCCAATATAAGCTCATTAATCAGCATGGTTGTCTGAAACTTGTCACACAAGGGCTCTTTGCAACCTGGACTATATACTTACTTGAAGATGCCAAAGGAATAGGAGATAAAGACTCAGGTGGTATTGCTTAGTCAATTTTTCTGATATATATTGAATAATTTTCCCTGTTTCAACTCTAAGAGTTGAGTCCTTCTAAATTTACTCAATAAAAATAAATTATCCCAAGTTCTAATTTTAAATTTTAAAAATGCATCCTGTGATTGGTTTGTTGTGGTATATCCCATACAATCTGATTCTGAACAGAATCATTTCAGGAATATGGGGCCCAGCATCTGGAACTTTGTTGTTGGCGCTGCCAAATGTTTATTTCATGCCAGCCAATTTTGTAGCTCCTCCCCCCATTCTTGAAGATGAAAATTGTGTCACTTCTCAATGCCCAGAATTCTACACTGAAGATGCATTGATGCTTTCCCAGCTCATTTATCTTGGTTTACTCTGGTTAGGACTGATTTTTCTACTTAATCTTAGAGTTACAATTAGAAATTTCACAAAAAATATCTGAAGCCGCGTTGGTGGTTAATCATCAATTCTATGTGGATTTGGGTGGTAATTCCCCATCATTTAGAAATGGCTTCATATTATCCAGTGATTTCTGTCACAGATGGCACCTTATAATAAACCATTGCAAGATGATGCAATTTGATCACCTTATATATGCAAGATTTTATTATATCACAGCTAACTAAATAATGTTGGCACTCTAAAATGGGGAGCGTTTGCAGCTTTAACGCCAGTGCTGGGAAACCAAGAAGGTCCTTGCTGCCTCAACTGGACCAACATCTATATCAGTTCCCTACACCAGAGGCTGGGATCAGGAGGTAGATCTTGTCTCTGTGGATCCCTTCCCATACCTAAGTTTCCCCCCAATATGCCAACTTGCCCTGCCAAGAAAGCCCACAAAGGCTCTAAAGAGAGCTCCCCCTCCATCCCTCTGTATGGTTGCAGCAAACTTAGGGTTACCAATCTAACTATACTGGGGCTTGCTGAACAAGTGATTTCTCATATGAAAACATGACACCCTTGAGCTACTTCATCCAACTATGCAATGAAAATAGCCCCATGTTGTGAATGCTGCCATTCACCATGTTTCAATTTTGCCTTCAATGGGTTATTTCGAGGAAAAATCTCTCTCTTTTGCCTTTGCCCTTAAAAATGAGTCTGGCTCTAAATTGGGAAATTCAATTGTTCAGTTTCCTGATTCTACACAACTGACTTGCCCCACTCATTCTTATGGCAAGTTATCCTACTGTTTATTTAATGTTTTGTGGTAAATCTACACAGTATATATTCCATTTCACTTCTACAAATAAAGTTTAAGTTATATTCACATTTTTGTCTTTATGTCTTCTGTACTTCCGCGCCTCTCTCTAGCCACAACTAGTAGAGATTATTCTTCCTGGGCCTCAAGGTAATTACATAGCCTTCCCTGCCATTCTAACTGAGACTTAGAATGAATCCAATCCTAAGGTTATATTTCCCGTTGCAACTCTGTGCTGCACCTCAGGTCCCAACACCCCATCATCTAACAGGCCTTCCAGGCCAGGCCCTTCCCTTTGACTGAAGGATTCACCTGGAGCCACCTGGTCCATGCCAGGTAGGTTCACCCCCAGCAGTCACCCTTATGTATCCACCTATATTGCTATGGATCCTAACAGACCAAAGTTACCCAACAACCCTGTTAGAGAATACCTGAAGGTGTGATAAGCAATCTGGGATGTAGATGGGGCACCAAAGGTCAGGGTAAAAAGATACCTTTACCCAGGGTACAGTAAGCTTGGTATCTAGGGGATCAATGGGCAATGTTGGAGGTAAGCTGGCAATGACGTAACTGGGGGCCAGCTCCTATGGTATAGATCACCAGCGGGATCCATAGCCATTGATTCAGTTAGAGGGGCAGATGATTGGGTGGGGTGAAGTGGGGAAAGGGCTTGGCATGATCAACCATCTGTGGATATGCACCCAGATTGAGAGGGCATCACCAACAAGGAGGAGCCAGTGCATACTTGCTTGGAGACAATAGCTTTAAAAGAAGGATACAGCAATATTCAACATAGCCCAATGAACAGGTGCAGGAGAAAGGTGTTGCTTCAAGTCACAGCCAAGAAGCCAGCAGCTGAGATGGTCCCACACTCAACTCTACAAGCTTCAGTTACTGCTTATCAGGGGTGAAGATTTCAAGATTTTTTGAGCAGCAAGCATGTAATGTCTAACATTGTTGCTGTTATGGAACTTATGGGAAGGTGCTGAAATAAATGAGCTGGGAGGAAAGATAGTTTATTGGACTGGAAGCAAAAAGCTGCTAAGGTTATCTGTTAAGGATCATGTTACTTGGAGCCTTCTGGGATATCCTGATGGGGTGGCCTTGTTTTTTTGGTATTTAGTCAGCTTATAGATACCAAAAATAGTGGCTCTTTAAACTGTTGCCTCTTCCCATGGGGCTTTGGTTCAAAGACCAAAGGGTTATAATGAGAGGATTGAGTATGGGGCATCTGTGCCTACTTGGACTTGATTCTCCTTGCCACCACCCACTTGCAATTGATTGCCTGATTTTAATCTATAATCTCTGCAAGCAGGCAGGGCTTTGAAGCCTGTATTTCTGGGTGGCAGAGCTATGGCCTAGCCACACCCAGAAAAACTATGTCTGTGATACTATCATAGAAATGTGGTCATATATTAGCATGGATGCTGCTAGAATACAACTTATCACATAGGCTAAGGAAAAAAGGGCTTTGACTAAGGATGGGGCTTGACCAGAAGAAGAGGGATCAATAAAAAGAGCAAGCTTCAGGCCAGGAAGAAGAGGGTTCAGTACAAATTGAGAGTTTCAAGCCAGAAACATGTGGGTTTAGATATGATATTGATTTAGTGCAGTTGGTATAGCTTTAAATGTGAGGTGAATCTTATCAAGGCAGGCTTGACAGGGTAGGTTTGACCAATGCAGAGTTGAATGACTAGAGAAATTTTGAGCTGTTAAAATCACTTTAATTATACTATTGGTGTAACATGTTTGCATCAAGCCCTGTTATCTTTGAACCAAGTTTGACTGCAGGAAAGGGGGAAGTGAATCTATTAATGTCAAATAGAAGTGGCATCAGGAGCATCAGCAGTAGGTATCATGCAAGACCTAAAAGAAATGTTCCTAATTAAAGGCATCCCAGATTGGTAACCAGATTAAACTTTTGTTAAGGATCTTTATAAAAAAAGTCCTGGGTGAGGATGACATTTCATCTCCCAGGAGACAGTTCTACTTGATTGGCATCAGGTAGAAAGTTGTAGGCGGAAATCTAGGGGTGTAAAAAATAACTATTAGTGATGTTTGATTAATACACTTGATAACTTGTGGTTTAATTTAAACTCTCCTTTTTATTTAAAAATAATGATTTATTAGGGATCAGCTCCCATTTACAATGGGTAAGTCAAATCAGGATTTGCAGGGTGGCTTAAATAGGGACTCAAATTCAGGAGAAACAGATTCTATGGGAATTGGGCCTAGGGATATTCCAAATAGCTGCTTCTAAAAAGCGGACTGTGTGGATAAATAATGCAACCCTGGTTCTAATCCGGATTTAACTGATATTATTACTTGATCGTTTGTCTTTTCAATAGGGTTTAGATATTAATAAAATTGTTTGGAGTTGAAGAAAGGTAAAGCTGCAGATCTATCTGGTTGGTGGAACTTTCTGGTGGCTATTCATTCCGTTGTTTATTTGTATACTGTAATCAAATATAATTTAATGA
This sequence comes from Entomophthora muscae, assembly GCA_014839935.2. Classification (NCBI taxonomy): domain Eukaryota; kingdom Fungi; phylum Entomophthoromycota; class Entomophthoromycetes; order Entomophthorales; family Entomophthoraceae; genus Entomophthora; species Entomophthora muscae. The sequence goes on from QTSX02005049.1 coordinate 339,925, forward strand.
GATGTGAGAAACTACCCCAAGGGATCCTAAGTGGACCATGATGGTGATTGGTTGAACTTGGATCAGCCATTTCAAATAAAGATGGGTATTGTTTAAGTTTACTTGGGGTTAAGATCAGTTACCTTTGAGAGTTGATGGAAGTTGTTCATTCAAAGATGGATGCACTGGTTACTTTTGATGGGATTTGAGGAGATTAAGAAAATTGGGCGGTTGGCTTTGAAGAGGGGAAGCAAAATGTCCATCTCCCCTGTAGTCACGCGAGAGGAGGACACGTTCAGGGTGGCGAGGTAATACGCACCACGCGTACCCCAGTATAGCGGCTGGATCCATAGTTCAGTGGAAGATTTGGTGAGGTACTTTGGTGGGAGGGTGATTTCAGTTGATATTTGGCGCGGGGTGAGGCTGGGCGGATAGGAGGTGATGGTTTTCCAGTCAAGTCCAAGCCCAAGGGAAGGGTGGACGTGGACTCTTGAATGTAGGTTGATAGTAGAGGTTTGGTGGCATAGATGTTTATGGCATACCATGCGAGATTTGATCCTCTTGGCCGGCCCCAGCCAATAGGACCAGCGGAGAGGGCGGAAGATAAAATACTGGGCACTATTTTGAAGGGGGGTTAAGATGCGTTTAACTTGGTTGGCGGGGGGAGCTTCCTGGGTGATATTGGAGGGGAAATAATTCCATTCTAAACAATCCATGCCTCTTGAACGGAGCCATCCTGGGGTGTGGTCAAGTAAGTTGAGGTAGGGGAGTGGCGTGACTCTGTGGCGTCTGATCATCTCCTTGCTTCTGAAAAATGCGACTCTTTGCTGCATCGACAGGGCTGCCAAAGCCCCATTCAACAAAAAAAATACGAAAACAACCATTCCGGAATAAACGATGGATCGCCCCTGATAAATGCAAGCAATGCGGAATTGACATGCATTACTTAACTTGTACCGTCTCGGGCATATCTTCTACGATAAATTATAACCCAATTACCATACAAGGGTTTTTTTTTGCACAAGGTAGCGTAGCGATTTTGGAGTCAATAGATGCCATAAGCTTCAACCGGCCTTACCTTTCAAAGCATCCACTTGTTTGTGGCATGCTAGAATATTTAAGCCAACAACAGTTTATGCGCAGAATCGCTTGATAGATTTTCAGTACTAACCAGCATAAATTTTTTATCTAACTGAAACAAGATACAATTTTTATTATCACGCTTCAGGAAGCCGAATATGTTGTAATGCCGAATTGCAGGTGTAAGATATTGATATATATAAAGGTGATCTGTCTGTTATGTCACCTCGAGTGGGCTCAAGCCGTAAGGGATTTGACTGAATTGACTTTTACTTAAATTAATTTTAAAAGTTGATTGTTAAGCCAAAAGCTCAATTTGGCTCATCCTTACATTCAATCCCTTACATGTATCTTTGAAAGTACACATATTGAATGAAGTGAAGTATGGTCTATACATGTGGAACTGAGATATAAGCCACTCGAACTTTGATAAATTTGTATTTTATTACTTGATTTTTAAATCAGTGGCTAACTCCATTCAACCATATCAAAGTGCTTATCTTTATAGATTACCCGACTCTAGAATGGGTGGATTAAAATTGGAAGAGAAGCTGCAGATTTTTAGTATAGTTTAATAGGATTGGATGGTTAAACTATTTGATGAGGATTGAATTGACAACGAAAAGAGAGCTTGGTCAATTTAAAGCAATACAGTTTAAATTATAAATATAAATATTAGTTTAAAGAAAGAGATGATTGGCTTAGACATTTTGAATCTATCTATTTCAAAGTGAAATAATAGAATATTCCAATTGGATGCATCACCTGATCCAAGTGGCTGCATATTGTTCAGAGTAAACCTTGCTTGACATAGCTTCATCCCAAAAGAACATCAGTGGAGTAAACTATGATAAAATTATGTTTCCATATGATGATTTTCATGAAATTTAGAGGACGTAGATAAAATTTTCAGATGATTCTGATCAAAGTGGTACCAAACATGATAGCTCTAGCTGCTCTAGATGCTGAGATATATAGTTAAGTGCTAGAATCGGGTTCACATCATAATCAAAGGCTTGGACTCAGTTTGATATTACAGTAGTTTTAAAAACTATGGCGACAACAGAAAATACCTCAGAGTCAAACAAAATGATTTCAGATTTGAACAAAATCAAGTCTCTGGTTAAAATATACACTCTGTTAACAGGGTTTATTGCGTTAATGGGCAGAATGAGTCAACACAGCAACAAAGGGCTCACGCGCAAAGCAAAACCATTCAAAATACAATCCAAAATACATTGATTCACAAACAAAATGGTGTGAGTTGACTTTCAGTGTACACATGTTTACTATGTAAAGCAGTATTGAAATACACCCAAGCACGGTGAGTCAAAACTCAAACCAAAAACAAAACACAATAGCAACTCACTACATAAACAAAATCACTCACTCAGTGTGTGCAATGGATTGTAATCATGAATGATACTGTAAATCTATTGTCACCTTTGGCCTTGGATCAAACTGTTTTTCCCTGCTGCACTAAAAAAGGCCCAAAAATTGCAGCCCAGCTGCTCAACTCTCTAGGTGATTTAGCTAATACTGTCAACAAGAGATTTGTCCTGGCCTACCCTACATGTCAGGGATCCAGTCTTGGGCGGCTGGCCCATTGTTTTCAGGGGTAACTTGGGCTGGTTTTTTGCAGGCAATGCCCACCACAAGAGGAGAGCTAACTTTAAAAGGTATGAGGCAGACTTTCCCACCCAAGACCACGGGCCGGCGGCCGGGATTATAGTGTCAATTACTCCAGTGAGGGCAATGTACACAATCCCAAACAGCTTGCCCGTATGCTTGATTGAGAGGTTGGGTGTGGAAGCAGGCATGGGTTTTGGTGTCACAGGCGGCTCCATGGACAGGTTGTAAGCAGGGAGATAATTTAATTTTCCTCTGAACAACTTGGGTGTTGAAAATATCCACAGGCCTTGTCAGTTGTATCTAATAGTGGATTGTATGCAGGCCAGGGAATTGAGTTTGAGTATCTTTTCCGGGGTGTATACCTTGTATTCAGACTTCAGAGGGTAGTCAGTGAATGGATGGGTCCAAAGGGTACACCAGGAGGACAGAAAACAGCGTGCAGAAGGGCAGGCGGGCCAAAAGATCTTGAACTGAATTGGTAGACAGCAAATACAAAATAAGGCAATAGCTGTATGAGCCAAATTAACATAACCTTTATTCAAAAATGGTGATAAGTTTGGAGCACGGGGTCCTTGGGTCTATATATTACCCCCTCCAAACTTAACATTTTCCATGGGGGTCCATCAAGGCATTGGGAAGGACAGGGCCAGGGAAACTGGGTGCTTGGGTCCAAAGGTGGCAAAATAGCACCCTGCCTGGGAGTTCTTTCATTGGTCAAGAATCTCAATTTGGGTGTTTGATTGTCTTGCTCTGGTGTCAAGGTCATGAGACCAGGCCGCAAGCCCGTGCCTCTTTCCTGGGTTTGCTCTTGATTGGTTGCTGGCCTAGACTTCAAGTTCATGAAGCTAATAGTTGCCATATTGGTACCTCCATTAGGCGCGGTAATTAATCCTCTATTTGGTGTGATGATTTCTTTGGTTTGTCTCTTTTTACCGCATGGTTCAATACGCTCAGTATCAGCTTGTGGGGGCTCAATCCCAGAAAAACGCGGGCAGGTGGTCCCGCAGTTTACAAGCCCGGTGGCCCAAAGGAATCCAGGTTTGGGGTTCAATCCCTGCTCCCGGATCCAGGTTTCTAGGAAGGAAGAATTGTCAATATTGACACTGCAGATCTCCTGGCTCTGGTTGTTCCCCCCCTGGGAAGAAACACTATTTGATTTGGACTATTTACTGTCCTGGTGTTGTCCTCTCTTAAAAACAATCAGAAACACCCAATCAAAAAACACCACATCAATAACCATAAAGTCAATTAAATCTGAAATGGAGTTCAATCCCATCAACACAAGACCAGTGATCAACCACAGGGCACACAAGGGAGTGGGAGGGGGCACCTCAAGAAATTCAAGGGGGGCCAAATCACTCTCTTCTCAGCTGGGGAGGGGAGGCATTGACATTTTCTCTCCCTCAGAGGAGGGCAACATATAACCAACCACATCCAAATCAATGTTGTTGCACATCAAACTTTTCACCACGGCCTCTCCAGAGAGGAGAAGACCACTAGGGAAATTCAGAAGGCTAGAAGGTTGGCCCCCACAAGCCAAGCAGAAGAAGTGATTTTTGACCACAAGTCTGGCAAGGCCAGCCAAAGGAGTAACAAAAACGGGGCTAAGGAAAATGTAACAAATTTTAGAACAGGGAGTAGCATTGTTGCAATCTCCTCAAAATTTGGAAAAGATTGGTAAAGATTTTTTTGACAAACAATAGAAAAATAAATCACAAGGACAGCCACAAGCAAAAGGACAAAAGAAACAACAGAGCGGGTCCAGATAGCTTGGGCATAGTCTCGGGGGCTTTGGATCTCACAAAAAAGCAAAAGCAGGTTCAGAAACAGTAAATTTAAAGAAAAATCAAAATAACAATAGGAATTATTTTGAAATTTGAATAGAATTTTAAGTTCAATGCTGTTTTTGAAAGCAAGAGCAAAAGGAAGCAACAACTATACACTGAGGCCTCTTCTGAAGAGTCCAGGAGAGTTCCTGGGTTTGAAACGGGGAAGTATAAGGTAAGTGTTACAGAAACTACTGACATTTTAATTTTTAGATGATAGGAACTAGAAACGGAGTTCCAGTCAACCAAAATACTTAAAATAAAGTGCAACAAAATTCCAAACTTTAATAGATTTGACAATGAACAAGCAGAGGACTGAAAGTCCCCTTGCTGTGTAAAAAGAGAGTGTGCTGCAAGGAAAAGGAATCACATGACTGCAGGGATTAAATCTGATTGGGTGGGGGATAGATTTTTCAGGTCAGGGCCAGGGAGACTGGAGGGGTTCAAGGTAATTTCCGCGGCTTTACCTGGTTGGTTGGAAGGCATCCCATCCATTTCAGATTTAATTGACTTTATGTTTATTATGTGGCGTTTTTTGATTGGATGTTTCTGATTGTTTTTAAGAGAGGACAACACCAGGACAGTAAATAGTCCAAATCAATTAGTGTTTCTTCCCAGGAGGGAACAGCCAGAGCCAGGTGGTCTGCAGGGTAGGCCAGGACAAATCTCTTGTCAACAGTATGAGCTAAATTGCCTAGAGAGTTGAGCGGCTGGGCTGCAATTTTTGGGCCTTTTTTTGTGGCAGAGAAAAATGGTTCAATCCAAGGCCAAAGGTGGCAGTGGATTTACAGATACCAAGGTATCAATATATATAAAAGTGAGTCTGTCTGTCTGTAATGTCACCTCAAGTGGGCTCAAGCTGTAAGGGATTTGACTGAATTGATTTTTAGTTAAATTTGATTTTAAAAGTTGATTGTTAAGCCAAAAGCTCAATTTGGCTCATCCTTACATTCAATCCCTTGCATGTATCTTTGAAAGTACACAGAATGAATTCAGTAGAGTGTGGGCTAAATCATGTTGAACTGAAATATAAGCCACTCAAACTTTAATAAATTTGAATTTGATTACTTGCATTTTAAATTAGTGGCTAACCCTATTCTACCATATCAAAGTGGCTTATCTTTCTAGATTACCTGACTCTAGAATGGGTGGATTAAAACTGCAAGAGAAGCAGCAATTGTTTTAGATTGGTCTATATGATTGGATGATTAAACTATTTGATGAGGATTGAATTGACAATGAAAAGAGAGCTTGGTCAATTTAAAGCAATACAGTTTAAATTAAAAATATAAATATTAGTTTAAAGAAGGAGATGGTTGGCTTGGACATTTTGAAATTCTTATCATTCAAGTAAAATAATAGAATATTCCAATTGGATGCATCACCTGATCCAAGTGGCTGCATATTGTT